>OU343160.1:246385608-246869761 GCA_910595825.1 Philhelius pedissequus | reverse complement strand
AGTCTGTCAGTCTGTCAGTCTGTCAGTCTGTCAGTCTGTCAGTCTGTCAGTCTGTCAGTCTGTCAGTCTGTCAGTCTGTCAGTCTGTCAGTCTGTCAGTCTGTCAGTCTGTCAGTCTGTCAGTCTGTCAGTCTGTCAGTCTGTCAGTCTGTCAGTCTGTCAGTCTGTCAGTCTGTCAGTCTGTCAGTCTGTCAGTCTGTCAGTCTGTCAGTCTGTCAGTCTGTCAGTCTGTCAGTCTGTCAGTCTGTCAGTCTGTCAGTCTGTCAGTCTGTCAGTCTGTCAGTCTGTCAGTCTGTCAGTCTGTCAGTCTGTCAGTCTGTCAGTCTGTCAGTCTGTCAGTCTGTCAGTCTGTCAGTCTGTCAGTCTGTCAGTCTGTCAGTCTGTCAGTCTGTCAGTCTGTCAGTCTGTCAGTCTGTCAGTCTGTCAGTCTGTCAGTCTGTCAGTCTGTCAGTCTGTCAGTCTGTCAGTCTGTCAGTCTGTCAGTCTGTCAGTCTGTCAGTCTGTCAGTCTGTCAGTCTGTCAGTCTGTCAGTCTGTCAGTCTGTCAGTCTGTCAGTCTGTCAGTCTGTCAGTCTGTCAGTCTGTCAGTCTGTCAGTCTGTCAGTCTGTCAGTCTGTCAGTCTGTCAGTCTGTCAGTCTGTCAGTCTGTCAGTCTGTCAGTCTGTCAGTCTGTCAGTCTGTCAGTCTGTCAGTCTGTCAGTCTGTCAGTCTGTCAGTCTGTCAGTCTGTCAGTCTGTCAGTCTGTCAGTCTGTCAGTCTGTCAGTCTGTCAGTCTGTCAGTCTGTCAGTCTGTCAGTCTGTCAGTCTGTCAGTCTGTCAGTCTGTCAGTCTGTCAGTCTGTCAGTCTGTCAGTCTGTCAGTCTGTCAGTCTGTCAGTCTGTCAGTCTGTCAGTCTGTCAGTCTGTCAGTCTGTCAGTCTGTCAGTCTGTCAGTCTGTCAGTCTGTCAGTCTGTCAGTCTGTCAGTCTGTCAGTCTGTCAGTCTGTCAGTCTGTCAGTCTGTCAGTCTGTCAGTCTGTCAGTCTGTCAGTCTGTCAGTCTGTCAGTCTGTCAGTCTGTCAGTCTGTCAGTCTGTCAGTCTGTCAGTCTGTCAGTCTGTCAGTCTGTCAGTCTGTCAGTCTGTCAGTCTGTCAGTCTGTCAGTCTGTCAGTCTGTCAGTCTGTCAGTCTGTCAGTCTGTCAGTCTGTCAGTCTGTCAGTCTGTCAGTCTGTCAGTCTGTCAGTCTGTCAGTCTGTCAGTCTGTCAGTCTGTCAGTCTGTCAGTCTGTCAGTCTGTCAGTCTGTCAGTCTGTCAGTCTGTCAGTCTGTCAGTCTGTCAGTCTGTCAGTCTGTCAGTCTGTCAGTCTGTCAGTCTGTCAGTCTGTCAGTCTGTCAGTCTGTCAGTCTGTCAGTCTGTCAGTCTGTCAGTCTGTCAGTCTGTCAGTCTGTCAGTCTGTCAGTCTGTCAGTCTGTCAGTCTGTCAGTCTGTCAGTCTGTCAGTCTGTCAGTCTGTCAGTCTGTCAGTCTGTCAGTCTGTCAGTCTGTCAGTCTGTCAGTCTGTCAGTCTGTCAGTCTGTCAGTCTGTCAGTCTGTCAGTCTGTCAGTCTGTCAGTCTGTCAGTCTGTCAGTCTGTCAGTCTGTCAGTCTGTCAGTCTGTCAGTCTGTCAGTCTGTCAGTCTGTCAGTCTGTCAGTCTGTCAGTCTGTCAGTCTGTCAGTCTGTCAGTCTGTCAGTCTGTCAGTCTGTCAGTCTGTCAGTCTGTCAGTCTGTCAGTCTGTCAGTCTGTCAGTCTGTCAGTCTGTCAGTCTGTCAGTCTGTCAGTCTGTCAGTCTGTCAGTCTGTCAGTCTGTCAGTCTGTCAGTCTGTCAGTCTGTCAGTCTGTCAGTCTGTCAGTCTGTCAGTCTGTCAGTCTGTCAGTCTGTCAGTCTGTCAGTCTGTCAGTCTGTCAGTCTGTCAGTCTGTCAGTCTGTCAGTCTGTCAGTCTGTCAGTCTGTCAGTCTGTCAGTCTGTCAGTCTGTCAGTCTGTCAGTCTGTCAGTCTGTCAGTCTGTCAGTCTGTCAGTCTGTCAGTCTGTCAGTCTGTCAGTCTGTCAGTCTGTCAGTCTGTCAGTCTGTCAGTCTGTCAGTCTGTCAGTCTGTCAGTCTGTCAGTCTGTCAGTCTGTCAGTCTGTCAGTCTGTCAGTCTGTCAGTCTGTCAGTCTGTCAGTCTGTCAGTCTGTCAGTCTGTCAGTCTGTCAGTCTGTCAGTCTGTCAGTCTGTCAGTCTGTCAGTCTGTCAGTCTGTCAGTCTGTCAGTCTGTCAGTCTGTCAGTCTGTCAGTCTGTCAGTCTGTCAGTCTGTCAGTCTGTCAGTCTGTCAGTCTGTCAGTCTGTCAGTCTGTCAGTCTGTCAGTCTGTCAGTCTGTCAGTCTGTCAGTCTGTCAGTCTGTCAGTCTGTCAGTCTGTCAGTCTGTCAGTCTGTCAGTCTGTCAGTCTGTCAGTCTGTCAGTCTGTCAGTCTGTCAGTCTGTCAGTCTGTCAGTCTGTCAGTCTGTCAGTCTGTCAGTCTGTCAGTCTGTCAGTCTGTCAGTCTGTCAGTCTGTCAGTCTGTCAGTCTGTCAGTCTGTCAGTCTGTCAGTCTGTCAGTCTGTCAGTCTGTCAGTCTGTCAGTCTGTCAGTCTGTCAGTCTGTCAGTCTGTCAGTCTGTCAGTCTGTCAGTCTGTCAGTCTGTCAGTCTGTCAGTCTGTCAGTCTGTCAGTCTGTCAGTCTGTCAGTCTGTCAGTCTGTCAGTCTGTCAGTCTGTCAGTCTGTCAGTCTGTCAGTCTGTCAGTCTGTCAGTCTGTCAGTCTGTCAGTCTGTCAGTCTGTCAGTCTGTCAGTCTGTCAGTCTGTCAGTCTGTCAGTCTGTCAGTCTGTCAGTCTGTCAGTCTGTCAGTCTGTCAGTCTGTCAGTCTGTCAGTCTGTCAGTCTGTCAGTCTGTCAGTCTGTCAGTCTGTCAGTCTGTCAGTCTGTCAGTCTGTCAGTCTGTCAGTCTGTCAGTCTGTCAGTCTGTCAGTCTGTCAGTCTGTCAGTCTGTCAGTCTGTCAGTCTGTCAGTCTGTCAGTCTGTCAGTCTGTCAGTCTGTCAGTCTGTCAGTCTGTCAGTCTGTCAGTCTGTCAGTCTGTCAGTCTGTCAGTCTGTCAGTCTGTCAGTCTGTCAGTCTGTCAGTCTGTCAGTCTGTCAGTCTGTCAGTCTGTCAGTCTGTCAGTCTGTCAGTCTGTCAGTCTGTCAGTCTGTCAGTCTGTCAGTCTGTCAGTCTGTCAGTCTGTCAGTCTGTCAGTCTGTCAGTCTGTCAGTCTGTCAGTCTGTCAGTCTGTCAGTCTGTCAGTCTGTCAGTCTGTCAGTCTGTCAGTCTGTCAGTCTGTCAGTCTGTCAGTCTGTCAGTCTGTCAGTCTGTCAGTCTGTCAGTCTGTCAGTCTGTCAGTCTGTCAGTCTGTCAGTCTGTCAGTCTGTCAGTCTGTCAGTCTGTCAGTCTGTCAGTCTGTCAGTCTGTCAGTCTGTCAGTCTGTCAGTCTGTCAGTCTGTCAGTCTGTCAGTCTGTCAGTCTGTCAGTCTGTCAGTCTGTCAGTCTGTCAGTCTGTCAGTCTGTCAGTCTGTCAGTCTGTCAGTCTGTCAGTCTGTCAGTCTGTCAGTCTGTCAGTCTGTCAGTCTGTCAGTCTGTCAGTCTGTCAGTCTGTCAGTCTGTCAGTCTGTCAGTCTGTCAGTCTGTCAGTCTGTCAGTCTGTCAGTCTGTCAGTCTGTCAGTCTGTCAGTCTGTCAGTCTGTCAGTCTGTCAGTCTGTCAGTCTGTCAGTCTGTCAGTCTGTCAGTCTGTCAGTCTGTCAGTCTGTCAGTCTGTCAGTCTGTCAGTCTGTCAGTCTGTCAGTCTGTCAGTCTGTCAGTCTGTCAGTCTGTCAGTCTGTCAGTCTGTCAGTCTGTCAGTCTGTCAGTCTGTCAGTCTGTCAGTCTGTCAGTCTGTCAGTCTGTCAGTCTGTCAGTCTGTCAGTCTGTCAGTCTGTCAGTCTGTCAGTCTGTCAGTCTGTCAGTCTGTCAGTCTGTCAGTCTGTCAGTCTGTCAGTCTGTCAGTCTGTCAGTCTGTCAGTCTGTCAGTCTGTCAGTCTGTCAGTCTGTCAGTCTGTCAGTCTGTCAGTCTGTCAGTCTGTCAGTCTGTCAGTCTGTCAGTCTGTCAGTCTGTCAGTCTGTCAGTCTGTCAGTTTGTCAGTCTGTCAGTCTGTCAGTCTATCAGTCTGTCAGTCTGTCAGTCTGTCAGTCTGTCAGTCTGTCAGTCTGTCAGTCTGTCAGTCTGTCAGTCTGTCAGTCTGTCAGTCTGTCAGTCTGTCAGTCTGTCAGTCTGTCAGTCTGTCAGTCTGTCAGTCTGTCAGTCTGTCAGTCTGTCAGTCTGTCAGTCTGTCAGTCTGTCAGTCTGTCAGTCTGTCAGTCTGTCAGTCTGTCAGTCTTCAGTCTGTCAGTCTGTCAGTCTGTCAGTCTGTCAGTCTGTCAGTCTGTCAGTCTGTCAGTCTGTCAGTCTGTCAGTCTGTCAGTCTGTCAGTCTGTCAGTCTGTCAGTCTGTCAGTCTGTCAGTCTGTCAGTCTGTCAGTCTGTCAGTCTGTCAGTCTGTCAGTCTGTCAGTCTGTCAGTCTGTCAGTCTGTCAGTCTGTCAGTCTGTCAGTCTGTCATTCTGTCAGTCTGTCAGTCTGTCAGTCTGTCAGTCTGTCAGTCTGTCAGTCTGTCAGTCTGTCAGTCTGTCAGTCTGTCAGTCTGTCAGTCTGTCAGTCTGTCAGTCTGTCAGTCTGTCAGTCTGTCAGTCTGTCAGTCTGTCAGTCTGTCAGTCTGTCAGTCTGTCAGTCTGTCAGTCTGTCAGTCTGTCAGTCTGTCAGTCTGTCAGTCTGTCAGTCTGTCAGTCTGTCAGTCTGTCAGTCTGTCAGTCTGTCAGTCTGTCAGTCTGTCAGTCTGTCAGTCTGTCAGTCTGTCAGTCTGTCAGTCTGTCAGTCTGTCAGTCTGTCAGTCTGTCAGTCTGTCAGTCTGTCAGTCTGTCAGTCTGTACATTTTGTTCTGATTAAATGATAGCTAGTACCAATTCTCACAATTTTGTATCAAAATCGTTGGAGCTGTTTTCTAGAAAAATTAGCTTTTCCTTAACAACCAAGACACAATGACTCGATTGATCGACACCATGTGATCGTCATTGCTAAAAATGGTAAATGTCATTGCAGATTAGGCTCATCTCCAATGATCAGTTGTATGAGAGTAGTCACTTCGTGTGATAATCATTGTTTTGCATGTCATTACCGCGACACCAAGCCAGAAATATCACCGTGACACACTTTCACGTTTATTGTATTTTGGGAGAACAATGACAGACATGTGTTATTCGTGTGATAGTCATTGTAGTTAGCCATGACACGATTACCTTTGTCACGGCAATAACGGTGGTAGGACCTATTTTGTTGTGACGTCAGAGTGTCACGGCAATGACATATTACAAGTACCGCCTAATACTAGCTTTACCCTTTACCAGTGTATCATTGTTTATGATTTTGTAACTGAAAATGTAGTGAATTGTAAGCATTCAGTTCATTTGAATTTAGTTGACTGATGAAAAAATGCTCAGCTGTTTTCTTATGAAATCATAACATACTGCTCATCGATGGATATAGTCAATGAATCCATTGATGAATTCACCAAAAAAATTAATTGATGTGGAAAACTTCCTACTGGGGCTATGGAGCAATATTCCATCTTACGCAAGACAATCATAAAATTGCATCATAAGCTTCAAATATCAAATTCAATTGTATTCTTCTTGAGTTCAAAGGCACACGAAAAAAATATTCTTTAAAGAGATACAACAACTTTTCTGCTTTTAAGTTTTCGCTTAACTAATTTTACAAATTAGCGCTTGGCTAGCGGTTCAACTAAAAAATTCGCGGGAGTATAGTACTATGGTTTAATATACAAAGGTATCATGTACATAGTTGGTTATGGGTGTTTCTAAAAAAAAAAACTAAAATCGGAGAAGAAGTCTAATTTTGAAAGAAAAAAAACAGTTGTTATACATATGTATATGCATGTACTTACGTACATAATATTTATATACATTAGGTGGTTGAAAGATTCGAGAGCTCTTCTAAATTGTTGAAGAAATAGCTGCCCAAGAATTTGTTCCTTATATGACAAAGTGCTGGGCAATGGCATAGGAAATGAGTGGTGTCCATGTATAAACATGCCTCTTGAGTACGTTACAAAATTGTCAAAATTTGTCAAAAAATAAGAATGACCAAATTGTCACGAAATAATTATCATTGTCGTTTACCGACAATTAAGTCACCTGTCAATACGATATGAAATGAAAACTTGTCAGACAAGTGCGACAAATTTGTAGAATTATCACTTGTCAATGTTTATGAAATAGGCACTAGATCACCAGTGGACCTATTGCTACGAAAGCTATACTGCCGATCATTAACGAGCTTTCGTTCCTCAAGATATTTCTTAAGCTGATAATTAATCAGCGTTGCCATGCCCTTGGGAAGAAGAGACGTAAGTGCAATTGGACAGTAGTTAGAGAATGAAGGAGATTCGCCATTTGGACAAATGCTGTTACAACAGTAGAATAGGACAGATGGAAAAGCTTACGCAGTGGTTTTACCAGCGTTGAAAAACACCTCTTCAGAGCAATACGGGAGGTATTATCTGGACTTGCGAATTTATGTATGACGAGTTCTTTTAAAACTCCCGCAACTGTACGAGTACTAAAGAAGATACGTCCCATGAAACTGTTAATGTTCTCAAGTACAGGAGGAGTCATAACACTTTGTGGAAGCGTAGAATTAGCAGCAAACTGTGCTACGGGAGGCATTATCCGGACTTGCGAATTTATGTATGACGAGTTCTTTTAAAACTCTTGCAACTGTACGAGTACTAAAGAAGATACGTCCCATGAAACTGTTAATGTTCTCAAGTACAGAAGGAGTCATAACACTTTGTGGAAGCGTAGAACTAGCAGCAAAATGTGCTGCTAGCAAATTTTATTCAATTTACCTTGTGAGCTTACCACTGGCGTGCCATTGGAAACGAGCATTGAAACCAACGAGGAGGTAGAATTTCGTACGTTTTTTACAATTGACCAAAAATTTGTTCCCTGTAGTCCACGAAAATAAGGTATTCAATTCGAAAAAATTTCGACAAAGCTGAATTTTGGTGGAGAGCTTCATTTTCACATCCTTAGCACTTCGCAAAATGTAGCCTAAATTAAGTTCTCCTCTCCAAAAAAATTTAGGGCGTGGAAGGGTGTATAATTCAGTTATTTTTCCAAATTACTCGAAAACCATAGGTTTTTTGAAGAAAAAGTTGATGGTACACATTGTAGATCATTTCATTCTACACAAAAAACGTACAATTGATAGATTTGGAGAAAAATGTTCGAAAACATTGAGGTGTTATATGTCATTTAATAGATAATTGTACTGTCTACAAGTTGTTCTTAGAAAATTTTGAGAAAAATAAAGGATTTGGGAGTTATTGAACAAAATAAAATAAATTAGTATTCTTAAGACGGCAGCATTTCCCTTTCGTTTCAACACTTTAAACTTGGTTTTTTAATAGAACTTTCCAAAAACAAGGAGTATATCGCAAACATAGCAACATGTCCTGACCGAAACATGGTTAAACGAAAAAAAAATGTTCACTAGTGAATATTTCAATTCTGATTTCAACGTTTTTCGTAAAGACCGTTGTTACGAACGGACTGGCCTAAATAGAGGTGGCGGTGTTTTATTAGCTGTAAAATCTATGTACTTAAGTAAAGAAATTAATTTATCTCAAGATTCTGTTGAACAAATTTGTATACGTGTAGATTTACCCATTCACTCCAACCTTGAAATGATTCATGTGTACTTTTTTGTTTCTTATATTCCACCTTTATCGCAATATGCAATTTATGATACTCATATCAACAATATAACAAATATTGTTAAAAATATCGATGAAAATTGTTATTTCGTAATCGTTGGAGATTTTAATTTGCCTAACGTAAAATGGTTGTTCTCAAATGATGAAAAAAGAATGTTTCCTGTTAATGTCACCAAAGATTTTGAATATAATGTAATTGATAATATAACTGCTTTAAATATGTACCAAATTAATAATATTCCTAATTCGTTAGGACGTATTTTAGATCTTATTTATATTGATCGTAATTTTGAAGCTCAATTAAATGAATCAAGTTTTAAATTATTGGAAAATAGTATTCATCACAATGCACTTGATATTGTATTTAACTTTTCTGTTTTAAATGAATCAAAATCATCTAATATTGTTCAAAAGTATGACTTTAAAAATGCGGATTATGTATCAATGAATATTTACTTAGAAACTATTGATTGGCAGGCAATTTTTAAGTGCTCAAATCTGGAGCTAGCTTTTATTATGTTTCGGAACATTCTAGAATATATTATTTCAAATTTTGTCCCTTTAAAACAAGTTAAAAATTCTAAGAAACATGTTTGGTTTAATAAAAGTTTGTCGAGGCTTAAAAATGTCATGAATAAATTGCATAAAAAGAGTAAAATTTTTGCTTGATTTCGTGAGCAATTCAAACAGGTAAGGAGAGAGTACGAATTTTTGAGAAAATTTATTTATAAGCAGTACATTTGCTCTCTTGAATCGAACATTAAAAAAAATCCGAAGTGTTTTTGGTCATTTTTAAATACAAAACGTAAATCGCTTGGGATTCCATCTAACGTTTCATACAAAGGGGTAGCCTCAGATAATCTGAATGTTATTTGCAATAGTTTTGCATCATTTTTTCAGTCAAATTTTATTGACTTGAAATTAAATTATGATAATCTGGAAAACTCACCTTCAGTTGTTGACGTTGGTAGTCTATATTTATCTGAAGATGATGTACTAGCAGTCTTATCCTCTCTTGATGAGAATTTTTCCGTTGCTCCAGACAACATTCCGCCAATTCTTTTGAAGGCTTGTAGATTTAAACTTGCGGTTCCATTGTGTTTTATATTCAATATGTCTTTAAATCAAGGTGTATTTTTGGATACATGGAAATATTCATTTATTAATCCTCTGCATAAATCCTGTTCAAAAAGTGCTGTTGAGAACTAAGGACCTATTGCAAAACTTCAGTTGATCCCTAAAGTTTTTGAAGCAATAGTGAAAAACAAACTGAATTTTTGAGTTCAAAATCATATATCTCAGCACCAACACGGTTTTCTGAGTGGAAGGTCGACATCGACAAACTTATCGATTCTTACCAGCTATTGCCTTGATCATATGGAAAAACATTTTCAAATTGACACCATCTACACAGATTTTTCAAAGGCTTTTGATCCATATCGTGATTTAAGAGGACATTATGGTTTACATAATCGTCCAAATACGCAAGCAATTGGCAAAATTGTGAAGAAATGTGAAGAGACTGGATTGGTTACAAATATTGTAAGGCCTGTGCATCATTCGCTCGTACCACTGAAAATATTGCTGCTGTAATTGAAAATGTTGCCGAGGACCCGATTCCTCGTCGTTCGCAGGAATTGGGACTGTCTTATGGCACATTATGGCGTACTTTGCATTTGGATCTACACCCACATCCATATAAAGACCAACTCACACAAAAACTAAAGCCAGCTGACCATTGACAACGTCGTAGATACGTCGAATCAGTGCTTGAAAAACAGGCGGTGGACGGCGATTTTTCGAACAAAATTTTCTTCAGCGACGAAGCACATTTCTCAATCGGTGGGTATATTAATATATTCTGAGAATCCTCAAGTAATTGAAGGAACATTCGTCAAGTTATGGCTAAGATACCGCCGTGGTCGAAAATTACCTCAAAAGTATCGATGCTTGTACCAATTCGTGTGGTGCTGATTTAAATGATGTAGTATTTCGCACATAATGTCGACGTTCAAACTTTATAATAAAAAAGAAATATCATGAAAAAAAATATTTTATATGTGTTTTATTTACGTTTACTTTTGAAACCGCAAAATGGATAACCCGTTACGATGAAATATGAATTTTCTTTTTTCCTTTAATTTAAATTTAAATATATATGTAAATATAGCTAAGAGATTGCATCATATGGTCTGGTTACCCTGATGCTTTAAAATATATAATAATTTATAAACTGAATTTGTAAATTATTTCAATACATAAATAAATAAATAAATCCCGTCGAGACTGCTACATGTATTTGGCAATTGCAAATCGCCACCACTTGTATCGAAAGTTCAGCAGCCGATGAGTGGTTTTACAAACTCATATTCGTAGTCAATTTCAACTTCATGAAATGCCGCCGCAAGGACGACGATTTTAGGTATGCTTTAAGTTCATCGGCAGCAGTTGATCTCGACATGACGGGAAGAGACTCCCGAAGCACCTTGTAAGTCTCTCATTGTTCGGTCATTTGCATCCAAAACTCGTTTATGCGCCATCGCGCATTTATCCCAAATAATGATTTTGCATTCTCACATCAATTTTGCTGTCACCGAATTCTTTGCATTGTGCACATTATGGACTTGTCAACCGTGAGAAGATTTATCGCCAGCTTCATAGCGGAATGTGCAGTTCGACCACCTTCAAACAGTGTGGCAGCAATGCCATAAATGCCGTAGAACGCAACATGCAACGAAATTTGAGATCTTGACCGAATTGGCGCCAAAATCAACTAAATGACGAATGTCTTGAATCTTGCATGTCCCACCTGGAGCATCGAAAAAAGTAAATGCGATTGCGGAATAGTATTCAAAAGAAGCACGATTTAAGTTTACATTCGCTATTGGTCTTCTTCTAATAACTTTTTTGTCAAATTTGAGGCGGTGACTGTGCAGGGCAAACCGGTACAATATTTATGGACACGTCTCCATTCTTTTCCTTAGGACTTTCTCTCTTGTGTTTATTATCACGGACTTTCTGACTAATTATTGAAAGATGTATACGTCTACCAAGGTCTATTAAGATGCATTGTTATCCCTAAAAAACAACAGTATTCTAATCCTCTTAAGAAAAATTAATGAATGAATGTTTCGCAATGAATGCCAGCAAGCTTATTCGATAACTTTCCTTTTAATTATTTTCTGAAAAAAAAATTATAGAATTGATAAATTCGAATTTCAATTGTTCATAATAATACAAAAAACTCGAATCAATTGCAAGAAACAGTTTTAGTCATTGTATGTTCGCAGCACAGCGTTATCTATTATATATATCGTTAACGAGGGAGAGTACGATAACTCAGGCGCCAAAAAATAAAATTCTTGTAGGAAAGTTAGTTACAAGTATTTTTTAATACGGGAGGGGTGGTCTATCTCCTTCCGCTTAGGCGGGAGGGGCAATTTCCTAAAAAATGACTTATAATTTTAAAAAAATATTAAAAAACAACGGCAACACTTACAATAGAAAAATTATAGGTTTTCTGAAAGTCAGAAACCTGGTCTTTTATATTTTGTTTCAATATAGTTATTTTTGTTAACAGTTTTTGACGAAAATACTTTCAAACTCAAAATTTAACAATTTTTTTTTTTCATGGTACTATTTTTTAATCAAAATTGTGAAACAAATTACTGGATTGGATTTCATTTTTTGATGTTTCCATAAATTCTTAATCGAACACTGAAAACTAGATGGTTTTTTGTTTTCTAGTTTATGAGAAAATTGAAAATTACAAAAACTAATTTTATACTTAATTTTGTTTTCCTTATAGAAAGTCATTTAGCGTTATCCAGAATGTACTGTAGGTAAACTTTCTTTGCATTCCGTCAGTTAATTTCTTAAGCCCCGTGTTCTTATAAATCTTAAAAATGAATGTCAGTTTCATCAATGAAGTCATCATCATTCGTTCATTCAGTTCGTCGTTGATGGTTAGAAGTCTGTTGTTTTGGAGGAATTACATCCTCTAGACTTTCACTCTCACAAATCTTTTAGGTGTAATCCCACACTTTCGGCTCCATCGATTGTATATGGATAGACCTTTTTAATGTCCAATAAAGATTGCATGATTTGAGAGCACAAATCGTTCTTGTATTCTCTCTCAAGACAATATTTTCGGTAGAAAAAAGGGTCATGTACTGGTAAATGTGGTTTGTCGTTCTTCGGCATAAAATATTTTTTTTTTTAAGTTTATTCTGATTTTCCAGATCATTAATGGTGTTGCTTGGATCGTTTTCACTCACATATTCAACTATACTATGGTTCGTGGTTTTACTGGTGTTTTACGTGGTTTTAATACCTGCATAATGGCGAGCACTGTCTGTTGAAATATAGCTAGTATTGGGGTTTACGAATTTGTGAATGTAGGGCCACAAATCTGCCTTGCATTTTGAATTGACTTTAAAGAAGACTTTTTTTCTGCTTTTTCTGGAGCACCGCCAAATCCAGCCGAATTTACTTTGCTAATAATTTTCCACTTTCATTGGTAAGTTGCAACCTGATGGGGGAGTAGAGATCTTTGATGGAATAAGGCCAACTTCTTCTAAGAAAGTGATCCTTTTTTCATTGGTGGATACCAAATCCTCAAACGAACAAAATATTGAAAAAATCAGTTTGGAATGAAGTAGTGGATGCTTAGTCGCCATTGTTATTTCGCAAAAGAAAAATACCTTATTCATTCAAAGGTTGAACAAAGAATGACCTAAATATAATATGTATATTACATGTGCACGAAAAAATAACGGTACAAAATTAGAATGTTTTTTAATTTTTTTTAATGATTCAAGTAGGTATATAAACACTTTGAACATTGCAGTTGCATTACATGGATATGTTACATAAGCATCAGTTAAGTGAATTTTGTATAATGCATTACATTTTAACGTATGAGCATTTTAAATGTGCAGCGTTGGGCCACTTACCTATATATATATTTAGAAAACAGCTGTTAACATTGGATATATAGGATAAATTGAGTTTCTTTTATTTCCAATTCTTTAAATGTAAAAGAAACTTTGCATACACCCAAACTCGTACATACCCCAAATCCTATAATTGGGCCCAGCAGGAGGGTTGCAGGGGGGCAGCATGCCACCCCTTATGCGCCGAAATTTTTATACACCGTAAGCTTTATATACTTTATATACTTTATTTATGAAAGAAGGCTTACATAAATCCAAAAAAAAATAAAAATTGAATAAGAAAGTAGTTTTGGTAATTATCAATTTTCTCATAAACTAGAAGACATAAAACTAGTTTTCAGTGTTCGATTAAAAATTTATAGGAACATCAAATAATTAAATCCAATTCAGTAATTTGTTTCACAATTATAGAATAGTAACATTTAAAAGAAAATTTTTTTTGTTAAATTTTGAGTTTGAAAGTATTTTTTTCAAAAACTGTTAATACAAATAACTATATTGAAACAAAATATAAAAGACCAGGTTTCTGACTTTAAGAAAACCTAAAATTTTTCTATTGTAAGTGTTGCCGTTTTTTTTTAATATGTTGGTTTTCATTTTAAGTAATTTTTTAAGAAATTAACCCTTCCGCCTGAACGAGGGAAGATAGCACCCCCCTTCCATAGTAAAAAATGCTTGTTTTTGAGCCCTCTAAAAATAGGTTATTATTTTGCGGCGCCTGGGTTATCGTACTCGTACCCGTTAACTTCTCCACCCAAAATGCAGCACAATTATCCGAGATCTGCCAAACTTAACAACGAATTTTCCAACTTTAAATCGTACAAAAACTGCATGGAATATTCTAGACAAAACATTCTAGAAAAAACGTAAAGAAAAATCATTCCAGAAAGTTCGACAAACAAAATAAAATATCATTATCGATTTAATGGGAATCAAATCCTGTAGTTGTGTTCATACACGCGGCAACAAAGAGAAACCAAAATGAAAGTGTGTGTATACCAAACAAAACATAATTATGTATACTAATAAAGCAATAACAAACATGTGACTGCATTTTTGGCCATAACTCCGGTTCTAGACAGCTCGGACAGCAAACAGATTTCTCATATGTACTCTCCAAACATTTCTTAAGAGCTCCTGAAAATTTTATTCAAATCGATCAAGCCGAAAAAAGAAGATAGCGCACAAACATAATTTGGATTGTTCTTTATATACAAGAAGATATATACATATATAAATAGATAGATAGATGAAAAACCTTAATTTGTATGAAAACCAGTGTTCCACGCTCCTAAATGTTGTTGGTTTGATACTATGTTCTTGTTTTGTATTGACGAAATATTATTTGCTTAAATTTTCATTTTGTACTTGTGTAATTGTTATTTGTAATAGAGTTTGCCTACTAACAACTAACACTGCACTAAATGATGAACCGGAAGTGTTGGTAAAAAATTGGTCGCAAGACGGCCTTGCTATAAGCTCTCTTCGACCAATTCTGATAGTGTTAAAAAATAAGTGAATCTTATTAATTTACTGTTTTTGATTATGGTGGTAGGGGGTGACACCATTATTGCAGCCCCGGGTGTCACCCATGCTAGCTACGCGACTGGATACACTTACTAAAATATTTTTAGATTGCTTAGTCGTTAAAGTTTGAGGTACAAAAAGACAACATTTCAATTGTTGGACAAATATGAATATATCAAAAATTCAAGAATCGTTTGAGCGGTTTTTTTAAAAAAGTTATTTCTTATTTCTAAAATTTTGAAAACATTTTTAGAAAACAAATTTAAACGACATTACATATACAATTTTAATTTCAAAAAAATTCTAATAACTTTTTTGTCAAATTTGAGGTGGTGACTGCGCAGGGCAAACCTGTGCAATATTTATGGGCACGTCTCCATTCATTTCTTCTGGAGTTCCTCTCTTGTGTTTATTATCACTGACTTTCTGACTATTTATTGAAAGACGTATACGTCGACCAAGGTCTATTAGGAGGCATTAGTCTCCCTAAAAAGCAACAAAGTCGTCTAATCCTATTAAAAATAGCAAATCAAAATTAATGAATGAATGTTTCGCAATGAATGCCAGCAGCCTTATTGGATAACTCTACTTTTACTTATTTTCTGAACAAAAAATGATCGAATTGATAAATTCGAATTTCAATTGATCGTAATAATACGCAAGACTCGAATCGATTGCAAGAAAAAAAATAGCACATTTGCTCAAAAGAAAATGGCAATGCGAAAAGGACACGTATAAAATCGCGCACAGTTTTAGTCTTTATATATCGCAATCGCAATCTAGTGGCATTGATCGCAACACAGCGTTATCTATTATATATATCATTAACTTCTCCACCACAATTATCCGAAATCTTCCAAGCTTAACAACGAATTTTCCACCTTTAAATCATACAAAAACTCCGTGGAACATTCAAGACAGTTTAAAAAACGTAAAGTAAAATCAATCCAAAATTCGACAAACAAAATAAAATATCATTATCCATTTAATGGGAATAAAATGCTGTAGTTGTGCGCATACACGCGGGATGTAGTTTTGTGAATACACGCGACAACAAAGAGAAACCAAAATGAAGTGTGTGCAAAAAAAACTAAATATTTTTACTATTATAGAACAGTGACATTTTTGGTCATAACACCAATTCTACACACCAGACAGATTTCTTATATGCATTCCCCAAACATGTCCTAAAATCTCCTGAAAATTTCATTCAAATCGATCGAGCTGAAAAAAAGTAGTTCGCGCACAAACAAAATTTGGATTGTTCTTTATATATTACTAGCGTACCAGGCGAACTTCGTATCGCCCCAATTTAATGCCTTAAAATGAACTGCAGAGCTATTAAAAATACAGATATTTCAAATTTCAATATGATTTATTTTGAATGGAATGAAAATAAGGTGAGAGTGATATAACAATGTTTTTTTATTTGTTTTCCGGAGCAAAAACAAACAACAAAGACCGTTTACCAAGGTATCGACGACGTCCTTTTTCTTCGTCGCTAGTATTGTCCGTTCACAAATCCAATTGAAATTTTAATGATCTTTTGCAATGCCGTGGAGCACTTTACTTTGGTGAATAATTTCTCCTTCAACCTTGTTAACTCGCAGAAATGTTCCGGCAATGATATATAATTTGGCCATAACCAAGCGTTAGCGGTTGTCCTGCTAATTCTGCAGCCGGTGGGTCCTTCTGCAATGCCACCCTCATATTTGTGGTCAATTTCAAGTTCTTAACATGCCGGTAGAAACACGACAATTTCAAGCATGCATTAAATTCATCGACATCAAAAGATTTGGGGATGGCGGGAAGAGTTTGACAAAAAACTCTGCTGAGCCATATCACACTAAATCATTTCGAATCACTTTGTAAATACTTCATTGTTAGGTCAACTGCCTCCAAAGTTCGTTTATGCGCCATCATGCATTCATTCCAAATTATGATTTTGCATTCTCGCATCATTATCGCTGTCGCCGAATTCTTAGTCATAGTGCAGGTTATTGGTTTGTCAACAGTGAACAAATTCATCCCCAACTTGGAATGTGTAGTTCGACCGCCTTCAAACAGTGTGGCAGCAATGCCATAGATGCCATAGGATGCAACATGCAACGAAAGAGATCTTGGCCGAATTGTAGCTAGAATCAACTAAATGACGAATGCCTTGTTTGTCCACCGGGAGCATCGAGAAAGAAAATGCGATTGCATAATCGTATTTCAAAGCAGCGTGATTGAAGTCTACGTTTACCACTTTTCTTCTTCTAATAACTTTTTGTCGAATTTGTGGTGGTGATTGTCCAGTTTGAAGATGTGCAATATGGGCACGTCTAAATTTATTTCCTCTGCACATACCTCTTGCGTTCGATTATGACGGACATTCTGGTTAATTATTGCAAGACGTGTACGTCGTCCAAGGTTAGATCGGAGTCAGTGTAATAATACGCAAACCTCGAATCCATTGCAGCACATGTTTTGCTGAATAAAAAATTATAATGTGAAAAGGACACCTGTCAAATGGCGCACAGGCTACGAGTAAGTCAATGTATATCTAACGCATTTTATCGTGTTGTGGCATTGATCGCAGCACAGCGTCATCTAATGTATATCTCATAAACTTCTCCACTCAAAACGTCTTCTATCACAATGAATTTCACAATTAACCGAAATTTTCCCAGCTTCACAACGAATTTTCCTCATTAAAGTCGTCCAAAAAATCCATGGAACATTCTAGACAACCGACAAAATAAAATATCAAAATCCAATTAATGGGAATCAAATGCTGTAGTTGTGTGCATACACGCGGCAATAAAGAGAAACCAAAATGAAGTGTGTGTATACAAAACAAATAAAAACACATTATTTATACTAATAAAGCAATAACAAACATGTGAGTGACATTTTTGCTCATAACTCCAGTTCTAGACATCGGACGGCAAACAGATTTCTTATATTCACTCTCCGAAAAAAAGAAGATAGCGCACAAACATAATTTGGATGGTTCTTTATATATAAGAAGATATACATACATAAATAGATAGATAGATAAAAATCCTTAAATTATATAATAAAAACCAGTGCTCCACGCTCCTAAATGTTGTTTGTTTGATATTATGTTCTTGTTTTGTATTGACGAAATATTATGTGTTTAAATTTTCATTTTGTACTTGGGTAAGTGTTATTTGTAATAGAGTTTGCCTACTAACAACTAACACTGCACTAAATGATGATCTGGTATTATAACACAGTGTTCTGTGTTGGTAAACCATCGGTCGCAAGACGGGCTTGCTATAAGCTCTCTTCGACCAATTCTGATAGTGTGTTAAAAAATAAGGGAATCTTATTAATTTTACTGTCTTTCAGTATGGTGGTAGGGGTAACACCATTATTGCCACCCCGGGTGTCACTATCATCTAGCTACGCGACTAGATACACATACTAAAATATTTTTAGATTGCTTAGTTCTTAAAGTTTGAGGAAAAATCGATTTTTCAAAAAAAAATATTTGTTTTTTGTTTTTAATCGAAGAACCAATTTTTGGAAAATTTTATAATGCAGTTTTATTAATACTTTTTGGGACCATTTGCATTCAAAAAAACTAGAATCGGTTCATCTAAAAGTGAAAAAGTCGAAAATATAAGAAAATGGTTCTATGGGAAGTACCGTTATTTAGTACGCAAATTAAGATATTTGTTTACTTAAAAGTGGACCGCACTTATTTAAGAACGCAACATTTTCTTATCAAAATCCTTGAAATCGGTTTTGAGAACTATTTTTTCTTGTTAAAGCCTAGTACGCTGCTGATGCGAAACGAAATTTTTCGGTGGTCTCCACTAGGAGAGCGAAATGCTAACGAAAACCACAGCGGAAAAATATTTGCGGAGAGTTCTGTAAGCTGTCAAAAACAATTGACAAGTTGTAAAAAAAAAGTAATTTTGTCACCAAATTATTTTTAGATGGAAAATTTTTTGTCGCCAAATTACTTTTAGATGTAATTTTCTTGAAATAATTCTTGGATTTAAAAATTGTTCTTGTTACACATAGAGGATTTAAAATAAAACTCAGAACCGTTTAAATGATGAAAATTAAGCAAATACTTTGGGACTTATTAACTGGTTTATCTGCCGATTTGATGAAATTTCTGTCAATTGAAAAGCAATGAAATAGGGAGGTAAACCACTCTATAATTCGAAAACTACGTCCTTCATTGGGATGGTGTAAACGGTTATGAGTTCTAATTTATGGTTTCTTACTAATTCCGGATACCATTTGGAAGTCCAACAAATATTTCAAAAAAAATGTATATATAAAGGAAATTTGGTGACAAAAAAAAAATACATTAGTAATTTCGTAACAAAACTACTTTTGGTTTGGTTAATGCTTCCTTTAAAAGTATGAAGTTTTGATTCTAAAAAGATATCGCTCACCTTTATTGGACAATCCGTTCCAAAGATATAGTTCAAAAACTATTCACTGTTGTATTAAAAAAAATAGCTGCAGGAATACGCATACATCATTCTAAATATGCGTATTTCAAGAGTCATTTTTTGCAATAAGGTTTCTACATAAAAACTTTTGATGCTGATTTTGAGAGCATCAAGAGTAGATTACAAAAAGGTTTCAACCAAGTTTTTAGGGTAACCCGTTCCAAAGATACACTTCAAAGTATTTTCAGATTATGTATTTCAAGGTGAACAGTGAATAGCTTTGGAACTATATCTTTGGAATGGGTTGTCCAATATAGGCGAGCGATATCATTTTAGAATCAGCACTTCATACTTTCAAAGGAAGCATCAACATTTTTTGCAAAGAAGTTGTATTAAAAAAAATAGCTCCAGGAATACCCATACATCATTCTAAATATGCGTATTTCAAGAGTGATTTTTTGCAATAAGGCTTCTACATAAAAACTTTTGATGCTGATTTTGAGAGCATCAAGAGTAGATTACAAAAAGGTTTCAACCAAGTTTTTAGGGTAACCCGTTCCAAAGATACACTTCAAAGTATTTTCAGATTATGTATTTCAAGGTGAACAGTGAATAGCTTTGGAACTATATCTTTGGAATGGGTTGTCCAATATAGGCGAGCGATATCATTTTAGAATCAGCACTTCATACTTTCAAAGGAAGCATCAACATTTTTTGCAAAGAAGTTGTATTAAAAAAAATAGCTCCAGGAATACCCATACATCATTCTAAATATGCGTATTTCAAGAGTGATTTTTTGCAATAAGGCTTCTACATAAAAACTTTTGATGCTGATTTTGAGAGCATCAAGAGTAGATTACAAAAAGGTATCAACCAAGTTTTTAGGGTAACCCGTTCCAAAGATACACTTCAAAGTATTTTCAGATTATGTATTTCAAGGTGAACAGTGAATAGCTTTGGAACTATATCTTTGGAATGGGTTGTCCAATATAGGCGAGCGATATCATTTTAGAATCAGCACTTCATACTTTCAAAGGAAGCATCAACATTTTTTGCAAAGAAGTTGTATTAAAAAAAATAGCTCCAGGAATACCCATACATCATTCTAAATATGCGTATTTCAAGAGTGATTTTTTGCAATAAGGCTTCTACATAAAAACTTTTGATGCTGATTTTGAGAGCATCAAGAGTAGATTACAAAAAGGTTTCAACCAAGTGTTTAGGTAACCCGTTTTTAGGGTAACCCGTTTTTAGGGTAACCCGTTCCAAAAATACACTTCAAAGTATTTTCAGATTATATATTCCAAGAGAGCAGTGAATAGCTTTTAGAATATATTTTTGGAACGGACTGAATTTTCACTTGTTCATCAGTGAGTTTTCTTAGTGGGTTTGTACTTGACCGCTCTGCTACGTTGCGAATGCTCTTTGATCGATTCCCATTTTAACTATAGGTCTTGCTTCCTCAATTAATACCAAAATCGAATGAATAGTAAAAATGCATGGCCTTATATGTCAAATCCAGCTTGCAAGCAGCTTGATTTGCTATCAAATCCACGAGCAGGGCATCTGCCATACGATGGTTCAATTACATTAAAAAACTTCGTCCAGAAAAGAAAAAGAAGGTAGCGATGGCAATGCGAGGTAAGTGATTTGTCATCATCTTCTTTCTATCAACACAACAAAGGACTAGCGAGGTCATCACCTGAAATTGTAGACTAAATAACAATGTCCATCCCGTGCCGATTTTCACGAAGTAAACATTAAACAGATTATCTTAACTTGAGAAATAAGTTCTGGGGTATGGTATAAAATCGCCAATCAATGAAATCGGAAACAGGCTTTCTAAATAGAGGTGGGTATCGTTTAAGATGGCCTTTTTGCAACCAAACATTATTGTGGTAACGATGATTTCCTTAATTGTCGTCGGTGCAGCGGAAGGCCGCTTACCTTTGGCTTCCTTGTCCCGACCAGGTCGGAAATTCATATTCGTACTGCCAGTAGCGGGCGGTCGATTTGATTTTTTCTTTGTGGCAATTGAGTTAATTTATGTGTTGAAAGTATGTAGTTAGAAATGGTGAGTGTTTTTTTTATATTTATATGGTGTCAAAGGTCGCATAGAATTTAAAAGTCGGAGTAACAAATGTATTTTAAAAATCATGACATGGACAGTTAATTGCAGAACAAACTACTGAATCTTGATTATAATATTTTTATTTAGTAGTCACTTAAAATAAATAATTTTTAAAAGGACATAGGTTATTTTTAATCTAAGCACTAGCACTAGGTATGAGAAAAGTCGATAGTTAGTTATAATCAGCACTCCAAATAAAGATCAGCTATATCTTGTTCGCCGATAAGATATGTGAAGGGTGTGCTTCTTTCCAACTTCCCATTTTCACTTTGCAGATTTAGTTTAGTCGATTTTGAAATTGGTTTTGATACAAAATTAGAATTGAATGTATTTTGAATAATTTAATACAGGAAATGCACAGAAAAACCAGACACTAGAGAAAACACAAAGCCAAAGAAAAATCAAGTAAGCATTACAAGAGCTTGACTTTTTTTTATAAAAAAAATGAAATGTCAAAATTTCGCAAGCAATTAATGTGCAGGTCAATTAAATTGAGAACGAAAAGAGTGGAGAATTGTACTATGAAATCTACTACAGCTATCCACTAAAATTACACATTTCGTCGTTCAGCAGCGTACTGGAAAAC
Organism: Philhelius pedissequus; assembly: GCA_910595825.1. NCBI lineage: Eukaryota > Metazoa > Arthropoda > Insecta > Diptera > Syrphidae > Philhelius > Philhelius pedissequus. Next base: position 246,848,266 of record OU343160.1, on the reverse strand, counting down.
GAAAAGTAGAACGAAATTTTTCGTTCACGATTTCGTCGTGTCATTTTTGTATGGGATTTTTCGTTTCGCATCAGCAGCGTACTAGGCTTAACGGTGTTATTAACAGTTGCATGGTTGTGTTTTATTTTAGGAATAAAGATTTTCAACTATTCAAGAAAATGTAAAAAAACTAACAAATGTTTCAAAAAAATCCATTAAGTCGTTTTCGAAATTTCGAGTTTTCCAAAAAAAAACGCACCTACTTCAACTCTACCTCAAGAAAGGGTTTTATATGAATGAAAAAGGGTAACCAATTCTTCAATAAATTCAAAATGGCGACTTAAGCTCCAGCAGTATTTTCCCCCGAAAATCGTTATTTAGACTACTAATCATAGAGAAAATAGTTAGTTTCTCTATGCTACTAATGATCCCTCCAAAAAACTGTAAGAGAAAATTGTGCGAATTAATAATTCATAGTCCCATCAGATTGGGATCACAAGCCTCAAAACAATTTTTCGTTAATATCTTTTCTAGATTTAGAAAATATGCATTTTCGAACGCATCTATGCTACAAATTTAATATTATTGCTTTTAAAAATTATGCTTAAAAAACATGATGGTCTGAAATGTACAAATTGCTCAATAAGAACCGAGTAAAGAAATACGTTAAAAACATCGATCTTTGAAAACATCATTTAATCATTCATTGTGAAATTAACCCAATTAGAGAAACAAAATAAAATTCGTTTGTTAACTAATTGTTAACATCACTTTCTTAAATTCATAGTACTTTTGCATAACTCTTTTAGTGGAAAGTATCTTATAGCAATATCTACACTCTAAACATTAATTAAATAATAGTTACCTTTGTTTCGCAAATACTTAAACGCATTGACCCATTCTACTGCAATGCCGTCCAACCCATATGGAAAACATTCTAATAGATGTATGTATGAGGTAAAGTTTACATCTCCTTGTCATGCATGGCACACTTTAATTTTAGATGGATTTTATCCTTGGGGGACTTTTTCTTCCAGAAGAGCAAAACTAAATTGCGGGCAAAAATATTTTCAGAGTTCTTGGTCTTGCGAAAGCTTGGGGGTTATGAAATACTTGAAGTAATGTCCCCATAAGAAAAATAATTTGCAATTTTTTTTTGTGGAATGCCGACTAGCAATCATTGGTGGCGTCATTCCTGTTTATTATAGTCTTGTGTTCTTTTTTTTTGCGGAAGGGAATGTCAACGTTTAATAACTTCCATGGACCGCAGCGGTATATATCGTATATTTATTGTAGTCATAGTCATGTCATCACGTAGGAATATGTGCTCTTAGAGTTTAGAATTGGTTTAACAATTGAGATGCAAACTATTTTACACAAAATTACATAGAAGTACTTTTGTTAAATGGTTTTGAAGTTACAAAATGTAGGTACTCATAATTCAAGGCAAAATGTAGGTTATAAAAAAGAATATATTTTAAGAAAATTTAACTTTAGGTTCTAGTGAAAAAAATCTAATGCTAAAAGTTATTGATGTACTTTTACTTGCGATATAGGTACTATAGGGCAAGTTTTGCTTTTGGAAAAAAAATCGAACTCGAGATCTTAATTAAAGTTGACATTATGATGATAGAGAGCACCAAAAAAAGTGGTTCCGGAAATTCCGTCTGTCTGTGTGTCTGTAGAACGATCTTTCGTTCAAACTAGGTGGTAATGCGTTTTAGATGATTGTCCAAAATAAATTTTTGAATCGTTGTTTTAGCCCCAAAAATAACGGTTACCATACAAATTTTTCTACCATCTTAATTATCTCGAAAACGGCTCTAACGATTGTGATAAAAGTTGGTCTGTGTACTTATGAGTATGATCTACATTTTGGGGGAAAACAGATTGAACATATTTTGTTATTAACGGTACCTGCCATACAACCATTTTATTGTTTTTCGACTTGCTTATCACCGGATTTCGTTCAAAATTTGTATACAGGATCTACTTCAAATTCTAAATATTACTGCATTTCAAAATTTTCAAAAAATAGTTTTTTTGGATTTTGAAAAAAAAAATATATTTTTTTTTTTGAAAATTCAATACATATTTCGAAAAAGGGGGGGCGATTGTTTCTGAAATTTTGTTTTTAAGTTTAAATTATTAAATATTTAAAATGTTCACACCAATTTGTTTTAGAAAAAATTTTAGATTTTTTATATATACAAAATTAAGTGAAAAACGACTTTAAAAATACTTTTAGCCGTTTCCATTAAGAATCTTATGCATATAATGTGATCGAACATAGGACCATGTACGTGCGATCCAGTCGTGCATTTTATTTTATTTTGAGTGATTAAAAACAAGCTGAAGCAAGTGAGTAAAAAAGGTCTTCTAGTAATAGATTTTCCTATTTCAAAATAGCTTAAACATTCCTTTCCAGCTTAAGTTCCAATCTGAGTTATCAAAATACTCTTAAGCTAGAATATTATAGTAAAAAAAAATCGCAAAAAATTTCTGTCTTAAGTTAAAAAAAACGATAAAAACGGTATTTAGTGCTAACTCCATATCAAGTTAGCACTAGCCTTTCCGAAATAAGATATTCTGAAAATGCAATTATTTCCAGTTTTTTACTTTAAAATTTGTTATGGAAAAAAATATTTATTTTTTTTTATTTTTAAAGTGTATTCATTTTATTTTATTTTACAAAGTGTATAGTGCTAACTTGATATAAGGTCAGCACTGCATACCGTATTTATAGAAAATAATAGAGCTACAAATTTGTATTCTTCCGCAACAAATTTAATATTAAAAATCTGCAATTAATTGCGTAATCAAAATATTAATTTACTGAAAGCGTAGTGCTAACTTGACACACGCCAAGAATTTTCAGTACGTCGCATATGGGCGAACTTGTTTCAAATCACTGGTGCCTGTGTATACTCTCACCACAATGAATTGAAAAAACAACCACTGAAAAAGATTCTACCCACTGACCAACTTACACGAATCGTTGTCGTAATTTCCTACAAAATATCGTACAACCATGACGATCCTCATTGCATGTCCAAAGACGAAAGCATACTGTTTATGATTAGTCTTGGGTAGCTCGTGAACGAACTAGTTTAGATAAGTGAGCTAGTGAACTTAATTCAAGGGTCTAGTTCAATAGTTCACCAGTTCACTTAATTTCCTTTGGATGAAAAAAATTTCTAGTGAACATTCAAATTTATAGTTTTTACATTCCGCAGGAATGTAGAAGGGACAAACGAATGAGCCTCTTCTATCTTATTTCATTGCCATAATTGTTCGACACATCTTCATACATATGTACAGATATAGGTTTAAACTGCGTTAAACGTGTTCATAAAGTCAGGTTTTCGGTCGAACTAAGCTAGTGGAAATTCAGACCAACCGTTCATAAGCGTCCAAATATCATCCGGATCGAGCAGATTAAGCAGCCATTATTTTTTGGCTACAGAAAGGGCGGGAATGCGAGACAAAGTTTTTTTTTTTATTAAAATAAGCCTTCGTGTCAACTGCACATATTCTGAAGTGTGTGTGCGTTCAATAATGCATGCGAAAAGAAATGCGATTCTACAGTTTATCTGCGCTTATGAAAACACCCATTTTCTTAAAAGATTTTGCATTCAAGCAACATCGGCGAACGCGTGTTCTCAACAACTGACCAACTTTGCTCAGCCTAGGAAATGTCAAGAAACTGGTCTTTTTGCATTCAAATATAAAAAAAATTATTAATAAAGCGATGAGGAAAATAGGAGATAATTTAATAGGAGATAGCGATGCACATTAGTTTTGTTAAACAGAGCAGAATAAAAAAGACGACCCGTTTGCTTTGGAAGATGAACAGCAAGTAGTTGTAATTTATCATATTGTAATGTACACATCATGAGATCGATACATAAGTAAGTACATAAAGAAACTTTAATATTATGTACCAACAAGAAGTGTAGAGTACAGTGATTGGCAAGAATTATTTTATATAATAATATAATTTTAACACTCCCACTTATTATATTGCAAACAAAAGATTTTTAAATAATCATAACTTTAAAATATTAATATTTTAACGGAAAAGCTCAAATTTGACTGCTGAAAGTGGCTTTGTGAAAGCATCAGCTAATTGGGCGTTTGATGGCACAAAAGATATCTCGAGTCGGTCCTCTTTGTACTTCTCTCTGATAAAATGAACACGATCATCAATGTGTTTAGTTCGTGCATGAAATTCACGGTTCTTCACCAGCTGAAGAGCATTCTGATTATCGATATAAAGCGTTGGTTTAGTGATTTAAGGAACCATAAGATCGTGTATGAGCGTATCAGGTTTATTTTTACATCGGGAACAAAGTAAACGTCAACAAGTTTGTTTTCAATCCATTCATGACTGTTGAAAGCTAAAATGTTAATACAACCTTTGCCACTTGCCTGAATTCTACTTCCATTCCCTATTGTTATCGGAATAGGGTGCTCAAGTTCAATATATTCACTAAACCATTCCCTTCGTGAAGTCATATGCTCACTTGCACCGGAGTCTAGTACCCAATCATCTACACTGACCACCACATTAGAATTTCCTGTAGCGCAAGCGAAAGCATCGCAATCACTACTCTCTTCTTTCTTCGCATAATTTAATTTTTTGTTTTCGAATCGAATCGAAATTCCAATGTCCATACTGATAACATGCAAAGCACTTGCCTGGTCGTTTCCTCTTACCACGGGTGCTTTGGTAATTCTTTTGACCACGTGCTTTGCGTGAGATAATAGCACTGCCTTCGTCAATGGGCTGCTGGGGTTGTTACATGGTCCATTGCGTTTAAACTCGTTTCTTCCATCATAAGACCTGACCTCAGATTTTCAATTGTTCGGCATTTGCTGTCTGTGGATTCCCAAGCACTAATAAAATGGGAATAACGTCTAGGCAAAATCATTAAAATTTTTGCAATTAATATCGATTGAGAGACCACTTCTCCAACATCGCACTAAGCTCTCTAATTTGCTCATGTGCATGGCTATGTCTTCATTTGGATCTTTTTGAAAGCTGCTCGTATAAAAACGCTGTTGAAGTAAACTTATACTTGCACTGGATTTTCGATCATACACTGAACAAAGTTTGCTCCACATGTCGCAAGATGTCGAACAGTTCATAATGTGAACCTACGGCTGCTTTCCAACACAAGTTGCTATAATTTTCTGAGCTTTATGATCTTTGCTGTGCCATGCCTTCAATTTCACAGCTTCTGTTTCAGCTGGAATTACATCATCTCCTTTTACCACCCCGAATAAATCGCTGGCGTTCAGAATAATTTTTACTTGGAACTTCCAAATGTTCCATTGTTCAGAGCATTGCAGCATCTCAATTTTTCCACTACCTATATCCACTTAAAAAAAAGTAATTGAGAAAAAAGTACCTAACACGGTTTCAAAATAAATTAATATTTTTCGTGTAACTTTTAACCTTGAACTACTCTTAAACTTCTAACAAAAAATTTAATAACGCTATTGGGTAACTGGGCCCATAACCTGTGAAACTGAGCAGAATAAAAAAGACGACCAGTTCGCTTTGGAAGATGAACAGAAAGTAGTTGTAATTTATTATATTGTTATGCACACATCATTAGATCGATACATAAGTAAGTACATAAAGAAACTTTAATATTATGTACCAACAAGAAGTGTAGAGTACAGCGATTGGCAAGAATTAATTTGCATAATAATAAAATTTTAACAAGTTTTGAATGTTTTAATATAATAATGGGAGTAAATATAGGACTGGGTAAAGCGTTTAAAATAAAGTGCGGCTAAAGAAAGAATCTCTATTACTGACAGCACGAAGATAGCCTCAATCGTAAAGTGATGGGTATTCATAGAAGCGCGAGTAATACGGTGGAATAGTTTTAGAAGAGGAATGAATGAATTTGAATAGAATTTCAATTGAAATGGCTATTTTAATAGAACATTGTCTATAAAAATAACGAGGTTAGGTTACAGTTCCTGTTAGCTGTTAAAGATAACTGACTAACACACTAAGTCCAAAACAAAGGACCATTGTAATACCACAGGAGTTGGGTTTTTTACCCAAAAAGAAAACTTAGAACCAATTAATATCTGAGGGTGCCAGTTCATTAATGTCACTGAAGAAGAAGTCTCCCTCTGTTGCAGGGCATGTACAGAGAAGATGGAGAATAGTTTCCTCCTTCTCCTTATCTAAACAGCTTCTGCAGTAGTCGTCTGCGTGCACGCCGAGTCTTGCAGCATGTCTATCTATGAGGCAGTGTCCTGTAATGACACCTATAATGGAGCTAATGTTCCGTCTGCATAGAGAGATCAAAGCCATAGTGCGCTTAAGATCCAGTTTTGGCCAAATCTTTTTTGCCCTAGACATGTGTTACCACTAGTCCACCTAAGATTTGTCTTCTTCATAGCATCTAGCCTTAGCAAAAATTTACATGTAGCGATTGGAATACCCATGTTACTGTAGTCAGTTGAAAAGGGTAGTGTTGTTCCTTGTTTGGCAAATTCGTCAGCCCTGCAGTTTCCTGGAATATCTCTGTGCCCTGGCATCTAACATAAGTGAATGTTTAACTGTTCCGCCATCTCCTTGAGAGATGATCGACAGTCGATGGCTGTTTTGGAGTTAGTGGAATTTGAATTCAGAGATTTCGGCGCTAGCCGGCTGTCGAAAAAAATGATGATATCTTTTGCAGATACCATGTTTTCTTTAAGTCAATTAGAGCCTCCTTAATTGCCATCAATTCCGCCTGGAACAGGAAGGAGCGACTAAGATTTAGTCTGTTAGAATAAACACCACCCCGTACACGATCGTTTGTTTTTCACACATCGGTGAAAAACTGAATTTTTCCATCTCCCAAGAAAGCACATTCATCCCACTGTGATATGGAGGGTATGCTTACCAGGAAGTTTTTATCAAAAAGTAGTTGGGATATTGTGTAATCTATATTACTTTGTGGGATACTGAACATGTTCATTATGTTGGCGTGGCCAAAAATGCTGTTTCTCCACGGTTTGCTTGCTGAAAATATCTAAGGGTGTCAGATTATAAAGTATGTCAAGCACTGCAGTTGGAGGACTGCGCAACGCACCACTTATACAAATACAAGCAATGCGTTGAACTCTAGAAAAGTAACTATAAAGCAATGAAAGGCATGGAACATTGCGACGGTGCTCAAGAGATGCAATTTGTTCATTTGATGCTCTATGAACTATCATTTTAAGCTCTTTTTTGTAATCTATCCAAGAGACATATGTGAGCTATGGGAGCACCTGCCCAGATATAACAGTTGTATTCAAGCTTCGGAGAATGTAGTCTTTATGGATTACAGACAGTTCAGAAGGGGAGAAATATTTTTTGCATCGTATTATAAAACTTTCTAACACACTAAACGTTTTATTATTCAAGTTATTATAAAAGTATACTAATTACAAACTCAAATATCTTTTGTTACAACCAACTTTACACATGCGTTTTCAAAAATAAACTGTGCCATCTTCAAGCAATCGCTACTCTTTATACTTGTTTTGTTGTTTCTAGATGTCTCCTTTGTATAGTAAAACCATAGTACTATCATCCCGCTAAATTTTTACTAGCCACGCGCCAATAGTAGTTTGGAGGCAAAAAGGTTGTGAAATTAGTTAACTGACAATTTAAAAGCACAAAAGTTGTTGTTGTATCTTTTTAAAGAATATTTTTTTTTCGTGTGCCTTTGAACTCAAGAAGAATACAGTTGAATTTTATATTTGAAGTTTCCCAGTAGGAAATTTCAAAAAAATCATGAGTGAATCACCAACTTTTTCATCAATGAGTGGAAGCTACACCTCATGAATTTGGTAATAAAACATCGATGAATTTAACATGAGGCTGTCATAGGCGTTCACTGTTAACTATTAAAGATAACTGACTAACATACTTAGTCCAAGACAAAGCACCATTGTGATTCCACAGGAGTTGGATTTTTTACCCCAAAAAGAACTTAGAACCAATTAATGTCTGAGTGTGCCAGTTTATTAATGTCACAGAAGAAGAAGTCTTCGTCTGTTGCAGGGCATGTACAAAGGATATGGAGAACAGTTTCCTCCTCCTCCTTATCTAAACAGCCTCTGCAGAAGTCATCTGCGAGTACGCCGAGTCTTGCAGCATGTCTACCTATGAGGCAGGGTCCTGTAATGACACCTATAATGGACCTAATGTTCCGTCTGCATAGAGATCAAAGCCTTAGGGCGCTTAAGATCCAGTTTTGGCCAAACCTTTTTTGTCGCTAGAAATGTGTTACCACTAGTGCTCCTAAGATTTGTCTTCTCCATAGCATCTAGCCTTAGCAAAAATTTACATGTAGCGATTGGAATACCCATGTTACTGTTGAAAAGGGTAGTGTTGTTCCTTGTTTGGCAAATTCGTCAGCCTTGGAGTTCCCTGGAATATCTCTGTGCCCTGGCATCCAGCATAGGTGAATGTTTAACTGTCCCGCCATCTCTTTGAGAGATGATCGACAGTCGATGGCTGTTTTGGAGTTAGTGGAACTTGTATCCAGAGATTTCAGCGCTGCCTGGCTGTCGGAGAAAATGATGATATCTTTTGCAGATACCATGTTTTCTTTAAGCCAATTAGAGCCTCCTTAATTGCCATCAATTCCGCCTGCAAAACGCTACAATGGTTAGGAAAATGGAAGGAGCGACTAATATTTAGTCTTATAAAGTAAACCCCACCCCCTACACGATCGTTTGTTTTTGACCCATCGGTGAAAAACTGAATTTTTCCATCTCCCAAGAAAGCACATTCATCCCACTGTGATCTGGAGGGTATGCTTACCAGGAAGTTTTTATCAAAAAGTAGTTGGGATATGGTGTAATCTATGTTACTTTGTGGGATGCTGAACGTGTTCATTATGTTGGCGTGGCCAAAAATGCTGTTTTTCCACGGTTTGCTTACTGAAAATATCTAAGGGTGTCAGATTAAAAAGTATGTCAAGCGCTGCAGTTGGAGGAGTGGGCAACGCAGCACTTACACAAATACAAGCAGTGCGTTGAACTCTGTAAAGTTAACTATAAAGCAATGAAAGGCATGGAACATTGCTGAAATCCTTGTTTATGTTTTTTTCACTTTCTCTAAAAAAAACCCGCGAACTAATGTCATGACCAGCGAAGACTGAGGACTGAGTGCATTTCTCAAGCAAAGAACATTTGTTTTTATTTTTTAAGGCTTTTTTGTTTGCATTTTTTGTTTGTTCTCGGGAAAAAAAACAACCACCGCACCGCAAAGAACCAAACATCATTTGCGAACTCATGAACCTATGCATTACCCTTTATCAGTGGAATCGTAGTTTATGATCTTGTAACTTAAAATGTAGTGAATTGTAAGCATTCAATTCATTTGAATTTAGTTAACTGATGAAAAAATGCCCAGCCGTTTTCTTATGGAATCATAACATACTGCTCATCGATGGATATATTTGAAGAATCCATTGATGAATTCACAAAAAAAAATTAATTGATGTCGAAACTTCCTGCTGGGGCTATGGAGCAATATTCCATCTTACGCAACACAATCATATCATGTCTTGTGTGAATGCATATACTCGCATCATAAGCTTCAAATATCAAATTCAACTGTATTCTTCTTGAGTTCAAAGACACACGGAAAAAATATTCTTTAAAGCGATACAACAACTTTTCTGCTTTTAAACTTTGGCTTAACTAATTTTACAATCTCCAAGCTACTATTGGCGCTTGGCTAGCGGTTCAACTAAAAAATTCGCAGCGTGATAGTACTATGATTCAACATACAAAGGTATCATGTAGTTGGTGATGGGTGTTTCTAAAAAAAAAACTACAATAATACTCTGAGACGGAGAAGAGGTCTAATTTTGAAAGAAAAAAACAGTTATTTTACTTATATAAATACATATGTATATGCATTTACTAACATCAACAATATGTACATACATTAGGTTAGGTTAGGTAAATGGGCCGCCAGTTGATCTTGTTACCGGCACACTAAGATCAAGGTAGATCCGTTTTGATACCCCGAAGTGTTGTAACTTCGAATTGTTTAACCTATGAGTAAAGGATATTCATTATCGAGCCATTTAGAGGCTTTTATGAAATTCAACAAGCTTTTGCCTGAAACATTCGAGAGCTCTTCCTAATTGTTGAAGAAATAGCTGCCCAAGAATTTGTTCCTTATATGACAAAGTGCTGCGCAATGACATAGGAAATGAGTGGTGTCCATTATATACATAAATAATATTTTAGATCAATTCAGCCTCTTGAGTACGTTACAAAAAATTTGTCAAAAAATAAGAATGACAAAATTGTCACGACAAATTTGTCATAGTCTGACAGGGACAAAATTGTCACAAAAAAATTGTCATTGTCGTTTACCGACTATTATGTCACCTGTCAATACGATATGAAATGAAAACTTGTCAGACAAGTGCGACAAATTTGTTAGATGATGAAGAATATTCGCCTTTTGGACAAATGCTGTTACAACAGTAGAGTAGAACAGATGGAAAACAGTACGCAGTGATTTTAGCATCGTTGAAAAACACCTCTTCAGAGGAATAGGGGAGGTATTATCTGGACTTGCGAATTTATGTACGTATGACGAGTTCTTTAAAAACTCTAGCAACTGTACGAGTACTAAAGAAGATACGTCCCATGAAACTGTTAATGTTATCAAGTACAGGAGGAGTCATAACACTTTGTGGAAGCGTAGATTTAGCAGCAAACTGTGCTGATAGCAAATATTTTTTTCGATTTACCTTGTGAGCTTACCACTAGCGTGCTATTGGAAACGAGCATTGAAACCAACGAGGAGGTAGAATTTCGTGCGTTTTTTTACAATTGACCAAAAATTTGTTAACTGTAGTCCAGGAAAATAAGGTATTCAATTCGAAAAAAATTCGACAAAGCTGAATTTTGGCGGAGAGCTTCATTTTTGCATCCTAAGGATTTCACAAAAATTAGCATAAATTTGGTTCTCCTCTCCAAAAAAAATAGGGGTTGGAAGGGGGTAAAATTACTCGAAAACCAAAGGTTTTTTGAAGAAAAAGTTGATGGTATACATTGTAGATCATGCCATTCTACACAAAAAGCGTACAATTGATAGATTTGGAGAAAAATGTTCGAAAACATTGAGGTGTTAATAGACAATCATTCTTTTTCAGAAGATGAAGTTCACAATCCTCCTTCTTGGATATGTGTCCCAAGATTTCGATGTAAAGATTTTTACCGGCGGATCTAAAATGGCGTGCGGTGTAGGAGAAGGAGTCTTCTCAGAGTCACTACAAGTCTCTAGATCTTTTAGACTCCCGACTTTGCTAGCGTCTTGCAAGCTGAAGTACTAGCTAAAATAGAAGCATGCAAAATTCGTAAATAAAGCCCAACTCAAAATGTAAATTCGGCAATATTCACAGATAGTCAAGTGGCTATCAAAGCCGTAAATTCAACAACAATATTATCAAAACTGGTCCAACTATGTCGAAATGAGCTACAAAACCGAAACATTAACCACAGAATAACTTTAGTATTGGTTCCATGACACAGTGATATCGCGGGCAATGAACGGCCAGACGATTTGGCCTGGTATGGATCAGCCCTTCATAGCTCGCTTGCAGAGAATGTACCACTCGCTGCTGCTATGAAGGGCAAAATTCTTTCAATTTTCCTCGGGGAATCCAACAAAAGATGGAATAATATAACCGTGCCGTGTTTACCATCATTGCAAGTGGACGTGCTCGTAAAGTCTAATGCAACGCGATGTGTCTGTTTGCCCCAGTTCTCTGTTATATTCTGCTTTTCCCAAAATCTAACAAACAAAAAAGAAAATAAAATCAAATTAATAGCCCATTAAAATTATAGCCAAACAAAAAACAAATAAATTAAATAAATACCATAATCCTTCAATACCTACATCAGTGCTCAGTGATAGTGCTAGTTACATACATGTTAATAGCCCAACGAAATGAATAGCCTAACAAAAAAAAATATAATATATATCAATATTCAAATATCCAGAATAGTGCCCAGCGTTAGTGCTAGTTACAAAAGTCATTAACCCTACCCAAATTCATCATAACTATACCTAGAACAAAAAAAGAAAGAAAAACCAAATCACAATGCACTCATGCACCAGCAATATTTATATTGCACAGCAGCGGTTAATCCCTTTTCCCTCCTTGTCTTTGTCACTCCCAGTTGCTTTGGCTTAGTTATTGCAATCATTATGTGGGCATGCCATACAATGTTGTAATTGACTAAGTCTAATCAATATCGGATAAATTGCTGTTATTGGCTTTGGGAATCCAGAGACGGATCAATTCAAATTGCTATTAAGGCATAACACTAATAGTAATTGAATCGTGAAGTTATATTGGACCCCAAAATAGATATTAGCATAGATTATTGTCCGAATTGTTTTTTTTTTTGTGTTTGTTTATCGTAATGGGTAGTGAATTCAATGTCGAGTATTGCAACATACGTGGGCTTAGGAAGAATTTCTATGCTGCGAATGTTCATACTGCGAACAGCAGGTCAGCTGTTTTGGCACTAAGTGAAACCCAAGTAGTCGAAAATTCAGACCCCTCAGAATTTAGCCTACAAGGCTATAGCTTAGTGCCTCTATTTTTTCCACACTATGGTATCGCCGTATATGTACGAAAAGATGTTGCTTATCAGCTTCTACCACAATATGGCCGTTGTTTGAATACAAATTTTAACTTCATGTGCTTCAAATTCACCATCCATAAGCATATCATTCAAACATGCTTTATTTATCGTAGCCCAAGTTTGGACAGTAAATCGACTTTTAACGAATTCGATGCCCTGTCCGACTCTATCGAAAGAATTGTTTCCCATTATCCGCACAGTGAAATTGTTGTTACGGGCGATTTCAATGTACACAATTCCAAGTGGCTACGCTAGTCTGGTCAGAAAACACCCAAGGGAAGGTATGTCGAGCCCTTTGCTGAGGTGAACAATGTTACTCAGCTGGTTACTGAGCCATCAAGAATACCTGACGTTGCAGGCCACTCCGGCAACACCCTAGACTTGTTTCTTACCTCTCAACCTGGTAAATACATTCTTAGTGTGTTATCGTCTCTAGGCACATCGGAATATTGTGTCATATCAGCCATTTTCTTGTGCTCAAACTTCTCAGTTAAAGAAAAAACTTCTAAGAGGACCGTATGGCAATACGAGAAAGCCAACTGGGACGGTCTTAATAATTTCTTCAGGATCTTTAACTGGTCACTATGCTTCCTCGATAGTGACGTTGACTCCAGCGCTGGTATGATTACAAACATAATTCTTAAAGGGATGAAGGCTTTTATACCGAACAAAACCAAAAGCATTAAACCAAAAGAGCACTCGTGATTCGATTTGAGCTGTAAGGATGTTATCAGGTTGAGAGAAGTAAGTTTCCGATTTTATAAAGTCAACCCAACTGGGGAAAACCGGAATAAGTTCAAACAAGCTAGAAAGAACTGCAATAGTCATATTCAAAGAACCAAATTTCTAAATGAGCAAAAATTAAGACAAACAATACTACAATGTCCTAAAGGTAGTACAAAATTTTGGCCATTTGTAAAAAACGTACGAAATTCCACCTCCTCGTCAGTTCCAACGCTCGCTTCCAATAACACTCCTGTGGCCAGCGCACAAGAAAAAGGAAAATTTGCTAGCAGCTCAGTTTGCTGCTAATTCTACGCTTCCACAAAGTGTCATGCCTCTTTCTGTGCTTGAGAGCATTAACAGTTTCATGTACAGTTGCTCGAGTTCTTAAAGATCTTGACATACACAAATCCGTTGTTCCAGATAATATCTCCCCTATTGTTCTGAAGAGGTGTTCTTCTACGCTCGGAAGACCACTGCGTAAGCTTTTCCACCCGTCCTATTCTACTGGTCTCTTTCCGAGTGGATGGAAAACAGCATTTGTTCAGCCTGTCTCTAAAAAGGCGAATTTTCATCACCCTCTAACTACCGTCTAATCGCACTTACGCCCCTTCTTTCCAAAGTCAAGGAAACGCTGATTAATTATCAGCTAAAAAAATATCTTGAAGAACGAAAGCTCCCTAATGACCGACAGTATGGCTTTCGTAGCAATAGGTCCACTGGTGATCTGATGGTATATATCACCGAACAGTGCACAAGTCTTCACATCGATGTGGAGAAGGTAAGATTATTGCGCTTGATATTTCAAAAGCATTTGATAGAGTTTGGCATCAGGCGATCTTATCGAAAATGCGTGCATTTGGCATCGAAGAATCTCTTCTTCGTTGGGTTAGAAATTATCTTTCGGACCGCACAATACAAGTTGTATTGGACGCTGTCAAGTCTGATATTCACAAAATAAATGCTGGTCCATTTTCCATAAGCTGTAAAAAACTGTTGGAAAAGGAAGCAGTGCTTCACTTCCTTTGCAAGTGTCCCGCTTCAGCCAGCTAAGAATGCAATCCCTTGGAAAGGCTTTCTTTTCTGATCTAAAAGAACTGTCTGATACAAAAGTTAAAAACATACTCTCTTTCCTCAACGCATAGAAATGGCTCTAGCGCCTCTGCGCTGGAGTTGTGTCCCTTTTTTTCGCTGAAAAAAAATCTTTTATTCAGGTCCGTACGAGTTTTTGGTATCAAAACATCCCTTCCCAGCGCTACTTGGGTTTAAATGCGAGTTCGCTCTGACCACCATTTTACCTACCTACCTACCTACCTAGGAGGTGTGACGGTAAAGAGTAAGAACCACCCCAATCCTTCGAGCTTAGACGTGCAATAAGCATGCTCTTTGCCAACACCGAAGACTCGCAATAATCTCTATCAATTTCATCCCAATTTTAATAAACTCATTCCAATCCCAATTAGTACAAGCTTAGAGTCCGTAGTATCAGTGGATTAAGTGGGGTAGAACGGATTTTTTCACTAAGTAAAAAGCGGAATATAATGCAGATACAGATCACTTGCTGCTAACCATATTAATCAGATTGAGCCAGACGTCTAGAGTGGTGTAATTGGGATGGGTCAATATTCTATTCGTGTGGAGGGTTGTCTCTAATTTCTAGCCAGCCTTCTTTCAGGCTACGTATCAGAAAGTTAGATGTGGCATGAAAACAAGAGATAATCCGAAACACTCGTCAAGTCACAGGGGCACCAGCCACAACTTAGACGGATTTTTTTTTTTGAAGTTTTAATTTTATTGATTACCATTTTTTTTTTCTTTTTGAAGCGTTTGAATTTTTTTTATTATTAATTTTGTTATAATAATAAAATAACGATGGATAAGTGTCCCAAAGGTGCTATTGAAAATATCCCTTTTTCTAGACAGGTTAGAGGTAAGGACAGAAGCACTCGACAGGTCACCAGTTATAGTCAGAGTGCGACTCCTTCAGAGGACGAAGTGAATCAGAGCATATTACCAAAACCTCTGATGATCTGGTCGGGCTGAAAGTGAGTTAGAAGTAAGGGGACCGCTGAAGTAGTTGGGGTGCCCTTACCAAATGTTTGGATTCCAATAGGAGAAGATGAAGAAGGGACAGTAAACAGGCTAACATTATGGTTAGAAAAAGAACGCTTGCATGTAACCCAAGCAGAAAAGGAAAGGCAGTATAAGGTAGATTTTGAGGAGGAGGAAAGAATTACAAAGGCTATATTGCAGTCGCCCGTTCAATAAATGAGACTCATAGTAGGACCATTTCGCTCCTTGCATAACAGGCTTAAAACATGAAGATCATGCAAAAGATGGTAGACACGGTAGCTGGAAACATGACAAATTTAAGTTAGCGACTCCGTATTGTAGAGAAGTCTGCCATCTCAATGTATGCTCGGCATGAGCGGCGAGAGGATATCATTCTGACTGATCCCGAAAAAAATCATTCCAAGATTCCTTCCCCGATAAGGGCGCAATCTAGAAATCATAGAACTAGAGCATGCAATGATCATGGGAAGCGTATGGATATCCATAAGTGGGCAATCAAATTTGATGGGACTTTGAAGAACATGACTGTAGAGTCTTATCTTCAGGATAGAAGCTCTGCAAAAAAAGAACGGAGTCACCAATGAGCAGATTTTCGCCAATTTTTACCACCGGGTCACTGGTTAAGCCGAACTGTGGTACTGGCAGTTTTTGGAAGAGAATCAAGGAGATGAATTCCTGAACTTTTATTATCTTAAAGCGGAATTGTTAAGACAATTCAGAAATAGAAGGAATGATGATGCAGATCTAAGAGCTATAAGGACAGACTTCAACAACCGAATGAGTCATTTGACGAGTTTTATGAAGAAGTTAGGAGTCTGGTACTTCAAGTGAAGAACAACCCAAATGATAGGGATCTAGTTTCCATGGTTAGGCACAACATTAAGGATAAATTCGTACATTGAGTTTTAGGTGTCAAATAAAGGATATTAGAGATCTCAGAGAGGAGTGCAAGTGTACTGAAAAACACATAGAAATGAGAGACTGAAAGTCGAAAAACAGATAAGTGAGATAGGTAACTTCAAAGGTAGTAGAAGTAGGATTTCATCAGCAGAGTCAGAGTGTGAAATGGAGGCACATGTTACTGCTGTTCAACACGCCCGAACTAACAAACCACACACAAGTACTAGAACATGTGATTTCAACAATGGTCAGACTTCATAGCGAACTACTCAATCTAAACTTTATTCCGCACAGGGCTGATTTACCTCTAGAGTCTGATATGTGCAACTTGGAAGAAAGAGAAGATGTTGTTCACTTCATGGGAAAATGTCCCATCCTCAGAGAAATTAGAAGAAAAATATTCAGAAGAGACTTGTTATCGGAACAACAAGTTCTTAATTTGTTGAATGAAATGGATGTTGTCAAACTATACGAATATTGCAAAATTGCGTTTAGATATAGAACTGCAATAAAGAATGAAGACTTCTAATTTAATTATAA
Source organism: Philhelius pedissequus (assembly GCA_910595825.1). Taxonomy (NCBI): domain Eukaryota; kingdom Metazoa; phylum Arthropoda; class Insecta; order Diptera; family Syrphidae; genus Philhelius; species Philhelius pedissequus. Next base: position 246,831,361 of record OU343160.1, on the reverse strand, counting down.
TTTATATTGTTAAAAATGGTTAATTGCTTTTTTTAATTTTGAGATTTATATTGATGGATTAATACAAGTGTTTATTAATTGTCAATCTGGCAGACGGCAAATGCCATGCTTTAACGATTTGTTTCTTTATAATTCGGTGATTTAATATAAATTTAATTGTATTTCAATAAAAAAAAATATCTATCTAATCTAATCTACTAGAACAGAAAAACCAAATCTTACTTACAAAACTAACGAACAAGATAAAAGGACTGAACATACGAAAGACAACAACTTGACATCAGCAGCATGTCCGTCGACATTTAATGCCTTTAAATGTTTCAGCTGTGGACAAGGAAATCTTTCCACCAAGTATCTTTCCATCATATCGTGCCAGGGAAACCTAATGGTCGCCTCTGCCGACGACAATTCTAAACACGGAAAAACAAAAGCTATTTTGAGATGAATTTGTTCTTTTTTTTCGTTGAAAGTTTGTGTTTTTATCATTTTCCATTTTAAAAGTAAAGCATTATAGTTATCAATTTTGATTTATTTAAGGCTTTCGAATCTTGTATGCTTTATTAGTCTATTACTGTCAAAATATTTATACCTGTTCATACAAAATTAATCAGAAAAAGCAATATTAATGAGACCCTTTTTTGGTTTTCTCTTACGGGAAATACATTGAACGTGAAATCGAAAAAAAATTGAAAGTTCACGCGCTGACTGCCAAGTGCCGTGACTCCTAGCGTCAATAAAGTGGAGTCGGCATTTTACTGGCCGACTCCATTGTCAATCAATTTTCTCATAATACTCATCCTGACATGAAATCTACAATGGAGTCGCGTTGTTTTTTACTATGTTGGGATGTCAGCGATCTCTCTCTTCGGTATTGTTTTGATACCGATGCCTGACGGCTGTGTTTTTTCTCCGTTTTTGTGTGATAATTAAGTACATCATTTTTATTAGTTAATGTTCATTGACACGAGAACAGCAGGTCATAAAACATTTTTTTTCATGAAATTCATTTTTGATAAATCTTTTTAAATGGGCTTACCTACACCTCAACCTATATTGCTTAAATGAAATGTTATGACATGAACTGCCCATCCAAGATAAAAAGAAATGCTGTGTTATTTAACGACAGATATTTCGTTGACGATACAGATATCAAGTGGAGTCAACTACATCTGGCGGTTACTTTTATTTTTGGTCGTTGGCAGTTTAAATTCTAATTAATTTTCAGTTTTAAATATGGATTTTTTACTGTTCTCACAAATGATTTTGGGGAAGTAGTCGAACCGGGACTCGTCGAACAACAAAGTCGACCCGTCGTTCAGTTTTCTCTCTCCGAGTTTGTTGGTTTTTTTCTTGTTTTTAATTTTTTTTGTTTTGTTGGCGTATAAGCTACCATCCCCATAAAGAGGGCTCTATAGGCAGGTTACCAGCCAAGGACGAACAGAGTCCGAATTTAAAAATCGGAGGAGGCTAAGTTCGGCCCAAATATTGACGGTCGAGATGGTGCTTGAGGGTAGTGGGGATCTCCTTGGGCAAAAAAAAACAAAGCTGCTCCTGCCCGAGTGTTGCACAAAGCTCAGCCGACGCTCTAGCGACCATACCATCGGTTACGTCTCTTTTCTTGTTCATTATTTTATTATTCACCCCAATTACCGAAGTCGTAAACGACAGCAAAATATACGACACGACTCAATCTGCATTCCATAGGTCGTTTTCAATGGTTGTCACTCGTTTTTTTTGTGTCGTGTGTAAACGTCAAATGTAGTTGAACGGTTTCATTCTACATTCTGTAAGTCGTAAGGAAACTAAAACTATGAAAAAAAAACGACGGTATCTCTCGTTCAAAAATTTGCTCACGACGGAGAAATGGATGGTCGCAAAACTGTAAATATTCTTGTTAAATATAAATTTATTGGAATAAATTATTATTTTCTTTTACGATAAATATAACAAGAACATATTTGTTTACATTTGCAGTTGAAATTAACATATCAAAACCAGTTCCAGACGCTCGTAGAGCTGATGCAGAGGAACGAGCAGTTGGCTAGGGGTTTTTTGAAAGGGATAGAAAAACAAATTTAAATGGAGTGGAATAACATAGCTGAACAGCTGAACAGCAAGGGTCCTCCAGTTAGAGATGGAGATGGTTGGCAAAAGGTTTGGGCCGACTTCAAATTTAAAGTTAAAAAAAAATACTCCACAATTCAAATGAAATTAAAGCAACTGGGGGAGGTCCGAACCAGTTGCAAATTTTATCTCCAATTGAGGAGGCTGTATCAGATTTGCTCAACTATAAAAAGTGGTTGAACCCAAGTGGAAATGCAATTGGTGTATCCCAGCCCAATTTGCTTCAAAACCCCTTGCCAACTGCATCCGAGCCTGCATCAACACAAATTCAGGCAGATGCAGACAGAATTAGTTTCGCCGAATTTGAGGATGAAGTTCCAGTGCAACATCATCAGACACAAATACATGAAACTGAAGAGCCAGCATTAAAAAAACGACGGCACGCTTCCGCTTTTAAGCAAGGAAGAGCTAAGCTTTTGGAGAAACAATGCGAACTCCAGGAAACAACCTTAAACGGCATAAACGAAAATATAAAAAACATAGAAGGACATATTAAAGAAGTGGAGAGGTATATAAGAAAGTCATATAAATTAAAGGAGGATAATGCTAGGAGAAACATAAAACGTCTGAAAATTCAAGAGGAAACATTTAAAATTTATTTTATTTATGTTTTGTCACTTATTTCATCCAACAAATACTTAAATGCTTCCTATGATAATCTAAAGTACTTTTTGAATCTGTTTAAGGGTACAAACATTTCATTTAATAGCTACAATTTAATTTAAAATATGAACTCACTTTGTTTCTGGCAAGTCAAATGGATTTGACTTTTGTCTTATCTGCTTCCTTTTTATTAGTAATTGTGCGGTTTGAAAATCCCGCATTCCTCCTTCTTCATCCTCCTCACTATCGCTACTTGAGTTATAATACATTTCAACACTTATCATTTTAATTATTGATTTATCTACTAATAATTAAAAAACAAAACTTTTCCTTAGGTGGACCTTCGATCAATAATTGTGTATGTAGACTTTAAGGTTTCCTTTGATTTTGACATATGTTTTACTTTTTCATCGTTTAAAAATCTACTTCAAAATAGTCGCGTCGAAGAAGTTATGGAATGCAATTTAAAAACGACACGACAGAGAAAACGAGAGACGTCGAAAAAACGAGACGACCTCGGTAATTGAGGTAATTATTGTTTTGGGTGTATATTTTACCTTTTCGTTTATAAACTTATATTCCTATTGCATCGTCATAATACTTACCTTTTATTCATGTATTATATCACCTTTTTTATCGTGCTAGGAAATGTAGCCTTTCATAGAAACGTTTATATTTTAGTTTTAATATTCATTTTAAACAAACTTTATTTCAGTTAAAAATTTGATTGGTCTATAAGCTACGAACTGTAGCAGTCGTTTTGGAGCATTTATTATAATCATTTTGTTGCGTATACGAGACCATTTTTACCGTTTTTAATGTTTTTTTTATACTTTTGTTTAAACAAATAATTATGTTTTCTAAGCCACGCCAAATAGTCGTTTTTTAATGGGCTGTGACAAGGCCTAACAATGAAATAGGTTTTTCATATTTCAGGGGGTGCGGAGGACGGCCGAAGGATGAACCGGACGGATTAGCTACTACCGTATGGGTAAGCGCTGGAGGAGTCTGATGCAAAATCGACCACCATACTCCAGGAGTGGAGAGGGTAAGAAAACGGTTAAAAACATCTCGAACCGTATCGATGAGCGGTAGCCAATCTGAAGGGGGTTGAACGAAAGATATTGGCATGAAGTTAATTTTTGTAACGAGGTGAGTTCTAGTGGAGGTAAAAGATCCCCCTATATCCGGCGAGCTACGCCGCGCTGTACAATCATGCCACAGTCCCTTCCACTAGGCAATCGGACCCTTCAGCTTCACATCCTATCCACATCCCTATATCCTCCCATACTACGCCCCGGTCCTCATCCTGTTGCCTCATTATGTATTTAACCCGTTCCAAAGATACACTCCAAGTATTTTCAGATTATGTATTTCAAGGTGAACAGTGAATAGCTTTTGGACTATATCTTTGGAACGGGTTTCCAATAAGGGCGAGCGATATCTTTTTAGAATCAGCACTTCATAGTTCAAAGGAAACATCAACATTCAACATGCAAAGAAGTTGTATTTAAAAAAAAACTACAGGAATACGCATACATCATTCTAAGTATGCGTATTTCCAGAGTGATTTTTTGCAACAAGCCTTCTACCTAAAAACTTTTGATGCTGATTTTGAGAGTATCAAGATTAGATTACAAAAAGTTATCAGCCAAGTTTTTAGGATAACCCGTTCCAAAGATACACTCCAAGTATTTTCAGATTATGTATTTCAAGGTGAACAGTGAATAGCTTTTGGACTATATCTTTGGAATGGGTTGTCCAATAAAGGCGAACGATATCTTTTTAGAATCAAAACTTCATACTTTCAAAGCATAGAGAAACTGACATAGAGGCACGACTTCGGGGGTTTATTCTCTTTCACCCTACAAGCTAAACTGAGAGGATTTCCTCCGTTTCGACAAGCATGTGTTAGTTGCCCGAGCATTTTAAATGGAGCAGACACCAACACAGGCTTATCGAAACGGAGGAGTGCGCATTCCCAATTTTGGTAGATATGGTGACCTTATATATTTAAAATGGAAATTCGTTAAATTCAAAAATTGAAAAATTAATTGCTTTTTATTTAAATTGTATTTTTAAAGGCTTTAATCAAACATAAAACATACTAATAAAAGCTTTTTGTTGATTCTGGCTTACAAATTAAGCAATATTTATTAATTTTATGTTCAAAATGAAGAAAATCCAATCAAAAAGTAGAAGCAAACCATAGCATATTAATGCGTACGTGCCAAAATTCCACCACAAGAAAAGACCAGTTTACTCAATTTGAGGTGAGTATTTTGACAGATGACAAAACAATAAAAAAAAAAGATATTCATTTCAAAACAAATATTGGAAGTGCGCGAGTTTTATTTTATTTATTTTGTATTTTGTCCTTTGCTAGTGAAAATTCCGATCCATCCATACGTTCTACGAAAATATTAACTCAAAAAGAATACTTTCGTAATTTAACTAATTCTTATCTTCCATCATACCAAACCAATCTTAATCTTCCCGGAGTCATTGGTAAAGCTACTTTGAAAACAAATTTCGTTAAGCATCTTGTATTGGCTCACAGTAAAAACAATGTTAAAACAATTGAACGCATGAAGAATGCCTTGTTTACAGCAGAAATCCACCAAGAAATGGAGCACATGCGATTGACTAAAATGTATCGCATCCAAGCGTACGCTTGGTGGCATTTAGTTCGTGGCAATTGCTTTTGTGTGATCAACTCGAATAGAACTGGTAAAACCTGGTGTTATTTGCCTCCGGTTTGTAGCATGTTGAGTTTCCGTCTAGAATCTAAAGACATTCTGCCGACCTATGGTTCAGCTGTTATTATAATCGCACCATCGTCCGTTCAGGTTGAGAGTATTTCTCGTCATTGTCGACGCATTTTGGCTAGCACAACACCAAAAATTAGTATTGTCCCAGCATATGGACTTCGAAACAACGAAGATGTTAAAATTGAACTGCTTAATGGGTGTGGTGTGCTTGTAATTACACCACCGTGGGGCAGCGTTTGCTCGAGGCCAACGAGAAGGAAAACTTGCTCAACATACGCCAAGTAAAACTTTAGTTATCGATGGTTTGGAGAGCATAATGAATGAGAATCCCGAGTTTGATGAAACCCTCTTCAAGCTTATCTCTCCAGTTCTTCAAGATGAAAAGATTCCATTTCAACTGGTGGTCACTTCCAAGACATGGACTCGGCGATTTATTAATTTTGTAAGGATTGCTAATCAGCCTTTGTTGTGCATTGCAGACTATTTAGAAGCTGCAGTCTATGCCAAGGCTAAAGTTTCCATTAAATTGCAAAGTAACTCCGAAAAGATGTCGGTTGTTATGAAATGTTTGGATAAGTGCGCATATCAGTTGGAGCGTTGTGCAGTCTTGTGCAATTCGGCAGATGAAGTACTGGAAGTTGAGAGATGCTTGCGCGAATCCGGATACATGTGTATGGTTTATACGGATCAAATGCTAGCTGATAGTACCGATATGATCAAGGAATGGAAGGAGAAGGTAAGTCTCATAGTATAGTATAGTATAGAATAAAAAACAAAAACTCCTGCTTTTTCTCCGTCATTATTAAATAAAATGCAAGACTGGATCGCACGAACTTGCTGTTGTAGCTAACAACCTTAATGTATCTAACCATTAAAGCTGTTTAGGCCGATATAGTTAAGATTACTTTAATTCTTAGTATAATGAATTGTCGGATAGATGATTAAAAGAATAGTTACTTAGGTAAATACCAATCTACAAATGTATATTTAAATCTTTGTTATGGATTTGAATTATGTAAGTTAGGATAGTAAAATATACATATATATATATATATATTTATGGAAGCTAAGTATGTAAACATGTGCATATAATAATGAAAATGAAGGATGTAGGTGGGTAGGTAGCATATAACTTTATAATTTAGGTGCAATCTGCATACATAAGATTCATGTGATTCTTAGACACATATTATTTAATATAGAATACGAATACCTTTTGAACTATATCTTTGGAACGGGATGTCCAATAAAGGTGAGCGATATCTTTTTAGAATCAGCACTTCATACTTTCAAAGGAAGCATCAACATTTTTTTGCAAAGAAGTTGTATTAAAAAAAATAGCTCCAGGAATACGCATACTTCATTCTAAATATGCGTATTTCAAGAGTGATTTTTTGCAATAAGGCTTCTACATAAAAACTTTTGATGCTGATTTTGAGAGTATCAAGAGTAGATTACAAAAAGGTATCAACCAAGTTTTTAGGATAACCCGTTCCAAAGATACACTTCAATGTATTTTCAGATTATGTATTTCAAGGTGAACAGTGAATAGATTTTGAACTATATCTTTGCAACGGGTTGTCCAATAAAGGTGAGCGATATCTTTTTAGAATCAGCACTTCATACTTTCAAGGGAAGCATCAACATTTTTTGCAAAGAAGTTGTATTAAAAAAAATAGCTCCAGGAATACGCATACATCATTCTAAATATGCGTATTTCAAGAGTGATTTTTTGCAATAAGGCTTCTACATAAAAACTTTTGATGCTGATTTTGAGAGTATCAAGAGTAGATTACAAAAAGGTATCAACCAAGTTTTTAGGATAACCCGTTCCAAAGATACACTTCAAAGTATTTTCACATTATGTATTTCAAGGTGAACAGTGAATAGCTTTTGAGCTATATCTTTGGAACGGGTTGCCTTGATCTTGGAGCTAACAACTTTCATGTAGCTAAACATTGACGCTGTTTAGTATGTAGGTAATCTACGAGTGGATGATTCAAGGAATAGTTACAAATGTACCTACCTACAAAAGCATATTTAAATTTATAGTATGGATTTTAAATTTGTAATATAGGAGAGTAATATGTATGTAGGTACATACATAGATGGAACCTAGATATGTAAGCATATACTATATGCATATAACTAAAAGAAGTTTTTTTTAACTATTAAGATAAAGTCAAAAAAATACCAATTACGAAGTTTCGAAAAAAACTATTGATTCGTTTTTGAAATTTTGAGTTTAAAAAAAAATATATATTTCCAAAATAACTGAACTGAATACTTCATACGATGTAGGCCGTCATACATTTATATATACATAATTATTAAACCTTTTCTACTAACAGTGATCGAACACAAGAGCAAGTACATACGATCCAACCGTGCATTTAATTTATTTATAAAAAATATGGAAACAATTTGCCGCAAGCTTTTACTTTCCGATGAATTTCAAAGCAAATATTTATCAACCAACAAAGAGGTAGAACTACTCAATGACGAAAAATGAAAAGAATTCATAGTAAGTATAATAAGTTAAGTTTTTTTTTTTTGTTTAATGGATTGCTAGTATATTTTATTATAATAAGTTATGTTATAAAAAAATTAATTACTATAACAAATTTACTAAAAATCAATAAAATCAATTTTTTGTGATCTAGAATTACGGATTACCTTTTTGCAAATTTTACACTTTAAAAAAATCGAACCCGAAATTTTAATCAAACTTGATATTCCGTCTGTCTCTCTATCGGTCGATATAAATATGTATATCCATTTCATCTACCTAATTATATTTCATTTTTACGCATAATAATGACTAAATTACATACATACACATGTTTTTGCTATATACGTCACTGAATACCTACCTACTTACAGTATATACTATTTGGGCTCTCATACATTTATATACCTATATATCATTAAAAATCAAATGAATATTATGTATATTGCACCTATCATATAAAATTATATGCATATATCTACCTACTTATCACCAACTTACACTTTCAATGTACATTGTATGTATACACATTTACATGCCTACATATTCATATCTGAATGTACCTCTAGGTACACAATTATCATCCTAATTTCCGTAATTAAAATCTATAATCTAGATTTAAACATAAATTTGTAGGTATGTAGGTACCTAAGTAACTATTCCTTGAATCATCCATTCAATCCATTATACTAAAAACTTACCTACATATTTGGACCTACCTACTAATAGCGTCAATGTTTAGCTACATTAAAAAATATTCAAATTTAGTTTATAACTAAATAAAAATGAAAAATAGAAACTTGAAGTTATGAATTTGGATCGGGCCAGAGCAAATTAAATTTATAAACTTTAAACTTTAAATTTATAAATTTGACTATTCTTTTAATTTCCATTTCAAAAATAATAAATTACGTACAAAACGCAAATCTAGTAGTTTCTGATATCTAGATCACTGAATAGGTACCAACCTACATACATTATGTACTAGGTGGACTCTCTGACATTTATATAAATATATATCTTTAACAATCAAATGAATATTATGTATATTAAAACTATCATATAAAGTTTTATATGCATATATGGATCTACCTAACCATAACCATCCAACACTTTCATTATACATTATTATGTACCTACATATTTACATACCTAGGGTCCATATACATACATATGTATGTAATGTACGTACATTTTACCATCCCAATTTACAGAATTAAAATCCATAACATAGATTTAAATATACATTTTTAGGTAGGTACCTAGTAACTATTTCCTGAAACATACAATAATTCTATTCATTATACTAAGAACTTACCTACATCGGTTTTAAGTTTACCTAATGATAATTGGACCTACATACTAACAGCGTCAAAGTTTAGTTACAATAAAGAAAACTCGAAATTTAAAACTTATAAATCGGCCCTATCACAGAATCCATCGCAATCGAAAATCTACTGCGAATCCTGAAAAATCTATCATAGCATCCATTAGTAGTCGAAAATCATAAAATCGGATTTCATAATCTCTAAATATTTACAGATTGTTTAATTTTTATTTTACAGATAGTTTTTGTGGGAAATTTGCTGCGTGTGAACCCAATTTCTATGAAACTGCTTGCCTATGCCATGGAGCCTTGTGTTTTGATTCAGTTCAATGGAGAAACATCTGCTGCAGTAAATGAGACCGATGACGACACACACACCAACACCGACGACGCGAAGCACAGGCGACAACTGTTGCAGATGATTCTGCCTCACAAACTGCAAGACACCACATCATCCACCTCATCCAATATTGAAATAAAAAAGGATCATAATAATTAACATTGATTGTGTTCCTGGCAAAAATGAGATTATTCTATTCTTCATAATGTTCTATATATCTCTGTGAGCAGCAAACTTATTTGTAATGAATAATAATAATAATTTTAATTATTTTGTGTTGTTGTTAATGCAATATTTATATATATATACATATATAATGTTGAATGTTTGTTCAACTTCACCTTTAAAAAACGGTCTAACTTTAAACGGTCTAACTTTAAAAACACCAAACTACTTTTAGATAGCAATTTTTCGAAATAATTGTTTGATTATAAAATGATTGTAAGGATTTAGAAGCTGAGGTAAATTTACACTCAGTTACAATCATCGAAATCAAGCAAGTAGTTTGGAAATGAGAGCTTTGCGTAGGTACTGCTTTCAGGATTTTTCTTCATATAGGTAGAAATTTCTTGGATTTGCTAATTTGAGCAAGCTGTCATTCCGAAAGTACCTGCTTGATCTCGATGACTTAAACTGTTAAAAGTTTTAATTTATGTCAGCTCGTAAATTCTTGAAACCGGTTTCAATTCGAGCAAATATTTCAAAAAAAATTGCACCTGAAAGTAATTTTGTAATTTGTCATTTTTTTAAAACACGAAAAAACTACTTTTAGATAGCATTTTTTCGCAATAATTGTTTTATTATAAAATGATTGTAAGGATTTAGAAGCTAAGGTTAATTTACACTCAGAACCGTTACAATCATCGAAATCAAGCAAGTAGTTTGGAAATTAGAGCTTGGCGTATGTACTGATTTCAAGATTTTTCTTGATATCAGTAGAAATTTCTTGGATTTGCTACTTTGGACAAGCTGTCATTTCCAAAGTACTTGCTTGATCTCGATGATTGAAACTGTTGTGAGATTTAATTTATGTCAGCTTGTAAATTCTTGACACCGTTTTCAATTCGAGCAAATATTTCAAAAAATTTGCATCTGAAAGTAATTTTGTAATTTTTCATTTTTTTTTAAACACGAAGAAACTACTTTTAGATAGCAATTTTTCGAAATAATTTTTTGAATTTAAAATGATTGCAGGGATTTAGAAGCTAAGGTTAATTTACACTCAGAACCGTTACAATCATCGAAATCAAGCAAGTAGTTTGGAAATTAGAGCTTGGCGTATGTACTGATTTCAAGATTTTTCTTGATATCAGTAGAAATTTCTTGGATTTGCTACTTTGGACAAGCTGTCATTTCCAAAGTACTTGCTTGATCTCGATGATTGAAACTGTTGTGAGTTTTAATTTATGTCAGCTTGTAAATTCTTGAAACCGTTTTCAATTCGAGCAAATATTTCAAAAAATTTGCATCTGAAAGTAATTTTGTAATTTTTCATGTTTTTTTAAAACACGAAGAAACTACTTTTAGATAGCAATTTTGCGAAATAATTTTTTGAATTTAAAATGATTCCAGGGATTTAGAAGCTAAGGTTAATTTACACTCAGAACCGTTACAATCATCGAAATCAAGCAAGTAGTTTGGAAATTAGAGCTTGGCGTATGTACTGATTTCAAGATTTTTCTTGATATCAGTAGAAATTTCTTGGATTTGCTACTTTGGACAAGCTGTCATTTCCAAAGTACTTGCTTGATCTCGATGATTGAAACTGTTGTGAGTTTTAATTTATGTCGGCTTGTAAATTCTTGAAACCGTTTTCAATTCGAGCAAATATTTCAAAAAATTTGCATCTGAAAGTAATTTTGTAATTTTTCATTTTTTTTAAAACACGAAGAAACTACTTTTAGATAGCAATTTTTCGAAATAATTTTTTGAATTTAAAATGATTGCAGCGATTTAGAAGCTAAGGTTAATTTACACTCAGAACCGTTACAATCATCGAAATCAAGCAAGTAGATTGGAAATTAGAGCTTGGCGTATGTACTGATTTCAAGATTTTTCTTGATATCAGTAGAAATTTCTTGGATTTGCTACTTTGGACAAGCTGTCATTTCCAAAGTACTTGCTTGATCTCCATGATTGAAACTGTTGTGAGTGTTGTGTGAGATGAATAACACAAACAAAAGTGTTAGATCTCACATAACCAGCACCACTAAAATAATTAAAATAACAATCTGACCACGACCTTCCCTAACAAACATTAAATAAAATATCAAATTAATATCAAGGTCGACACCAACAACAGAATGGTGTGAATCAGCTAAACGATACGCGACCAGGTAGTGTATACAAACAATGCACTGAAACCATAAGCGATCGTTTAGTATGACAAAAAATGCACTGGTCAATGACCAATAATTGAATTACAAAAAGAACTGGGACAAGCAATGTTAGCAATGAAATTGAATGAAGCTAAACGTATGTGTAGGAATTGTATGTTAAATGAATAATGCTAATTCAGCAAGTGAAATATATGGCAATTAATAATATCTTGCATTTAAATCATATTAAGTAATAATTATTGAGGAATGCTTATTTAGCATTCCAATATTAGGGCAAGTAATTGCAATACATTACAAAATTGTAAACTCAAAGAAAATGTAAATTGGTAGGGATGATAGGTTAAGATATTTTTGTATAAATAGTGTAGAAAAATAATAATAAAATGAGTTGAATCAGTTAAGTTCAGTTGAAGTTACTTAAACAAAAAATAAAAGTCTTTCATTGTAAACCTATTATTTTCGATCGAATACCTAGCCGGTATCAAAGGTACATTATTAATCCAACTTTAATTTATTTTCAGGTAAATTGGCCTTCTAAGGCTACATCAAATAGCCGCCAGTGGCTATTCAAATATACTGGCAAATACATATCGGCCTTCTAAGGCCACCCAAAAGGGCAGCCAGGGCCAGTTAAAAAAACTGGAATCCCCTCGATAGGTAGGATTATATTCTTTCGATTAATATGTCCAGTTGGACGTATCAAAAGTATTATACAACATTGGCGCAGCCGGTAGGATATTTATATATTATATTACCAAAAAATATTATACAACATTGGCGCAGCCGGTAGGATGGTGCTGATAAAGAGGTTATAAATAACGTCAAAAACTGGAGTGTCCTCTAACTCTAGTAGCATCATCCGAACCACAAAATTTTAAATTCACACATGTTCTGCATTCCAAGTAAAAATTAATTCAAAACGAATTTAAATTTCATTTAAAAAGAAATAACGTGTTCAGCATTTCGGGCGGAATCAACTTCTTCCAGTTCACTTCGAGTTGACTTTCGAACTGTCGAATCACCTGTTGTAGACAGTTTGCATAAAAATGGTTCATGTTGGAAATGTAGAACACGAATACTCATTTTCAGAACCCTACAATTCCACATTCGGAATGAACTATTTACAAAACTTTGTTTTATGTGGAATACATCTAAATTCGCTTTCATTCCTCAAATTAAAAAAAAAAAGGGTGAAATGCAGAACATGTGCGATTAATTTGAGTTTTTGATTTAGATTTTTTTTAAATCTTTATCGGTATTCTACCGGTATTTTATTCTACACTTTTGAAGTGTAAATTTTTCACTTATTACTTCACAGAAATAGAGAAAAAAAAAATCTTTTCATAATAAAAAATAAAGTATGCAAGTGTAAATTTTTCACTTATTTATAAAATTATTTAAGCTCATAAAACTTTCGAGAACCAAAAAAGTTACCGTAACTCCATAAATAGAGAGCAGAATTAAAAAAAAAATATTTTCAACATGCGAAATAAAGTATCTGAATCTCGCCAGAATAGAAGCGGCAAGATATTCTTGCTCAATTACATAAATACCTATGTGTATCGATTTGCGATTCTTAAAAAATTATTCATTTTGCCTATAAAGCCCATCTTACTCAATTATTTAAACTTACAAAATTTCCGAATAAGCAAACAAAATTTGATATTTTATTTTTTAAATATAGAGTCACATTAAAAAAAAAAGAAAATGCTTGAAACTAATACGCCAGGAAGTCCCTTTAAGTCTCGTGTTTATAACGTGAGAACTTTAATCATGAAGAACACACCCCCTCTAAACATAAACCCCTATTAACCCCACTCTCAATTGAAATCGCAGAGGCAAACACACCTAAACGGTTATCTCACCCAAATTTTGAAACCCGATCCATAGAAACAAAATCTCCCAAAATGTCGTTAGGTTTTGAAAAACTGCTAAAGCTTTCGCATGGCATCCCTGAATTTTCAGGAGGGACGGACCCAAAAGTAGCCCAAAAGCTACAGACCTTCCTCACATGCATCCGTCCAATAATTGAATTCATTCAAAAAGAGGACGAAGCGCTCTTCATAAAAATACTATACACTAAATTACGTGAAGACGCGCTAGATTTAGTAGAAACAACGAGACCAACCACATTCAAAAGTTTCGAAGAATTACTCAACCGGGCATATCTTCCAATAGAGGATTATAACGATTTAGTTAATAACCTCATAACCAGCCGTCAGAGTCAATTCGAAACATTGAACACTTTTGTGAGCCGCATTCGACACTCGCTAATCCAATGTCGAGAGGCAGCGGAAATTAAATATGGGAACAAGTCCGAGGTGGTTAAAACCCAGCTTGAGGATTTCGCCAAGTCATCTCTGGCCTCCGGGGTTTCAAACAAACAACTAGGTCAGTACCTATTTACTCTTGGTACACAGAGCTTTGAAGAATTGGTGCATTTAGCATGGAAAAACATATACAAGGGTTGAAACAACCCCACCAATTCCTCAAACTTCCTGTAATTTTAACCATTCAGGAAATCTTGCATATGACGGGTCACCAAACAACCTTTCACTTCCCTCAAACCCTTCTTCAAAAATAACTTGCAGTTTTTGCAACATTAAGGGACACACATATAGTGAGTGTCTCAAAAGGTTAAACACACCGATCTGCCAACTATGCAAAAATTATGGGCATGAGGCTGTAAACTGCAATAAACGCTCCACTAACAATAGCCAAAACTCCTACAGGGGGAACCCACAAAATTTCCACAAAAATAGTTACCCATCGATCGTAAGGAGAAACCCCCAAGGTAATAACTATTACCAAAACATGAATAGAAGTGACCCATCCTACGGTAGAGGCAACCCCCAAAACAATTATGGTAGGGAAAGACCCAATGCATACCAATCCCAAAAGATTCAAGAACCTAGCAGATCTAACCCATTTAGAAACGAGAATTCAAACTCGCAGAATAAACCTAAAACAGATTACGAGAATAGGGTATTCCATTTGCAATCAATATGTGATTGGTGTGGTAGAAATAACCACACAATTAATGAATGTACATTTAAGAACCGATTGGAGAGTTCACAGTCGGGAAACTCCCAGTAGTCGAACGAAAGCTCCCAGGTTCGACTCTAAATAATATTAAGGAAAAGCTAGGGCAAACCCAAAATAAGCACCAAGTGCAAACTGAAACTGATCCTGTCCAGGACTCAGACTTAATAAAAACAAATAAACAGATAAAATTACCTTCCATAGA
This sequence comes from Philhelius pedissequus, assembly GCA_910595825.1. Lineage (NCBI taxonomy): Eukaryota > Metazoa > Arthropoda > Insecta > Diptera > Syrphidae > Philhelius > Philhelius pedissequus. Next base: position 246,816,101 of record OU343160.1, on the reverse strand, counting down.
TATAGGATTAAATATAGGGAAACGTAACACAACTCGTTTATTAGTAGACACCGATTCAGAGGTTAGTCTAATAAAAAAAAATGCATTGGGGAATAAAATTTATATAAACGACAAAAAGAAGTTAACCATTAATACACCATGTGGTTTCGGCAATACATTAGGAGAATGCATAGGGACAATTGAAATACCCACACGTCCTTCTTGTAAGTTTCAAGTCATAGAAAATGACCTAGCCATCCCTGGCGATGGAATTCTAGGGTATAATTTCATGGGTAAATACTGTAATGTAGATGGGCCCAACAAATTATTAACATTTTCACAAATACTTGAAAATAACACAGGTATTCAGGTAGAAAAGGTATACAGTATTCCTTTAAAAGAATCCGAGGTAACCGAAGTAAAAAGGTTGTCCATTTCGCACAATGGAAGTTGTTTCACGAGGACTCACTCGCAAGTGAATAACTCAAACACAATACAACAAACAACCCAAAATAGCCGCAATAATCACAAATTGGAAGAAACTACACTAAGTTTTGAAGAAAAGGCACTGAAAGATAAATGTATTTTGCGGCGCGACAATGCGACCGGCCTAGATAAAACATCTGAAAGTGCAGTATTGAACAATTTAGAGTTTTTAGGTTCTTTGAACACAACCGAAACTTTGCCATCAACAATTTATCAAGATCCACCTCGAAAAGTGGATTAGAGAGGAATTGGGCAACAAAATGTTGTGACTGAAGAAAATGTTGAGCTGAAAAGATTACCATTAAATCATGGTATTAATAAGCACAAAAAACAAAGTCTCAGACGAAGAAACAAGCCTAAAGCCAGTAGTAAACCTTTATGTACCTCAGAAAATGGTTATGACTTCTCCAAACTAGTAAATAATAATAGTAATAACTTCCCCCAATTAGAAAACAATAATAGTAATAACTTATTCCAATTAGAACAAGAGATTAAAGAACTTATGAATATAAATATATCTTTGAATGAAAATAATGATAAAAAATATCAAAAAATATATATATAGTCGCAGAAAATAAGTTAAACAGAATAAATAATCAAACAGTACTGCACCCTGCAGACGAAATAAGGGGTTTTCCAATAAGAGGTGTTATTTTGAATAGCCCGCTAATTCGGTAGCTGTCACTTTTGAAGCTGTCATTTTTTGACATTTGACAAGTAGAAACTACGCTATTAATAAAAATGGAACGATACACGCTTCAACAACGCATTTCTTTTTTTTGAATATCAAAATAACACCTCTTATTGGAAAACCCAAGGGTTTTCCAGGGTTTTCCAATAAGGAGGTGTTATTTTGAATAGCCCGCTATTTCGGTAGCTGTCACTTTTGAAGCTGTCGTTTTTTGACATTTGACAAGTAGAAACTACGCTATTAATAAAAATGGAACGATACACGCTTCAACAACGCATTTCTTTTTTTTGAATATCAAAATAACACCTCTTATTGGAAAACCCTATACATGGTTCTCACCAGCAAACATACATACAAAATGAACAAATTCAAAAAGAAAAATTAACACAATTAGAAAAATCAAAAATATTACATACAATTACATACGCAATACAAGATATATATAAAGCAATATTTACATTACTCTATACATTAATACACACACTTTTATTAATTAATACAGATAAAAAAGATTCCACGTTAGAATTATTAAAAAGCAGTAGTAATAAGAGTATAAAAACAATTAGTAAAACATTAAATCAAGCAATACAAATAGAACCAGGTTAACTTGTACAGAATCCCAGTAGAACAAATATTAGGTTAGGGCAAACACATAAAATAAACTTAAGCGAACTTACAAGCTTTTTAAGAGATTTTTATAATGTTGAGAATTAAAAAAAAAAAAACAATAATTAAAATACTAAATACATAAAAGAAAATTATAATATTTTTTTCTTTTCTTCTCTTTAAGAAAAAAAAAATATTTAAAAAAAAAAGTAAAGAGGGAGAAAAAGAGCCCCAATTTTAAAAATGAAGATAGGGAAATAGATATCCCTAATTTAAATATTAATACAAATAAAACGGGGAAATAAAAAGCCCCAACTTTAAAAATTAATAAATAAAAGAGGACATTAAGTCCCAAATACAAATTTAACATAATAAAAAAGGACATTAAGCCCAAATGTAAATTTAACAAAAAATTAAAGAGGGTACTTCTAGCCCCACATTAAAAGATAATCATATAAATAAAAAAAAAGAGGGAAATATAGAGCCCCAACTTTTAAAATAAAAAAGCCCCAAATTTAAATATAACAATAATGAAAAGAGGGAAATAAATAGCAGCAAGTTAAAAAAATAGTAATTTAAAAAATAAAGAGGGAGATAGAGAGCCCCAAATTTAAATTAAAACAAAACAAAAAAATTAGAAGAGGGAGAAAAAGAGCCCCAAATCAAACAATAATGAAAAGAGGGAGATACAAATCCCCAAATCAAAAAAAAAAGAAAGTTTAAAAAAAAAGGGAGATGAAGAGCCCAAAATTCAAAAAGAGGGTCCAAAGCCCCAAAACATTATACACATGTACACAGAAACACTAATTAAACTAATACATGATACATGCACCAATAATTAACACGAAACACACATACATACAAAACACATGTCATTTGCTAAATCAGACAATACAGACAACCTCACAAAACACACCAGGGATCCGCCATCACACAATCCAGCAGACTTCGAAGCCACTTTTCCAGCTTTAAAATACCAAGGAACGTTAAGACAACAGGATTCCGAAGGTTAAAACGCACGGCCAACTCCAACAAAACTCAACTTAGTTTATTGAACTTAGGCTTAATGACAAAATTCAAAACAAAAAAAAAATAATAAATGTGTATATATTATTAAAAGTTATAAGAAAAAATATTATTTAAAATTAAATTTAAAAAATTTTTCATACGAATATATTGTAAATTGAAAAAAAAAAACAATTATGAATTACCCAAAATATTATAAGATATATTTAACCAAATAAAATTTAATAGATGGCAAAATTCAAAAAAAATTAAAAAAAATAATAATATAAGGGATCGACTAAATTATCTTTTTTTTATCATCCCAGGGTAGTTAATCTATCATCAATATGCCACTATTTTTCATTACAAAATATAGTAAATTAAATAATCAAAAAAAAAATGTGTATATATAAATAAAAGTTATAAGAAAAATTAGATTTCAAAATTTGTCATAAGAATATATTGTAAAATAAGATCGAAAAAAAATCAATTATAAGAAACAAATCATGAATTACATAAAATATTATAAGATGTATTTAACCAAATTAAATTTCAAATTTGCCATAAAAAATTTATTGTTAAATTAGATAAAACAAAAAAAAAACACAACAAAAATTTTAAACAACAATGTAACACAAAAAAAAAAGTTAAAATCTAATATTCCACACATACGATAGCCAAGTCAACTTCATCGATACATTGCAAGGCCAAACACAATTTTTGTTTATCCCAAACAAAAATGTGCACTTTTCCGAAGGGGGGAGGTGTTGTGTGAAATGAATAACACAAACAAAAGTGTTAGATCTCACATAACCAGCACCACTAAAATAATTAAAATAACAATCTGACCACGACCTTCCCTAACAAACATTAAATAAAATATCAAATTAATATCAAGGTCGACACCAACAACAGAATGGTGTGAATCAGCTAAACGATACGCGACCAGGTAGTGTATACAAACAATGCACTGAAACCATAAGCGATCGTTTAGTATGACAAAAAAATGCACTGGTCAATGACCAATAATTGAATTACGAAAAGAACTGGGACAAGCAATGTTATCAATGAAATTGAATGAAGCTAAACGTATGTGTAGGAATTGTATGTTAAATGAATAATGCTAATTCAGCAAGTGAAATATATGGCAATTAATAATATATTGCATTTAAATCATATTAAGTAATAATTATTGAGGAATGCTTATTTAGCATTCCAATATTAGGGCAAGTAATTTCAATACATTACAAAATTGTAAACTCAAAGAAAATGTAAATTGGTAGGGATGATAGGTTAAGAATATTTTTGTATAAATAGTGTAGAAAAATAATAATAAAATGAGTTGAATCAGTTGAATCAGTTAAGTTCAGTTGAAGTTAATTAAACAAAAAAGTAAAAAAGTAAAGGTACATTATTAATCCAACTTTAATTTATTTTCAGGTAAATTGGCCTTCTAAGGCTACATCAAATAGCCGCCAGTGGCTATTCAAATATACTGGCAAATACATATCGGCCTTCTAAGGCCACCCCAAAGGGCAGCCAGGGCCAGTTAAAAAACTGGAATCCCCTCGATAGGTAGGATTATATTCTTTCGATTAATATGTCCAGTTGGACGTACCAAAAAATATTATACAACATGAGCTTTAATTTATGTCAGCTTGTAAATTCTTGAAACCGTTTTCAATTCGAGCAAATATTTCAAAAAATTTGCATCTGAAAGTAATTTTGTAATTTTTCATTTTTTTTAAAACACGAAGAAACTACTTTTAGATAGCAATTTTTCGAAATAATTTTTTGAATTTAAAATGATTGCAGGGATTTAGAAGCTAAGATTAATTTACACTCAGAACCGTTACAATCATCGAAATCAAGCAAGTAGTTTGGAAATTAGAGCTTGGCGTATGTACTGATTTCAAGATTTTTCTTGATATCAGTAGAAATTTCTTGGATTTGCTACTTTGGACAAGCTGTCATTTCCAAAGTACTTGCTTGATCTCGATGATTGTAACTGTTCTGAGTGTTAATTTACCTCAGCATAGGGCTATAATACTTACCTATGTGTCATTGAGACACACAACATTACATTTCCCTTAAAAAGAAAAGAATTTTTTTGAACACCCATAAAGAAAATGTAATCGAAAAAAATTAATTGAATCACAATTCTTAAGCTATATACATATATATATACATAAGGAGAACACTTTAAAATATTGAGCCCAATGTATTTAATTATATTATCTGGCAATAATGACTTCCTGTTGGGCTTCATTGTTTGTGTGGTCTGACCTTGTTGTTCCTCATGATTTTGAGATGAATGGCAGCAGCTGTTTATCCTACAAAATTAAAAGAAAAACAAATACTTAAAAATAATGAATTTGCACTTGCAAAATAAAGGTTTACTTACTCTGTCATTTTGCTGGGGAAATTGTTTCCGATTTTCACTTCGATCTTCACTTTTTGTTGATGGATTGGTTTTTGTGTAAAGTGGAGTGGTTGGTGGTATCACTCCCAGATGAACTAAGTACGTCTTCACTCCCAATCTAAAAAAAAAAACAGCAAAACAATTATAGAAAACATAAAACAATTGGGTTTGGTTTCTGAGTTTCCAATCTAAGATATACCTTTGGATGTACGCTTTCCATCGGATCTCCGTCATTGGGACCAAATCTTTATCAAACAAACATAAAAAAACAATTTTTTATATATATATATATATATTTCTTTTATTGAAATAAAGAATAATTAAATAAATATGAAAAAAAACTTACCAAATGTGAAAAAAAACTATTATTTATGTTTTGGTAATTAGAAATGTCAGACAGACTTTTGACAAACCAAAAACAAAAAAAATTATCTGTCAGTTTGAGCAATAGTGTTTTTTAATCCACCACTCACATGCATTCACGGAGAGGAAAAAATGAGTAAATTAAGAGAGTTTTCTCTTACTCACCTAAAAAAAAATTGCGGGTGTTTAAGGCAAGGGGGGTACGAGTCGCGCCTCTATGTAATTATTTTCTCTATGCTTTCAAAGGAAGCATTAACAAAACCAAAAGTAGTTTTGTCACCAAATTACTTTTAGATGCAATTTTTTTGAAATAATTCTTGGACTTGAAAATGGTATCCGGTATTAGTAAGAAACCATAAATTAGAACTCGGAACAGTGTACACCATCCCAATGAAGCACGTAGTTTTCAAATTTTAGAGTGGTTTACCTCCCAACTTCATTGATTTTCTTAAAATTGATAGAAATTTCATCAAATCGGCAGATAAACCATTTTATAAATCCAAAAGTAATTGCTTAATTTGGATCATTTAAACGGTTCTGAGTTTTATTTTAAATCCTCTATCCATTTTTATATCCAAGAATTATTTCATAAGAATTACATCTTAAAGTAATTTGGTGACAAAAAAAATTCTATTTAAAAGTAATTTGGTGACAAAACTCCTTTTTTTACAGCTTGTCAACTTTTTTTGACAGCTTACAGAACTCTCCGCAAATATTTTTCCGCTGTGGTTTTCGTTAGCATTTCGCTCTCCTAGTGGAGACCACCGAAAATGTTCGTTTTGCAACAGCAGCGTACTTGGCTATACAGTGGAGTCGGCCTTTTACTGGCCGACTCTACTGTCAATAAATTTTCTCATAATGCTCATCCTGACACGAAATATTCAATGGAGTCGCGTTGTTTCTTGTTGTATTGGGTTGTCAGCGATCTCTCTCTTCGGTATTGTCTTGATATCGATGCCTGGCATCAAATTTGACGGCTGTTTTTTCCGTTTTTGTGTGCTGATCAAGTACACCATTCTTATTAGTCAATGTTCATTAACACCAGTACATCAGGTCATAATGAAATGTCATGACATGAACTGCCCATCCAAGATAAAAAAAATGCTGTGATATTTAACGACAGATATTTCGTTGGTGATACAGATATCAAGTGGAGTCGACCTGTTATGGTGATGGAGAATGCCAAAAGTTGGCCCCGCATTTCTGCCTGCCCAGTGTTTTTTCAGAGACCCTGTAATTTTTTTTCAATCTAAAAACCGTTGACAGTTTCAATTAATTAAGCAAAACATTTTCTCAGATTGTCGCAGTGCTAATTTCTGTTCTGTTACATTAAAGTGCAATGTTTACAAGTACAATTTGACCGGGTCTCTGAAAATTAAATTTTGTTTTCATTATCTGACAATTGATTTTTCAAAACATGTTCAAAATAATACAAATTATTAATATTGTGTACTGTGTATATAATCTACATAAAAAAAATATAAAAAATACACTTCACTTAAAAAATAAATTTTCGGTACAGATATTATTGACATTTTTATTTAAAAAAAAGGACAAAATGAACGAAACGAAAAGATTTTTCAACGATCTTATACATTATTACATTTCATCAATTAGCTTCGAGTGTATTCCCGTCAGGCCCTGCAAATAAAAGTAAAGGAAACAATTTAGTTTTATCTTCATTATACATAAAAAAACAATAATTAAGAATTAGAAGAAAAAAATACACGTAGGTACAAAGAGGGATGTTCTTTTGTTAATAAACTGTACATACATACCTAAATACAGCATATCGTTGAATAAATATAAATGCAATAAAATGTTTGTCTTTTTTTAAATAAATTCTGTATTCTGGATATCCTGATGCTTAGTCAATCATCTTATCGTGAACTCCAATAAATAATCCCTATACAAAGATAAAAATTTTACTGTCTCAACTTTCCTTGAAGAAAACTCAGAAGTATTTACATACATACATTATAGCCAATAATACTATGAACAAGTTTGAATAAATATGTAGAAGTTTTAATTTAAGCCTAGTACGCTGCTGATGCGAAACGAAAAATCTCATACAAAAATGACACGACGAAATCATGAACGAAAAATTTCGCTCTACTTTTCGTTTTCCAGTACGCTGCTGAACGACGAAATCTGTAGTGGATAGCTGTACTAGATTTCTTAGTACAATTATCCACTCTTTTCGTTCCCAATTTAATTGACCTGCACATTAATTGCCTGCGAAATTCTGACATTTCATTTTATTTATAAAAAAAAAGTCAAACTTGTTTTGTTTATTTGATTTTTCTTTGGCTTTGGGTTTTCTCTAGTGTCTGGTTTTTCTGTGCATTTTCTTTATTAAATTATAAAAAATAAATTCAATTCTAATTTTTGTATTTAAACCAATTTCAAAATCGACTAAGCTAAATCTGCAAAATGAAAATGGGAAGTTGGAATGAAGCACACCCTTCACATATCTTATCGGCGAACAAGATATAAAGGATCTTTATTTGGAGTGCTTACTATAACCAACTATCGACTTTTCCCATTGCTAAGATTAAAAAAAACCTATGTTCTTTTAAAATTAATTTATTTTAAGTGACTACTAAATAAAAATATTATGAACAAGATTCAGTAGTTTGTTTGCAATTAACTGTCCATGTCACGATTTTTAAAATACATTTGTTACTCCGACTTTTAAATTCAATGCGACCTTTGACACCATATAAATATAAAAAAACACTTACCATTTCTAACGACATACTTTCAACACATAAATTAAGTCAATTGCCACAAAGAAAAAAATTAAATCGACCGCCCGCTACTGGCAGTACGAATATGAATTTCCGACCTGGTCGGGACAAGATGTATCCAGGCCGGAAGCCAAAGGTAAGCGGCCTTCCGCTGCACCAACGACAATTAAGGAAATCATCTTTACCACAATAATTTTTGGTTGTAAAAAGGCCATCTTAAACGATACCCACCCCTATTTGGGAAGCCTGTTTCCGATCTCATTGATTGACGATTTTATACCATACCCCAGAACTTATTTCTCAAGTTCAGACAATCTGTTTAATGTTTACTTCGTGAAAATCGGCACGGGATGGACATTGTTATTTAGTTCTGGTGATGACCTCGATAGTCCTCCAAAGAAGATGATAACAAATCACTTACCTCGCATTTCCATCGCTACCTTCTTTTTCTTTTCTGGACGAAGTTTTTTAATGTAATTGAACCATCGTATGGCAGATGCACTGCTCCAAAAGCTATTCACTGTTCACTTTAAAATATATAATCTGAAAAATATAATCAGACTATATAATATAAATATAATGGACTATATCTTCGAACGGGTTTTCCAATAAAGGCGAGCGATATCTTTTTAGAATCAGCACTTCATACTTTCAAAGGAAGCATCAACATTTTTTGCAAAGAAGTTGTATTAAAAAAAAATAACTCCAGGAATACGCATACCTCATACTAAATATGCGTATTTCAAGAGCGATTTTGTGCAATAATCCTTCTACCTAAAAACTTTTGATGCTGATTTTGAGAGTATCAAGAGTAGATTACAAAAAGGTATCAACCAAGTTTTTAGGATAACCCGTTCCAAAGATGCACTCAAAAGTATTTTCAGATCATGTATTTCAAGGTGAACAGTGAATAGCGTTTGGTCTATATCTTTGGAACGGGTTGTCCAATAAAGGCGAGCTATATCTTTTTAGAATCAAAACTTCATACTTTCAAAGGAAGCATTAACAAAACCAAAAGTAGTTTTGTCTCCAAATTACTTTTAGATGTATTTTTTTGTCACCAAATTTCCTTTATATATAATCTATTTGAAATAATTCTTGGACTTGAAAATGGTATCCGGAATTAGTAAGAAACCATTAATTAGAACTCATAACCATTTACACCATCCCAATGAAGCACGTAGTTTTCGAATTATAGAGTGGTTTACCTCCCAATTTCATTGATTTTCTTAAAATTGATAGAACTTTCATCAAATCGGCAGATAAACCAGTTAATAAGTCCCAAAGTATTTGCTTAATTTCCATCATTTAAACGGTTCTGAGTTTAATTTTAAATCCTCTATGTGTAACAAGAACAATTTTTAAATCCAAGAATTATTTCAAAAAAAATTACATCTAAAAGTAATTTGGCGACAAAAAATGTGGTTTTCGTTCGCATTTCGCTCTCCTAGTGGAGACCACCGAAAAATTTCGTTTCGCATCAGCAGCGTACTAGGCTTTAAAATAGATTTCATTCAAGGGAGTTACATTTGAAATTCATTATAATATAAGCTATGTATTTTTAAGGGAAATCTCTTTGTATATTAATTAGAAATGTTGTGTCTACTGTATAAAAAATAAATTGCATACAAACAATATAAAAAAAATATTGCAACCATCACCGTTAGCTACACACAACTTTAGCTAAAGCCTATATAGGTACATAATAGGTCTGTTTGTTATCTTGTAAATTTGTACGAATTCGTAACAATTTGTACAAACTTTCACAAAATGCTGTTTATTAACTCTAAAATATTACTAATTATAGGAATTTATAGGTGTCCCTCTCCAGTTAATATATAAATGGAAGTTTTTTAGTAGGCTCCAGGTCAATAAAAAGACAGACTTTATATGGTGTGCAACGTTTCGAGCGCAAATACTCTTCATCAGGCCTTTTATTGAAAAAATATAACAAATTAGATTCTTGTATAAAATTATTCATAATGTCAATAGCACTTACAACAAAAGCAAATAAATCTAATATCACGGCATTAACACAATTGTTTGAAATAGAGTGTATTCGCGCTCAAAACGTTGCACACCATACAAAGACTGTCAAAGTAGAGGAGAAAAACTTCCCCTACGTCGAAAAAGTTACGAATTCTTACTACAAGAATTTTTGTGGGTAACTGATGCAAAAACTGTCAAAGCAACAAGACGGCAGGATTGTTGGTGATGGGTGTTATATAGTTGAATATTGTTATACTCAGGCTACACTATATTATTGTAACATCTATCTTCTAAGTTATATATTGTAACATCTATCTCCTACGTGAATGCTACGTTCTATGTTGTGCGATTTTGTTGGATCGGCCTCTTCCGTTCTGACTGCCAAGCTAACCACATGTACAATTGATAACCTGGATTAAATAAACTTATATAGAAGCAAAAGTCGTGTCTATCATTCCTTGAGTATGAATATAATAATGGGCACATTCGAAAGATATGAGAATTTGAGCGAAAAGTTCGAGAAGAAGAAAATTTTAATATTTGTTCACTGGAATTATCGAATCTTTTCGCATTTTATTCTATAGAATATTTTTTGTATTGCGTGTTGTGTTTCTCTTTTCTATTATTTTTTTAGTTTATTTTTGGTTTGTCTGCAGTGTTCATTCAATTATGCTCATCGCTACATTCTTTCTTTGTGTCCGCTGACACAAATGTATAAAACACAAATGTGGCTAATTTGCGTTTGTTTACTTTGTTGCAAGATTTACAAAATGTCACCCACTCTTGAAGTTTGACAGTTATTAAACTTCTTACTACAAAAAAGATATCAAACACAACTAATAGATAATAAAAGTCAACCCTTATCATTACGTGAGAGATTTAAATTGAATATTTCATCTAATTTCCAAGAAAAAATCTAATTTCAGTTGAACATTTTAAACTTAATTTATTTTTCCACGACAGGTACACCCAGACAAAAAAACAACGTAAAGTCAAAGAAAACCACTTTGATTTAAGTATATTTAGGAATGATAAAAAGTATGCTCGACTAAATGGCAAGAATTTGATCTCCCAGTAGGAAATTCACTCCTCGATTAAAAATGCCTTGGTGAAATCATATATGACAGCGCAGAGATTACCATTGATTTCACTCATGTAAGGTAATGCAGAAGGTCACCAGTTTGCCATTTAAGTAGCATGTTCTGCTTAAGCCTAGTAAGCTGCTGATGCGAAACGAAAACTCCCATACAAAAATGACATGACGAAATCATGAACGAAAAATCTCGCTTTACTTTTCGTTTTCCAGTACGTTGCTGAATGACGAAATGTGTTATTTTAGTGGATAACTGTACTAGATTTCTTAGTACAATTCTCCACTCTTTTCGTTCTCAATTTAATTAACCTGCACATTAATTGCTGCGAAATTTTGACATTTCATTCCTTTTATAAAAGAACAGTCAAACTTCTTTTGTTTATTTGATTTTTCTCTGGCTTTGGGTTTTCTCTAGTGTCTGGTTTTACTGTGCATTTTCTATATTAAATTATTCAAAATAAATTCAATTCTAATTTTTGTATTACAACCAATTTCAAAATCGACTAAACTAAATCTGCAAAATGAAAATGGGAAGTTGGAAAGAAGCACACCCTTCACATATCTTATCAGCGAACAAGATATAGCGGATCTTTATTTGGAGTGCTTATTATAACCAACTATCGACTTTTCTCATACCTAGTGCTAGTGCTGAGATGAAAAATAACCTATGTTCTTTAAAAATTAATTTATTTTAAGTGACTACTAATTAAAAATATTATAAACAAGATTCAGTAGTTTGTTCTGCAATGAACTGTCCATGTCCCGATTTTTAAAATCCATTTGTTACTCCGACTTTTAAATTCTATGCTACCTTTGACACCATATAAATATCAAAACACTCACCATTTCTAGCTACATACTTTCAACACATAAGTTAACTCAATGGCCACAAAGAAAAAATCAAATCGACCGCCGGTTGCTGTCAGTACGAACATGAATTTCCGACCTGGCGGACCTGATGTAAACAGGTCAGAAGCCAAAGGTACGCGGCTTACGGCTGCACCAACGACAATTAAGGAAATCATCGTTACCACAAAAATGTTTAGTTGAAAAAAGGCCATCTTAAACGATACCCACCTCAAAATAACTCTCTATCTGGGAAACCTGTTTCTGATCTCATTGATTGGCGATTATATACCATACCCCAGAACTATTATATGTGTTCGAGATTTAAAATAGATCTCTTTCAGCTGTTTTGGTCGTAATGTTTTTTTGTTTCATTTCCTTTCCCGACGTTTCGACGGTGGTTTCCGTCTTCTTCAGGGGATCTTTTATTTACAAAAATAAATTGAACATAGTATACACATAAGAACATTTGGTGTAAAATTTTGGCAAACTTACATTTAAAAGGTATTACAGATAAACATAAATAATACAATGAAAGACAAATAAAGGCAATGTTTAAAAAAAAAATGTTAGGGTATAAAAAACACTTCGATTGAAGTTTAGCCGGCTTTAAATTGTCACGGATTCTGCCTAGTGACCAAAGAATAGTAAACCGATGAAATGTTCTGGCTGTCTTGTTTACGAATCATATTGTTTTTGTTATTAATAATATGAAGCGTTTCTAGAGTATACCGCTTGGAGACATGTTTCTCCCTTTCCAGGATTTCCACTCTGCCAAAATCTGGTTTGTGTCCGTGCTCAATGGAGTGTAAGGACAATGCTGTCTTCCCAGTGCTTTTTAAATTAAAGTCGGATTTGTGGTTGGAAATTCGTTGACGAAGAAGTTGTTTCGTTATACCGATATAGGAAAGATTGCAATTTTCTATGACTATGTCTGTGCACTTATCCTTTTCCGTTTTTGTTTTCATCTTGGTGAAGAGGTGCCAACGTCCTATTCGATTTGTACGCTAAACTGACGTCATTAGTACTATTTTTTAACGTCTCTTTAAAGTTTTCTGACAGTTTGGGAACATAAACTATACTCTTACAAATACCCCTCTCTTCTTGCCGATTATCAACAGGAGCTTTGTGTTTTTGGCGAAGTATCAAGCTCCGTATGATTTCCATTGGATAGCCATTATCTAGGAGAAATTGTGTGACTATTTTCTCATTTGCGGCGTGAAATTCCCAATCACTCAACGCAAAAACTTTTTGAACTAGATTAGAGGCTGTATTAATAAGAATATGCTTTGCTTGATTGGTTTTAGCAAAGTAAGAAATCCTAGATTCTATTTGAGAAACATAAAGTTTGGTGCACACGATTCTTGTCAACTGCATGTCTTCGTAGATGTGAGTATTAATGCCTTTGCTGCCGTAGCTTACGTTCGTGTGACTAAAGGGAGCCTGGTGGAATGCAGAATAATAACTGCAAAAACAAGAGTCGCTCCACTTAGCATCACATCGATACCACACCTAGAACTCGAGACCGCAAGATTAGGAGTACGTATGGCGAACATCATAAAGCAATTTCATACTATAAGATTTTCAGAGCAGATCTTTTGGACAGATTCCATAGTAGTTCTTTCTAGGATCACCGCAAATATAAGTAGTATGTTGGATTCAGTTGGGTAAGTGAAATACTCGAGACAACTGAAACCCACCAGGGGAGATATATTCCTTCAAAGGCTACTGTAGCAGATGATGCTACGAAGTGGCAGAGAGTGCCGGATTTCGATATGTCTAGTCGTTGGTTTTTTGGACCATCATTTCTAACGCCCTGGAAAATTAACATAGATCCCGGACACACCAGAAGAACTCAAATCATCTGTTTTATTCCACCATGCGGTTTCTGATTGTGCTTCAGTTGAACCCAAACCATGTTCTAAGTGTATAAGACTGGTACGTATACAAGCATATTTTTCTCGTTTCTTATGGAATGTAACGGCAGGGAAAAAACTGGTCTTACCAAGGAATGATGAGTTCATAACAAGTGAAGAATATGTCGAAGCCGAAAACAACTTATATAAACAAGCTCAGTTGAATTCATACCGTGATGAGATAGCAATCTTCAAAAACAATCTTAATTCGCCTATAGAACTACGTAAATCGTTCGATAAGTCGAGCCAGATTCGCAAGTTATCTCCATAAATAGACCAAAAATGGTTTAAACCTGTAAAACCGATTGCCGTGGGAGATGTTGTAATAGTAACGGATGAAGCAAATCCTCGAAATTTATGGCCTAAGGGGCGAGTAATAGATGTAACCATGGGAAAGGAAGGACAATCCGTAGGGCAACTGTTCAAACTGCATCAGGGTTATATGAAAGTAAAATTAACTGTACTCGATGTTTCAAATGGTAAGTCGATCTCGCAGGACTCGTTGATCGTCTTACCGGGGGGGGGGGGGGGGGGGGTTCTTTAGTTCATGTAAATCGTTAAGTTGGCGGGCAGATGCAGTACGAGGAAGAAGTGAAGGAGATCGCCAAGAAACAGTATATTACAAAGTCATTAAATTAAAGATTAGCTACTCCATTTTATCTTTGTAAGGCATTGTCTGAAAATTAGCAAGAAATACTTAAAGTAAATATTTATTAATTTATTTGAAACTATGTATACATTCTCTATATGTATATATTTGCAGGAAATTTGTAGTGCACTTCTAATGTATTTAAGGCACTTTAATGCACTTCTAATTTATTTAATGTACTTTAAAGCACTTTTCCATTGCACTTTGAATTACACTTTGTATTAAATAAAGGTTCATCACTGACAAAAGTATTGTTAATTTTCGGAATAAGCCTTGTTGTTAAAACAACAGTAGATATAAATATATATATATCAGATCACTCAAGTCCACGTATATACTTATTTCAAGGAAATACGTACATATATAGTTCTAAACAGGATAAAAAAAATCAGATAATCTACATTAAATAATCCCAAATCGATAAGAATCACCGTTCCGAAAGTGGGTCGTCAGAACTAAATTAAATATATGAAGCCGCCTAAAGTAAACGAATGCGTCGTGGAACCTGCTGTATACCGGAGTTGGTGCAAACCGGTTTTGCATTTGCTACTAAAGAACTACACAAAAAAAAAACGGAAAAAGTTTTAAATCAAAGTTTAATTTTCGAATTCATTTTAAATTCATTAAAATCTAAATTGGATTTACGTAATATTTATACTGTAAAAGTGGTAACTTATTTGAATTCTTGCACTTTATTAAGTGGTTGCATACTTATATATATGGACATACATATATGTATGTATTTATAAATACATATGTGTACATATATAATGTGTATGACCTAGATTATCTTTTTTTTTTGTTCGAAAGTTTGGTAATATTTATAGATAGTTAAAGCTAATAATAACCAGAAATAAAAGGAGGCGTAATAAAGACAAAATCGCCAACTCACCAGGGTTTATCGGAGGAGTGGTCACTGCGGCGAGTAATTTCAGGGTAAGTGAATTCTTGTGGTATACCTATATCCAATGGACATACATATTTTCTATAAGCATTGCCCAATTTTTGCACATTTTGATAGTCATATCTAGTAATTTCAACCCTTAATTTTACGATAACTATAAAGTCCAATACAAAAAAAGAGGCAGAGAAAGTTACCTACATAATAATTTAAATACTTAAATTTAACGAGATATTATAGCAATGTAAAAATGTAAATTGTTTATTTATTGAATTGAAATAGTAAAATTTACTAAATAAAAAAAAAATATACATATGTACATACGTAAAACGAAAATTATACTGTTATGTATTACTCCGTTAGCAACAGCTTTAATTTAATTTCATTAAAAAAATTTCATAATAACCAAACAATAATGAGGTTTTAGATTCTTTAAATAAAGGGGAAGATGAGGAGATGAAGAAGATAGGGTAAGAAAGTCAAGGAGAAGGAACAGTTTAAAAAGGGGTTGTTTAGCGAGAAAACAACCAGGTAGGGTGGGAATTAGAAAAAGTATCTCGCGCATCGCCAACACCGAAATGTACTAAGACTGGCATTTTGTTTTATGTACATAAGCCCCACCACCCTAAAATTTAACATAATTCGGTGTTTATACACTTAAAGCGTTGCCAATGAACTAAGTGTTGCATACGCATTTATATTAAACATACCTTGAAGTATTTCACGGTCTTAACACGAAGTTCTAATGTTGCATCTTCATCACAAACCATCAAGGTATTTTCATGCTGTTGGAATGCACTGACTGTCCACATGTGATTGACGCCCTCTTCTATGGCTTTATATAATGCAAACGACTTATGCGCTCCAGTTACGAGTATCATAACTTCTTTTGAGTCCATCACAGTTCCCACGCCTACAGTTAAAGCTTGTTTTGGAACCTTACTCATATCGTTATCAAAAAATCTTGCATTTGCTTCTAAAGTATCTTGAGCTAACGTTTTAACTCGAGTTCTTGAAACTAAAGACGACCCTGGTTCATTGAAAGCAATATGCCCATCAGGCCCTATGCCTCCAATAAATAGTTCTACGCCACCAGCGTTTTTAATTTCATCTTCGAATGCATTGCATTCGGCTACAAGGTCAGGGCTATTGCCATCAAGAATATGTACATTCGCTGGATCGATATCTATGTGTTTGAAGAAATTATCCCACATAAAGTAATGATAGCTTTCGGGATGAGCACGTGGAAGACCTGAACTAAAAAAATTCACAGATGCTAATACAAAAAATAATTATTAATGTACTTACCAACATATTCATCCATATTGAATGATTTTACGTACTTAAAAGAAACTTTTCCAGCTTTATGTAGTTCAATTAATTTTTTGTACATACCCAAAGGTGTACTACCAGTTGGTAATCCCAACACAAAGTATCTTAAAACAAGAGTCTTTATTAAATACTGCGTTTATTTAACAAAACAATTTTATATCATTATGAATAGCCAATCAAACGTTTGGTTTTATTTGATTTCGACACATTTGTCGAGCTTGATATTCGACTAATAACTATAAGCAATAATTCGGTAAAATAAAAAACGCTGGGCTCCCAACTTACCTTCGATTTGCTATTCATAATTGGCGTTTATCTTTTTTAACTCCGAGTAAAGAACTCAGCTGTCAAGAAAAGATCTGTGTTTCTTTTTTAGCTCAGACACATTTAATCTCTCAACTCGTGTTTATTTTTTAAATCAGAAATCGGTGCGTGAACCATAAGCTCAGAATAAAATGCCCGATCAAACGGAGCAAAGTGCTGGCCGCGGCAAATTTTACTCATAATTTTAACAATAATCACTACAGTAAAACCAATTAAAAACAAAAATGAATTCGGAAAACGAAAGCTTTGGATTTGCTGGTAAATAAGTTTTAATTAAAACAATTATAATAATATTTGACAGTTCTGCGCTTAAGTTTATTTCAAAATTAAATCGGAAATATCTGACCATGATTCAGATCTAACTTGGTTTACTCATGCTCTGCTCAGAGATCTGCTCAGAGATAAAAAGAAAAACGGCAAATGGGGATCTGATTAACTTACTTATTTGGACCTGCATGGAATTCATTGATCCTTTTCATCACATATTTGGCGGCCCACTCGCCAACAGCGTTTGCAGTTTCCAAAATTATTAATTTCATATTTTTGTTTAGCACTGCGTGGTTAAAATATATTAAATAATTAGCTATGTTGCCATAAATTTAAGTCTGATGCCCTAGATTTGGTTTGTAACTTGCATAAACTAATAACATAAGAACCATAAACTAATAACTTAAAGACCAGAAACCTCTGCTTTCATTTGACATTTGCCTACAAGTTGAAACACGTCCCCAAGTAGCATTTCTGTTCCTCTTCCAATACACACATTGATAAAAACGCACCCAAGAATATTTTCTGTTACTCTTCCTATAGACACATAGCCAACCCAACCCTAGTAATTTGTTTTTGTTTTGCTATTCGATTTCCCATCTATTCATGGATAGTTTCAAAGCTACAAATACAACAATGTAAAAAAATTGGTTTTGGGGGGTGAAACGTACGAAGGTTTCCGATCTTAGTATGACTTATTTGTGTTCTTCGATTGTCACTTCGATTCCATTTTAATTCAATTGGCGTTTTTCTTTTTTAGCTCCGAGTAAAGAACTCAGCTGTCGAGAAAAGATCTGTGTTTCTTTTTTAGCTCAGACACATTTAAACTCTCAACTTGTGTTTCTTTTTTAAATCAGAGCTAAATCGGGGCATGAACCATTAGCTCAGAATAAAATGACCGATCAAACGGAGCAAAGTGCTGGGCGCGGCTTACTTTACTCATAATTTTAACAATAATCACTAAAGTAAAACCAATTAAGAACAAAAATGAATTCGGAAAACGAAAGCTTTGGATTTGCTGGTAAATAAGTTTTAATAAAAACAATTATAATATATATGACAGTTCTGCGCTTAAGTTTATTTCAAAATTAAATCGGAGATATCTGACCATGCTCTACTCAGATCCAACTCGGTTTACTCAGGCTCTGCTCAGAGATCTGCTCGGAGATAAAAAAGAAAAACGCCAAATCTGCCGATCCCGCGACCCTATATACCTGAATCGAAATAATCAATTCGGATTCGATTCGATTCCTAATTGTTTTTGGTATGAAAAAAGTGCTCTATTCTAGATATCTGGTATGTCAATTACCGCGTTCACACGCCAAATCGATCTATCATGTCGACAAAGTAGTTCGCTGTTGCATGAGCATTCACACGCAAACACGTCGATGTATAATTTTATGTTAAAACCAGCTGGAAAATAGAAAAGTTGTCAAATTTACTTTGAAAAAATAAATTATTGAAGTGAAAATGTCTGTACATCATATTGTTTTCAAGAATTAATTAAGCAGATTAATTTTATATGAAAGAAAAATGCAAATAACATAACTTCAAATTATGAACATAAGCAGAAAACAAAAACAAAACAGATACTGTGCCGGTGTGTTAGTTCGCGATCCTTTTTACATGCCATGTCGACACGCCACTACGATCTCCAGAAATCGAACTACTGTGTCGACAACGTTTCTTTTCACATGACCAAAAAACCGTGCTTGTGAAAGCGGTAAATGGCTCTATTGTTTATAGAAAGTAAACAATGCTGTAGTGCTGGGGGACTATAAAAATTAATTAATAAAAATTCTTTTTTATTTTCATTTTATGAAAGAGATTGCTTTTAGAGTTGAATTCGAAATAAAACATATAAAAATCTAATTTTAATTTTCCAATTAAATTAATTCTTTATTTTAAATCAATTTATTTAGAAAATTGTTCCTCTTTTGTTAATTTTCCGTTTCAGTAGTGCTTTGAAGGGCAACGATTTTTGTTCTTAAAAAATGCAAAATTTTATAAAAACAATTAAATAATAATTTCGTATAACCATATTTTTTTCTTTTATTTGCATCAGCCAGAAAATTGTTTAAAAATTAAATTTAAATACAGCCATGTGTTTTCCATATATCCGTACATTGTTGCGAGCATAAACGATGCAATTATTTGCTGGATGCATTCAATTTCATGCATTCAAAATTGAAAGCATGACAAACTGAAAAGGGACAAAGAAGATGAAGTAAAGAAGGAGAAGAAAAAGAGAGACAAGCCGATTATAAGAGAAGATAAAAGGCAGACTTAATTTTTTTAGTTGCTTGCCGAGGAATATTAAAAAGTTAAAGATTCTAAAATTAATAAAAGTTACTTCAAAAAGAAGTCATATATTTTTTTACTAGTTGAAGATAAGTTTCCAACAATCTAAAAAAATTAATCCATAATTATCTTCGCAAAGTTTATGAAAAGAAAAATATTTAAGACACCGCCGGCGGCTATTTTGGTAGACAGATGTCCCGTCTGCGACAATGAATATTCTCAAACGCAGATGGTGTAATGCACAAAATGTCCAAAATGGACACATTTTTCCTGTGCAGGGGTAGACGATGAAGGAAGTTTCCAACGACAAGGACTGGAGATGCATAAATTGCACTCAATTAGAGCAAACATCTTGCCAGTCGACTGTTGGAACTAGAAGTCTACCAACTGAAACAACAGCCAAAAATGTTGCGAACACAATAACCAGCGTTAACTATAACAATACAACAAATGTGATGGCGGAATTCTCCGGCGCAGACACAGCATTAGCGAATCTTCAAACATGAGAGCTTGTGGCCTTTCCAGAATGTAACTTCAATTCTAACAACAATCCTGGCAGCGAATGTCCATCATCTTCATCTTTACCTAAAAGAAGCAGTGTGGATTTACGTGATCAATTAAAGCTACTGCAGGATGAGCAAGACATTCTGAAAAAGCAACAAATTCTCGTGCAAAAGCAACAAAATCTTATGGAACAACTAAGCAACTATTCCGTAAAGGAACGGCGTTCTGTACATACACATAAAAAAAACCGAAGAGTTTTGATACACAACGCGCGACAAAAACCCTCAGCACTAACGTGACTACTCAGGCCCAAATTAAACGTACAATGCCGTTCGACGGAGCGGAAGAACGTGATATTTCATCACGTCAATTAGCAGCTAGACAAGCGCTGCCTAGGAATCACCCAATTTTCACAGGCAATCCTAGTGAATGGCCAATACTCATAAGCAGTTACAAACAAACTACTGCCGCCTGCGGATTTTCTGATTACGAAAATCTTATCCGACTTCAAAATAGCATCCAGCAGAATGGTAGAGGATCAAATTAGTATCCCAAAAGGGGTTGATGATATCATAGAGACATTGCAAATGTTGTTTGGCAGACCTGAGTTGGTATTAGATCAGCAGATACACAGATTGCGTAAGATGCCGGCTCCTAAAATTGAGAAATTAGAAACATTTGTTGGATTTGGTATGGGTGTAAAGAATATTTGTGCGACTTTATCTCAAGCTGGAATGGAAGATTACATTCACAATCCTATGCTTGTAAAAGAGTTACAAGAGAAATTACCGTCAGCAATGTTAGTAAATTGGGCTCAGCGTAAACGCTACTCAAGTGATCCAGATAGCTTACGTACACTGTCTGAATGGTTATACGAATTGGCAACCGATGTGTGTAGCGTGAGTGCTTCAACTATGTGCATGCCTAAAGAGGTTTCGCCAGCCCAACCAATTCACAAGAAGATTAAGGTATCGCAAAGTTTTTATCAACATCTTGAACTAGACACCGCTAACCTTTCGGAAACGAGAGCATTAGAGTCTGAGATTTCCTCTCGGCCAACAACTGGAGCATTTAAAAGAATTATTAATTGCATTGTGTGTAAAGGAGGCAATGGCAAATTTTGCCTTCAGTGTCAAAAACGACATAGAAACGTGTGTCGTTTCTCAACGTTATGTAATATAGACAGCTGCAGAGAAAAACATCATCTTCTACTACACAAAAGTCAACAATTGATTGTTCCTGAATTGAAAGAGACAGAGATGAGCCATCAAACACCGAAATCATCAAGTGGAATTAGCTTCAGAATGATCCCGGTCATACTTTCGTTTAATGGAAAAACTTTAACAACAAATGCGTTTCTGGATGAGGGATCAACGAGTACTTTAATAAATGAAGATACAGCAAATCAGCTTGATGTCACAGGTGAATCAGAATCTTTATGTCTGAAATGGACAGGAAATGTTACCAGGATTGAGGAACATTCAAGGAAGGTAAAAGTTAATATCTCGGGAGCTTACCGAAATGCACCACAATTTACATTAAACAATGTTAGAACTGTCGGGTCGTTAAATTTGCCAACACAGTCACTAAACTATCAACAGTTCGCTTCTCAATACCTTATTTAAGACAGTTGCCAGTAATTTCGTACGACAATGTAAGTCCTGGAATTCTCATTGGCTTACGTAACTGGAATGTAGCAGTTTCGTTGAATGTAAAGGAAGGCGATGAACAAGAACCCATTGCTGTTTATTGTCGACTTGGATAGACGGTCTTTTGCAGTACGGATATCAAGATCGGCAACATTATTGCAGACAGCACTGAGTTGCATGAGTTCCATTGTGAATGTCAAAATACTCAAAAGAAATAAATTACCTTAAGAAGATCACAACAAATGGTCATCAACAGATAGTTGACAAGTCTAGCCAAATATATACCTTTTCCCCATATTTGGACGCAGATGGTGTTCTGCGAGTTCACGGAAGGATAGTTGCCGATGGTTACTTACGATTCGATACACGACGCCCGATTATACTTCCAAGAGGTCATAAAATAACAGAACTTATCATTCTGAATGAACATGAAGTATTTTTCCACCAAAACAATGAAAGTGTTTTAAATAAATTGCGTCAAACATATCATATACCACAAATCCGATGTGAAGTAAAATCAGTTGTACTGGGTTGTCAACTTTGCAAGATTCGTAAGTCAAAACCAATAACCAATTCCGCCAAAAATGGCGCCACTCCCTGCCGCAAATCTTTCTGCTTACGTAGCACCATTTACCTACGTTGGAGTGGATAATTTTGGACCGATGATGGTAAGAGTCGGTAGGCGCAACGAGAAAAGATGGGGTGTACTTTATACGTGCATGTCCACTCGAGCAGTGCACATTGAGGTCGCCAGCAAAATGGATTCAGACACGTTTATACTGTGCTTCACTGACTTTATTAGTAGACGTGGTTACCTGCAGAAATATTTTGTGACAGAGGAACGAACTTCATTGGATCTGAGAGGCTGCTACGAGAGGAGCTGAAAGCAGTTGATCCTGAAAAATTGGCTAAACACTTTGTCAGTCCGAAATTAAAATGGAATTTCAATCCGTCGGCATCACCACACATGGGTGGATCATGGGAACGGCTGCTGAGGTGTTTCAAGGAAGCGTTATATTCCGCATTGCCAAAGAGCACTCCTTCAGCGCAGCTACTGAGAAGTTGTCTAGTGTCAGCAGAGAATATTATCAACTCCAGACCATTGATGTACGTGCCTTTGGAGAACGCACAGGATTAGGCGTTAACACACAATCATTTTCTGGGATTAGTTTCTGCTGAAATCAAACCAATTGGGAATCCGGAGCATGATGCTAAAGTTCTAAGGATGAATTACAAAAGTAGAGAACGTTAACGCTAACCACTATTTTAAAATTTTCGTCGAGAGATACTTGCCTGAATTAACACTTCGTTCGAAATGGTTTCCGCCAGTGTTACCATTACGAGTAGGAGACATTGTGTTGATAATCGACAAAGACTTGCCGAGGAAGAACTACCCCATAGGAAGAATTTTGGAAGTTAAATGTGCTGCGGATGGGCAGGTAAGAAGTGCTATGGTGAAGACTTCCCATGGAGTTATGGAAAGAACAGCAGTGAAACTTGCTCGGCTAGAGATTAAGATGGAGTATTAGCGTCTTTCTACAGAATATCGCAATACTCGGGGGGGTGTTGCGAGAAACCACCACCGATGCAATTAGTTGCTGAATGCATTCAATTTCATGCCTTCAAGATTGAACGCATGACAAACTGAAAAACGACAAAGAAGGTGAAGTAGAGAAGGAGGAGAAAAAGAGAGGCAAGCCGTTTATAAGAGAAGGTTAAAGGCGGACTTAATTTTTTTAGTTGCTTTCCGAGGAATATTAAAAAGTTAAAGATTCTAAAATTAATAAATGTTACTTAAAAAGGAAATCATATATTTTTTTTACTAGTTGAAGATAAGTTTTCAACATACATACTTGTAGGGAAGAACTAACTAACTATTGAGGTTTTGGGATTCGAATTCACTTCTGGTGATTGATGGAAATAGTAGATATATGCGAGTTCAATATCTGCATTATACATCAATGTCCATTTCAATTGGTAATCCGGAAGAACTCTCCAAACCGGGGTTCCAATCGAACAAGTTAACATTTTATTCTTAATTCTGAAGTTTATTGTGAGTGTATGTGTAAGGCGGAAAGAAACAAAACAGCGTCATGAATATGTAGGGATGCGCGGCGATGTTCATCGATCTTGGCAATACATTGATGTTAGACACAAAAAATTTCGATGTCTCATCATCTATGATGAAGCATGTGAAACATCACAGCATCGATGTTAAGATTCAAAACATCGAAATATAAGCCGAAATCGTTTTTCAATGACCTAGTGCTTATAAAGGTTAGACCGCACTCGACGGAACTGCACTTCAGCGGAACTACGATTCACAACTATTTATGTGAAATTGTATGAAGTTTAATTCCCGCTTAGTAGCTCATATGTAGCTCATACACATAAAAGAGAAAAGAAAATTGCGATAAAAAGTTGCCACAATTTTCAAAACAATGAAGTTATTTTGAATGTAAAACATAATGTATTTATATCGATTTTTGAACGTGCTATTATTTTTCATAAATGCATTAAAAATATAGATGTTAAGAAACATCGATATTTCTATATATATTCGATATTGAATTTTCGATGTTAACATCCATATTTTTCAATATCGCTCATCCCCACACAACATTGTTGTTGACATTGAATTCGCGTTTGACAATTAGTGTGTGAATGTGTGCGTGCTTCTGGTTTTGATTCTGACTTCAAATCCAGAAGGAAATTTCTCTTCTATCCAGGAGAAAAACTGTCATTCGATACCAATCGAACAGTTTCAGAAGCATTCGGAAGACTTCGGAAGACTTCCGGACGACCAATCGAAAAGCCCATAAGAGTATTCATAAAACCGTCCCACATCGGAAAATGGAAATGTTTACCACACACGTTTTATAAATGCACCTAATACTCAACCTGTAAGCCTGGTTAATGATTTTTTTCTTCCTATATTTTCACTTGACTAATAACTTTTTGTTTATTACTCTCATTTAAAATTTCAGCCAAATATAATTCGAGGAAGAGAGATAGTTATACAAAGACTATGACACATAAAACGAAGTTTTCAACATTTAACAAATTGAGATGGTAAGCTTTCCCAAACAAAATTTTGCCGAAAAGTTCACCATTTTTTGGTAAACTTTTTAATTTTGACAGCTCATTTACCATTTTACCACTTTAACTTATATCTCGCAGTTGTGTTAAATCTTATAGATTTTATTCATTTCGTCGAAAAGTTAAAACAAAAACTTAAATGTAGTTTAAACTTAAAGGCGTGTGCTAAATTTTATTAGTCGCTTCGAAAAGTAAAGAAAAAATAAATTGATATTTGATCTTGCCTTAATTGTATTCCGCTCATCCGCAGAGAAATATAATATAGTTGCCTATTTTTTTCTGTAGAAAATAGATAAATTTAAATTTTTGGATTTGTGTATGGATTTCTTTGAAAAAAAAATCCCTTAAGCACTGGTACTTAATGGCTCGTGTGGTCCTAGCTGAGGAGAGATCCAACACGAAGTTGGCTCCTAGCAGTCCATATCTAGGACTACTACTACTAGTCTACAGTCAATGACTGTAGGACTAGAACAAATTGAACATTATGAAATGGATGCATTCGTGGTCTTAACAATAACCTCGTTCGGTGCGAGGCCGAT
This sequence comes from Philhelius pedissequus, assembly GCA_910595825.1. NCBI lineage: Eukaryota > Metazoa > Arthropoda > Insecta > Diptera > Syrphidae > Philhelius > Philhelius pedissequus. The sequence goes on along the minus strand of OU343160.1, from coordinate 246,790,390 downwards.
AGGCATTGACTTACTATATATGGACTGCTAGTCGAAAATTCATGGCGACTCCACCTAGAGATAAGAACCCCCAGTGCTAAGCCGGTAATAGCGGAAAACAGAGTGTAGCTTTTTGACGCTTGAAATTTTGTGTGTGACAACTGTCAACCTTCCTTTGTTTTTTTCTATTTATAAAAAACTACTCATAAATTTAAAAATGATTGTTTTAGTTCGTAACAAGGGTAAAATTGTGAGTGAAACCTGCAAATTTAATCTCTTCTCATCATAAGAAAATAGTAAAGTTGATCCTGCACAATGTGTTTTTCTGCGAGTTGATAATAAAAAGTTGGAAAATCCAACTTATTGAAAAAAATGAAGATCTTAATATTGTCATGGTGCAAACAGCTTCAACGAAACAATTATCATGAGATATAACAACGACTGTTAGGACTACACCACCGTGTTTACTCTGTGAAATTATAGTAAACAGCATGAAAAACAATTTAAGGACAATAAAACCGCACAGAATATACAAAAATTAGTAGAAACTGTGCTTGGTGAACTAGTACAGCTTTCTTAAGTTTCAATTAACCAATAGAATAAAGTGATCCAACTTTAAACAGATACAATAACAACTACAAAAACCCTCAAGCAGCCGCGAAGCCACATAAAGTTCAATTAATTCATATTCCCGATGGTAAAGTTAGTGTGCGTGGCTTAAGTCCCGGTCAACAACTAATACAAATGCCTGACGGCAAATTTCATGTGCTAAAACAACACCAGGTAAAATATAAAATTCATTAAATATACATTTATTTTACTATTAAATGTGCTTTTTCAGTGAATGCCAGTAAGAGTTCAGCTGCAGTAAAAAGCTCATCGGCAGTGAATAACAAAACAACTCATAACTCAGTTCTTCTTACGACTACAGTCCAGCAGTCAAATGTAGCAAAGCAAATGTTTAATAGAGAAATTCAACAAAAGGTAAAATTACTGTCATAGAATATTATTTTTATTTTGCATCTATATTTGTATATACATATATATTTAAAGGTAACAATAAATACTATTGCATCGACATCGCAAGCCGTTAAAAATAGTTAATAGGTCCTGTTTCACAAACTGAGCATATAGTTCTTACAACTGGTGGACAGATTATGCAAGCAACCCCTTGTAAAAAGCCCACAAACATGTAGCAACTGAGGTGCAACCAGGCCAAAAACTTCTCGTTGGTTAGAATGCTCAGGGTCAAAAAGTTTTAATATCTTCCCGTACACAAAAAAAATATCCAACCTGTTCCTACACAAAAAATACAAACTGTTACAGAAGCAGCTCTCCAAGTGGTATTAAATTCTCAACCGACGCTAAAAGTTATTCAACAAATTGTTAATATAAATAAATGTTCAGCAATAATTTATGGTTGGTGGTGAAATAATAATAACAAGCCCGGGACAAACTATTGTTATCCAAAGATCAGTACCTTAGTCCTCGTCGGTGCAAGGATTACAGCAGGAAATAATACAATCAGCACAGCCCCAACAACAGCAATACATACAACAACAACATCAAATGGGTACTCATACACAATCTCCGCAATTCCCTTAATTGAAAACACAGAATCGGACTATAACGTCGTTTTTATTTGGCTCTTCCGGACTCTTCTGAAAGCGTTCACTTGGGAAAAAATGACAATTCTAATTCTGAAAAGAAGAGAATTTTGCTTCTGGATTTGAAAAGAGAATCAGAAGCAGGAGCACTCACACATTCATATACTTGAACGTCAAACTCGACTGTTATCATTTTTTGTATCATAATTGTGCAACAAACATTTTTTTGAATTTTAATATTCTCACGTACACAATTATTTTCACACATACAATCTCATTAAAATTCAGAATCATCAGAATCACACAAAAGTGTTCAGTTGGGATCCCGGATCGGAGAACAATTCCGGATTACCAAATAAAAACGCCATAAATCAACAAATTCAGGCGCAATAACAACGTCAACAGCAACAACAGCAGCAGCAATAGTATCAGGTTCAGAATATTGAATGCAATCAACAGTCAACATAACAGCACCTTGTGGCTCAGACTTCGGAAGACTTCCGGACGACCAATCGAAAAGGTCATACGAGTATTCATGACACCGTCCCACATCGGAAAATGGAAAAGTTTACTACACACGTTTTATAAGCGCACCTAAAACTCAACTTGTAAGCGTGGTTAATGATTTTTTTTTCTATATATATTTTCACTTGACTAATAACGGTTTGTTTATTACTCTCATTTAAAATTTCACCCAAATATAATACGAGGAAGAGAGATAGTTATACAAAGACTATGGCACATAAAACGTCAAAATTAAATGTCAAAAGTTTTCCACATTTAACAAATTCAGATGGTAAGCTTTCCCAAACAAAATTTTTCCGAAAAGTTCACCATTTTTTGGTAAACTTTTTAATTTTTACAGCTCATTTGCCATTTTACCACTTTAACTTATATCTCGCAGTTGTGTTAAATCTAATAGATTTTATTCATTTCGTCGAAAAGTTAAAACAAAAACTTAAATGTAGTTTAAACTTAAAGGCGTGTGCTAAATTTTATTAGTCGCTTCGAAAAGTAAAGAGATTAGAGATCCAACATGAAGTTGGCTCCTAGCAGTCCATATCTAGTATGTCCATGACTGTAGGGCTAGAACAAATTGAACATTATGAAATGGATGCATTCGTGGTCTTAACAATAACCTCGTTCGGTGCGAGGCCGATAGGCATTGACTTACTATATATGGACTGCTAGTCGAAAATTCATGGCGACTCCACCTAGAGATAAGAACCCCCAGCGCTAACCCGGTAATAGCGGAAAACAGGGTGTAGCTTTTTGACGCTTGAAATTTTGTGTGTGACAACTGTCAACCTTCCTTTGTTTTTTTTCTATTTATAAAAAACTACTCATAAATTTAAAAATGATTGTTTTAGTTCGTAACAAGGGTACAATTGTGAGTGAAACCTGCAAATTTAATCTCTTCTCATTATAAGAAAATAGTAAAGTTGATCCTGCACAATGTGTTTTTCTGCGAGTTGATAATAAAAAGTTGGAAAATCCATAAAAAGACAAAATGACCGAAGAAGATATTAAACACGAAGTGGAAAATATTTGCAATATTATGCCCAATCACTTAGCCGGTGAATGTAGCAACTTATTGAAAAAAATGAAGATCTTAATATTGTCATGGTGCAAACAGCTTCAACGAAACAATTATCATGAGATATAACAACGACTGTTAGGACCACACCACCGTGTTTACTCTGTGAAATCATAGTAAACAGCATGAAAAACAATTGAAGGACAATAAAACCGCAGAGAATATACAAAAATTAGTAGAAACTGTGCTTGGCGAACTGGTACAGCTTTCTTAAGTTTCAATTAACCAATGGAACAAAATGATCCAACTTCCAACAGATACAATAACAACTACAAAAACCCTCAAGCAGCCGCGAAGCCAAGTAATTCATGTTCCCGATGGTAAAGTTAGTGTGCGTGGCTTAAGTCCCGGTCAGCAACTAATACAAATGCCTGACGGCAAATTACATGTGCTAAAACAACACCAGGTAAAATATAAAATTCATTAAATATACATATATATAACTATTAAATGTTCTTTTCCAGTGAACGCCAGTAAGAGTTCAGCTGCAGTAAAAAGCTCATCGGAAGTGAATAACAAAACAACTCATAACTCAGTTCTTCTTACGACTACAGTCCAGCAGTCAAATGTAGCAAAACAAATGTTTAATAGAGAAATTCAACAAAAGGTAAAATTACTGTCATAGAATATTATTTTTATTTTGCATCTATATTTGTATATACATATATCTTTAAAGGTAACAATAAATACTATTGTATCGACATCGCAAGCTGTTAAAAATAGTTAATTGGTCCTGTTTCACAAACTGAGCACAAAGTTCTTACAACTGTCGGACAGATTATGCAAGCAACCCCTTGTAAAAAGCCCACAAACATGCAGCAACTGATTGTGCAACCAGGCCAAAATTTTCTCGTTGGTTAGAATGCTCAGGGTCAAAAAGTTTTAATATCTTCCCGTACACAAAAAAAATATCCAACCTGTTCTTACACAAAAAATACAAACTGTTACAGAAGCAGCTTTCCAAGTGGTATTAAATTCTCAACCGACGCTAAAAGTTATTCAACCAATTGTTAATACAAGTAAATGTTCAGCAATAATTTATGGTTGGTGGTCAAAGAATAATAACAAGCCCGGGACAAACTATTGTTATCCAAAGATCAGTACCTTAGTCCTCGTCGGTGCAAGGATTACAGCAGGAAATAATACAATCAGCACAGCCCCAACAACAGCAATACATACAACAACAACATCAAATGGGTACTCATACACAATCTCCGCAATTCCCTTAATTGAAAACACAGAATCAGGCTATAAATCAACAAAGTCAACAGCAACAACAGCAGCAGCAATAGTATCAGGTTCAGAATATTGAATGCAATCAACAGTCAACATAACAGCACCTTGTGGCTCAGACTTCGGAAGACTTCCGGGCGACCAATCGAAAAGGCAATAAGAGTATTCATGAAACCGTCCCTCATCGGAAAATGGAAAAGTTTACCACACACGCTTTATAAACACACCTAAAACTCAACTTGTAAGCGTGGTTAATGATTTTTTTTTCTTCCTATATTTTCACTTGACTAATAACTGTTTGTTTATTACCCTCATTTAAAATTTCAGACAAATATAATACGAGGAAGAGATATAGATCCGAGGTAGACAAAGTCCCTAACTACCTCTAAGTTGTACCTGTCTATTGTGACGTTTTGCCCAATCCGCCGGTGTTGTGTGTCCCTTTTTGTGGACAGCAGGTACTTCGTTTTGGCCTCATTGACTGCTAGTCCCATCTTAGCCGCTTCAGCTTCAATGTTAGCAAACGCCCCAGTGACAGCTCGCTGGGTTCTGCCAAAGATGTCTATGTCATCAGCGTATGCTAACAATTGCACAGACTTGAAAAAAATTGTGCCAGTGGAGTTAACTTGGGAATTTCTTACAATTTTTTCAAGTATTAAGTTGAAGAAATCGCACGATAGCGCATCACCTTGTGGAATCCTTTCTTGACATCAAAAGCTTCTGTGAGGTCAGTACTAACCTTGACGGAGCAGCGAGAGTTCTCCATCGTCATCCTACACAGGCGGATGAGTTTTGTGGGGATGCCTAAACCATACATGGCTCTATATATCTCGTCTCTATAAATGCTATCGTACGCGGTCTTAAAATCGATAAAGTGATGGTGGGTTCGATTTGGAGTTCTTGGGTAGTTTCCAGGATCTGCCGTAGCGTGAACATTTGATCGATTATGGACTTTCCTGTCCTGAAACCGCACTGATAGGGTCTAATCAGGTGGCTGGCAAATGGTTTCAGACGTTCACATAATACAGCAGAAAGGATCTTGTACGCGATATTCAGGAGACTTATTCCTCAATAGTTGGCGCAGTTTAGAGGGTCTCCATTTTTGTGGATCGGCAAACGATGCTGTGGTTCCATTCATCAGGCATACTTTCTTCTGACCAGACTTTAGAGATGAGTTGGTGTATGCACTGTACCAGGTCATCCTCGGCTGCTTTAAAGAGTTCGGCGGGTAGTCCGTCGGGGCCAGCAGCTTTACTGTTCCTTAGTTTGGATATTGCTATCCTCACTTCATTTTGTTCAGGTGGACGGAAGTTATGTGTATCATCGTCCATGTTGAATGGTTCATTCTGCCTGACAGCGGGATTTTGGCCGTTTAACAGTCTGCAGAAATGGTCCTTCCATACACTCAGCACCGACTGTGACTCTACTACCAGGTTTCCATTCCTATCTCTGCAGGCTTCTGTGCGGGTTTTTTTGCCTTGACACGTTCTTTTTGCCTGTTGGTAAAACTTCCGCACGTTGTTCCTGGAGTAGCAGCTCTCAATATCATCGAACGCGTGCTTCTCATGCTCTCTCTTCTTCTTCTGGAGAAGCCGGTAATTATCCCGTCTTTTCTGCTCGTAGAGCTCGCGAACAGCTCTCGTCCTTCTTTGCAACCGCATTATATGCCATTTTTAGCTGCATGTGCCTACCTGTATTCTTCATCGAACCAGCGGTTTCGTAGTGGAGGTCCGGTGAAACCTAGCACATCAGTTGCGGCACGTCTGATGACTTGTTTACAGCGTTGCCACTGGTCTTCGGTACTTGATGCTGGCGGCAATGGATTTCTTGAGAGGTTACGGGATATTCGATCGGCATATGTTCTGGCGGTCTCTTGCGATTGCAGTTTTCCGACTTCATACTTCCTCACAGTATTACTCCGTTGTTGGGACGTTCGGGTTATTCGCATTCTCACCTTGGCTGCAACAAGGTAGTGATCCGAGTCGATGTTAGCTGCTTGGAAAGTGCGAACATCCAGAATACTGGAGGCGTCCCTTGCATCAATTGCAACGTGATCAATCTAATTGACGGTTATTTGATCTGGATGCCGCCAAGTCCCTTTGTGTATCTCGAGATGATGAAACCATGTGCTTGCAATGGTGACGTTACGTGCCGCCGCAAAGTCAATTAGCCTAAGTCCGTTGTCAGACGTTGTGTCGTGTAGGCTATGTTTTCCGACAGTCCTACCAAAGATTTCCTCCTTACCTATTTTGGCGTTAAAATCGCCTAGTATGATCTTAACCTCATATTTAGAGCACTGCTCATAGGTTTTGTGGAGGAGCTCATAGAAGTCATCCTTAGTGGCGTCATCCTTGTCTTCTGTGGGGGCGTGAGCGCATATTAGACTAATGTTGGCGAATTTAGCCTTGATACGGATTGTTACAAGTCGCTCACTCACGTGTCGAAAGCCCAAGACTTCTTGCCTATGTCTGCCGCTTATGAAGAATCCGCAACCAAATAGACGCTGTGGTCTTCTTTCACAATCACCTCAGTATACGTCACAGTTTTTCATCTTCCTTTTGCCCGGCCCATCCCATCGCACTTCCTGGATGGCAGTAAGTCCTGCTCTGTAGCAGTCTGGGGCCTACGCTAGTTGTTCGGCTACACGTGGTCTGTTAAGAGTTCTAACAATCCACGTGCAGATCCGAACGTCGTTGTCCTGAATGCATTTTGCCGGGTCGTCAACAGTTAATCCGTCCTTTTCCGAGGCTATTGGTCGCTTCGCAACTTATCTTTTTTTCATGGTGGGGTTGTTAACCCCACGCACAACCCCCAACCTAGAGGGCCTGGTCCTTTGTTGGACTCCTTGCACGAAAGGAGCCAGAAATTCCGGAGTCAGTAACCCGCTTCAGGGATATGGGCGCTGCCGTTGGCCCATTAAGGGCTCATTCGCCACCATCTCTATTTCAATGCCCTGACTTGCATTGAATTGTCCCAATGACCTTATCTCCAAATACGTCGAAGTAGCTCATAAGGGCATCTACTTTGTTGACTGTTGGAGCCGCCTTGGTCCAATTATTTGGGCTCATCCGCCGTGCTTCCTCTTTCTTAGGAGCTCATGCAAGACTTCTGCGAGTCGATCAGAACAGTCATTAAAACAGAGCATTATAGTGTTGCTTTCTTTTCTGTGTTCAACACTCGCGCTTATAAGTTTAGCAGGAATGTCCGGATGGACAAGCCAGTACCCGGTGGTTACCGCAAGTAGGTAAAATAAGCATAATTGATGTGTACGAGATAGTTACAACACTGGGCATCGCCTGGTTGACGCCGATCAGGGCCTGCCCTATTCATACACACCCAACTACCAATCACATCTATTTCTAGTAGCAGATATATGTGACAAGTGCATCATTGGAGTCGACTTTATGAAAGAGCACAGAATAATTCTGGATATCGGTAAGTTCTCAAGTACCGAAATATTGAAATTCCTATGATCTACGGGAAAGAAAGCTCATCAACTCTAAGAACTGGAATCAAAGAAGAAATATGCTTGCCTCCTTCTTCAGAACTGTTTGTGTGGACAAAATTAAAGGGTAATTCGGGAAGCCATCGGTACATAATGGAACCAGACTCTGAGCAATGTTCACAAAAGAACAACATGGTGCCTGTACGGATAGTGAACATCAAACCATACGAAGTTAAGCTCAGAAAAGGAGAATTGGTTGGGAAATATGAATCTGTATCCGCAATACAATAACGAAGATCACAGAAGTGGACAGCCAGAAGTCGGTGAACCCCGAACATTTGAAGACCATTAAAGCTAAAATGTTCAATTCATCCAATCTAAGTGAACATCAGTTTAGTACGGTCAAATACAACTTCTGCAGCATCGAATCGGCACAGGATACGCGAGGCCAATTTGTCTACCAGCAAGACGTCTCTGATTGGCTAAACAAGCAGATGTCAAAGAAATGGTTCTCCACTTTAGACTTGAGAAGTTTCTACTGGTAGATAGAAATCCAACCAGTTTTCTCCACAGGAAATGGTCTGTGGCAATTTGAAGTGATGGCGTTTGGAAATCTTGCTTTGTTTGCTTGGACGGTGTCATCGTTTGCGAAAAAACATTTGATGATCATTGTGAGAACCTTAAAGCCGTATTCAAAAGACTTCGAGAATCTCACCTTAAACTGAGTCCAGATAAATGTGCGCTTTTCAAGTCCGAAGTTAAATACCTGGGGCATATTATCTCGTCCATTGGAGTAAAAACTGATCCAGAAAAAGTTCACACCGTCAAGAACTGGTCAATACCTCAAGACAAACATCAACTCCGAAGCTTTCTGGGTCTAACCAAGTATTATCGCCGTTTTGTGAAGGATTTTGCTGAAATCGCTAGAGCTAACATCAGCTTACTGAAAAGGGGAAACCATTCTAATGGTCAAGGTGCGCTAATGTAACACCCCTGCGCTGACCTATCCGGCTCCGGATAAGGCTTTCATCCTCGACGCTGATGCGAGCAACGTTGGAATAGGACCTACACTATCACAAGTTCATGATGGAGAAGAAAAATTTGTCGCCTTCTACACCAAGGTACTCTCGAAGCCTGAAAGGAATTATTGCGTGACTAGGAGGGAACTTCTTGATCTCATATTGGCCACGAAGCACATCCATTAATACATTTATGGACAGAAGTTCCTCCGGCGAACAGACCATAGTGCACTAATTTGGTTTTAAACTTCAGCCCCTTTCCCTGAAACTGTCAGCAAAACAAAATACATTCTCGTGGTCATGGGTTATTTCAGCATATGAGCAGAGGCGTCTGCCATCCCAAACCAAGAGGCCAAAACAGTAGCCGACCAGCTTGTGTTCAGTTGCGTGAGCAGATTCGGTGTACCTCTGGAACTTCATTCGGACCAAGGGCGGAATTTTGAATCTAACATCTTTCAGGAAGTTTGCTCATTTCTTGGCATTAAAAAGACGAGGACAACACCACTTCACCCACAGTCGGATGGGATGGTTGAACAATTTAATAGGACGCTCAAAGAACACCTTTCCAATGTTGTTGGCGACTACCAAAGAAACTGGGATCGACACATTCCATTATTCTTGATGGCCTATAGAAGTGCAGTACACAGTTCAACAGGACATACACTATCGGAAATTCTGTTTGGAACAACAATAAAACTGCCGACTGAAGTTAAATTTGGATGCCCGACCAATCAGCCTCAAAGAACGGAGGAATACGAGGATATCCTCAGGGAACGGCTTATTACAATCCACACCGCCAAAAAGGGATTGTATCCGAAACTTCAACAAAACTAGGAAGGCCCTTATACTGTTGATACTGAAATCAATGATGTCGCTTACCGTATTCGGAAAGAGGCTAGAGGTAAACTGCGTCCGTTTGCATCCATATAACGGTGATGGGAATACTGGATTTGTTCGGGACGAACAATCCTATGAAGGAGGCAATGTAATGAATTGTACTTCCTGACTTCTTTTATATCGCTAAACGGACATTATTTAATTTGTTATTAAAAGTACCTATGCAAGTTCCGTGCAATTCGGGTTGCATTTAAAACACGTCAGGTCTTACAGACATTTGCTTACAATATTATTATTAAATTATTATTACAAACTACATACCGTTAGCAAAGCTGCAAACCCAGGTTTATGCTTTATAATCTGCCTTACCAACATTAGCAAATTCTAGAACTATTTGGCGAGAGAGTTCAAGAGACATGTAAAAGCAATAAAAACAAGTATAAATAGTAGCTTCTGCCTGAAGATGTCACAGTTTATTTTTGAGAGAGCAAGTTAAAAGTTGGTTGCAACAAAAGATATTTGAGTTAGTACTCGTTATAATTTGATTATAAGCGGAATAATAAAGCGTTTAGTGTGTTAGAAAGGAGAAGTGTTTAATTAATTGTGAATTAATTAATTGTAAGTAATTTGAAAACGTTAAAGGGAAATAGGTTTTTTTGCGAACCTGAGTGAAAATATTACAGTATATTCGATTGGTATATGCAAAACATTAATTGTTGACATCTTTGTAAAGTAGGGTACACATTATCGACCATGCATGACATTTCTGGTGGATATCAAACATTAGTGAAAAGTTTTGTGTACACATTTATCAATTTTGTTGGCCGTCCGCTAAACAAAATTTTCATTTTCAATGCAAGACCTAGCTCAACAAACACATCAACATATTTTTTTCTTATTCCCTACTGACAAAGACTCAGAAATGAACTAAGTAACACAAAAAATACTTGTTAAATGTTGTTCGATGAATGATTTGCATAGACATATTCGATCCAGAACGCTGCCTGGCAGACAATATCAAAAAATCTTGTGAGCAGTCCTTCATGCGTGTCATGCCATCAAGCAAGTGTACACATTATCGATCGTGAGCAAAACTGTCACGCATGTTCAATAATGTTAACCCTACTTAATAACTCAATTTGTTGACTTTACTTAAGATAAGTTTGTTTACTTTTTTGTAGCTAATTGTATTGTTTTTATTTCTTTTATTGTCGTACATTCTCCCGCCTCGCTCTTAGAATCCAACATTTTATCGACATTTGAAGTCCCATTAAATGCGGGACAGACTTTTTGGTGTTCTCTATCATTGTAATGTCAAGTTTGATTAATATCTCGAGTTCAATTTTTTTCCAAATGTGAAACTTGACCATACAAAAAGTACATACAAATGGTAACGAATTGTGGTAACTGTTTAATTTTGGATTCCGAACGGACTATTTTATACAAAACATAATACTTGAAGTATGCTACAAACTCCAACGTACAACAACTGGATGTATGCTACAGATTCTAACCAAAACAATAAGTGAAGTATGCTATAAGCTACATACCTATTCCCCTTGGTGGAGACTTTTTAATAGTAGAAGACGCAAACCCCATACGCCATTGGAAAGGAACTACTAGAACCTTTTGACGAGAACTTTCATAGTATATCTAGAAAGCTTAAACAAGTATAAAAACTGGTCTACTAACTGCATTTTTGAAAGCGCAAGCGTAAAGATGGTTGTAAGAAAAGATATAAGTTTGTAATTGGTAAACTTTTATTATAAGTGGAATAATAAAGCGTTTAGTGTGTTAGAAAGAAAAGTGATGTTTAATTAATTGTGAAGTAAATAATTCGAAGTCGTTAAACGTAAATAGGTTTTATTTGCGAACCCGAGTTGAAAATACAACATTGGTGTCAGAAAAGTGAAATAAAACTTATTTCATGTGTGCATTTGCATTGAGATAATTAAGTAAGACAAGAAAATTGTGTATCGTGTATTCTTAATATAAAAATGGGCTGTGTCTAAAGAAAAATGGGTAAGACTCTGAACGACTTAAATTTGGTCGAACTTAAGGCAGAACTAAACAAACGAGGTCTTCCAACCCATCGATCGAAAAATAAGCTTATTATTCGTTTGCAAGAACATTTAAAGCAAAAAGAAGAAAATCCAGACACATTTCAACTTAACATTGAAATGTCGGAGGAACACGTAAGTGCTCGTTCTGACTTCTCAAATATGATGGCTGCTTTCCTCGCCAAGTTTGATGAATCTTCTCGAACGATTTGATGAACAAAAGAACGAGCAAAAGAAACTTCTCGAGCGATTTGAGGAACAACGCAATGAGCAGTAGAACCTTGTAGAAGATCAAATAAATCTAATCGAAGGTAAGCTAGTTGCATTTGAGAACAAATGCATTGCTCTTAAGGAACGTATGGAAGGCGTCGAAAAGCAATTTTCGAAAGTAGCAACACAGCTTGAAAATGTTCATGAAAAGTTTGAAAAAGTGGAAGACAAAATTAAAAATTTAACAAAGAAATTGGATAAAGTGAGAAAAATAAAGTTTCGAGAACGTTCTGGTGACTCTCCAAAGAGAAAAGAAATGCATCCACCAACCTTTGATGGACAAAATTCTTGGTCGATCTATAAAAGCAATTTGAGGCAGCCGCAACAATAAATGGCTGGGATGACGAAGACAAGTTTATATCGCTGACACTAGCACTAAGAGGTATTGCTGCTGAACTTTTGCAAATTATACAAGCAGACAAGAACGGAAACTTCAGTGCTCTTGTGCAAGAAGCCTTCCGAGTCCAACTCAATACCAGGGTCCAGAAAAGTATGAAAGCCTACAGCAACTCCAAGCAGACATCGAACGTTTGGTACAGGCATATCCAACCGCAAGAGACGAAATCATTAGCCAGTTTGCAACGGAAGTATTTGTCCGTGCCGTTTCTGAGAGAAACCTTCAGCGAGCAATCCGAACAGCTGGAAAACGTACTCTTCCTGAAGCATCAGCGTTCGCTTTGACAATGGAAGCAGCAGAATAGGTTTCTCAAGGGGTACATCGGCTAAGAGAACTAGAAGTTGAGGAGTGCTTTTGTAAGTGAACTGAGTTCCAAAGAAGTCAACGAAATTGACCTGCTCGATGCTGGAATTAAAACATGACCGAACATCTCCAACGTCAGTCCAGATTGCCACCAAAAAGAGTGTGTCAACATTGTGCACACGGTAACATTAAAGAACAACCTAGCAATCAACACTCCTTCTAACCCTGTTTCCCAGACAGGAAACGAGTAAGAACCAACTTCGAGGGGTAGAAGCTGGTTTCTGATATCGATGGCCCCAGAACCACCCTACAGGTCTCACAGACTAAATGCAACCACAAAAGTCTGACAGTAGAGGCAATTTTAAACAACAGAAAACACGTATTTTTGAAAGCGCAAGTGTAAAGATGGTTATAAGAAAAGATATATGTTTGTAATTGGTATACATTTATTATAAGTGGAATAATAAAGCGTTTAGTGTGTTAGAAAGAAAAGTGATGTATAATTAATTGTAAAGTAAATAATTTGAAGTCGTTTAAAGCAAATAGGTTTTATTTGCGAACCCGAGTTGAAAATACAACATTGGTGTCAGAAAAGTGAAATATAACTTATTTCATGTGTGCATTTGCATTGAGATAATTAAGTAAGACAAGAAAATTGTGTATCGTGCATTTTTAATATAAAAAGTGGCTGTGTCTAAAGAAAAATGGGTAAGACTCTGAACGACTTAAATTTAGTCGAACTTAAGGCAGAACTAAACAAACGAGGTCTTCCTACTGCTGAATCGAAAAATAAACTTATTATTCGTTTGCAAGAACATTTAAAACAAAAAGAAGAAAATCCAGACACATTTCAATTTAACATTGAAATGTCGGAGGAACACGTAAGTACTGGTTTTGACTTCTCAAATATGATGGCTGTTTTGCTCGCCAAGTTTGATGAATCTTCTCGAACGGTTTGATGAAAAAAAGAACGAGCAAAAAAAACTTCTCGAGCGATTTGAAGAACAACGCAATGAGAAGAAGGACCTTCTAGAAGATCAAAGAAACCTAATCGAAGTTAAGCTAGTTGCATTTGAGAACAAATGCATTGCTCTTAACGAACATATGGAAGGCGCCGAAAAGCAATTTTCGAAAGTAGACGCACAGCTTGAAAATGTTAATGGAAAGTTTGAAAAAGTGGAAGACAAAATTGAAAATTTAACAAAGAAATTAGACAAAGTGAGAAAAATAAAGTTTCGAGAACGTTTTGGTGACTGTCCAAAGAGAAAAAAATGCATTCACCAATCTTTGATGGACAAAATTCTTGGTCGATCTATAAAAGCAATTTGAGGCAGCCGCAACAATAAATTGCTGGGATGACGAAGAAAAGTTTATAGCGCTGATACTAGCACTAAGAGGTATTGCTGCTGAACTTTTGCAAATTACACCAGCAGACAAGAATGGAAACTTCAGTGCTCTTGTTCAAGCCATTGGCAAACGCTTTGGAGATGGCCATATGCAAGAAGTCTTCCGAGTCCAACTCAATACCAGAGCCCAGAAAAGTGGTGAAAGCCTACAGCAAATCCAAGCAGACATCGAACGCTTGGCACACCTGGCACATCCAACCGCAGGAGACGAAATCATTAGCTAGTTTTCAACGGAAGCATTTGTCGGTGCGGTTTCTGACAGAAACCTTCAGCGAGCAATCCGAACTGCTGGAAAACGTACCCTTCCCGAAGCATTTGCGTTCGCTTTGAGTATGAAAGCAGCAGAACAAGCTTCTGAAGGAGTTCATCGGGTAAGAGAATTAGAAGTTGAGGAGTGTTCTTGTCAGAGAACCGAGTTCCAAAGAAGTCAAGGAAATGGGGCTTCTAGATGCTGGAATTGTAACAAGACCGGACATCTGCAACGCCATTGCAGATTGCCACCAAAAAGAGCTCCATGTCAACATTGTGGACACAGAAATACTAGAGAACAATCTAGTAATACAAACAACACTCCTGGTTGTTCTGTTTCTCAGGCGGGAAACGAGTAAGAAACAACTTCGAATGACAGAAGCCCATAACCACCTTCCAGGTCTCACAGACTAAACGCAACAACAAAAGTCTGACAGTAGAGGCAATTTTAAACAACATAAAACACGTGGCTACAATTGACACTGGCGCCACTGCCTCGATTGTGCGTAGAGACTTGGTCCTGATGACATGACTATACAAACCAATAGCTATCATCTGAAAACAGAGGCAGGAGAGGCAGCAAGAGTTTACGGAGAAGTTCGTCTGAAGATCCGATTAGCAGAATTGGAGTTTTCACATCTATTTCTATTAGCAGATATTTGTGAGGAGTGCATCATTGGAGTCGACATTATAAAAGAACACGAAGTTATTCTGGATATCGGTAAGCAAGTTCTTAAGTACAGAAATATAGAAATTCCTATGATCTACGGCAATGAAAACTCATCAACTCTAAGTACTGTTGTAATAAAAGAAGTACTATGCTTGCCTCCTTCTTCACAACTGTTTGTTTGGACAAAATTAAAGGGTGATTCGGGTAGTCATCGGTACCTAATGGTGGAACCAGAGTCTGAGCAATGTTCCCAAAACTTTATGGTAGGGAAAACTCTGGTGGCAGCAAAGAACAACATGGTGCCTGTACGGATACTGAACATCAAACCGTACGAAGTAAAGCTCAGAAAGGGAGATGTAGTTGGGAAATGTGGATCTGTGTCCGCAATAACAAAGACCGCAGAAGTGGACAGCCAGAAGTCGGTGAGCCTCGAAGATTTGAAGACCATTAAAGCAAGCATTCTTCATGAGTACGGTGACATTTATAACATACCTGGAGGATGTCATCGTTTACGGAAAAACATTGTGAGAACCTTAAAGCCGTATTCAAAAGACTTCGAGAATCTCACCTTAAATTGAATCCAGATAAATATGCGCTTTGCAATACCGAAGTTAAATACCTGGGGCATATTATCTCTTCTGATGGAGTAAAAACTGATCCAGAATAGGTTGACACCGTCAAGAACTGGCCAACACCTCAAGACAAACATCAACTCCGAAGCTTTCTGGGTCTAGCCACGTACTATCGCCGTTTTATGAAGGATTTTGCTGGAATCGCTAAGAGATAACATCAGCTAACTGAAAAGTTGTCAGGAACTGAAGGAGCGCTTATGTAACGCTCCTGTTCTGACATATCCGGCTCCAGATAAGCCTTCCATCATCGACGCTGATGCGAGCAACGTTGGAATAAGAGCTGTACTATCCCAAGTTCATGACGGGATAGAAAGGAATCATTGCGTGACTAGGAGGGAACTTCTTCCTCTCATATTGGCCACGAACCACTTCCATAAATACATCAATGGAAAGAAGTTCCTTCTGCGAACAGACCATGGCGCACTTAATTGGCTGTTAAACTTCAAGAACCCAGAAGGTCAAGTAGCAAGGTGGATCGAGAGACTAAAAACGTACGACTACGAGATTAAGCATCGGCGAGGAAAGCTGCACTCAAACGCAGATGCATTATCTCGGCGACCATGCAAACACGATTGCAAGCATTGCACGTGCCAAGAAGAAAAGGAGATAGCTGCCATTCAGAGGCTAGGAGTTGATCCCGTTTACGGTTGGAACAACGAAGAATTGAGAACGGCCCAACAACAAGACTCGGATGTCGAACCCATTCTTGCATAGAAAGAACATGAAGAAAAACCAGAGTGGAGTGAAATCTGTGATAGGAGCCCAGTTCCCAAAGCCTATTTGGCATAATGGGACTCACTCTATGTGCACGAAGGTATACTACGGCGTAAGTGGGAATCCGCAGATGGCATATATTTTGTGATGCAACTAATCGTACCCCGGTCAAAAGTCAATGATGTTCTACGAGAAATGCATGATGGAGCTTCTGGGGTACATTTGGGTATAAATAAAACCTTGGAAATGGTGCGCCAGCGGTTCTACTGATTACATGCAAAAATCGATGTCGAAAGGTGGTGCCGTAAATGTGATACTTGTGCCGCGAGCAAAGGACCAGGCTGGAAAATTCAAAGTAAAATGCAGTAGTACAATGTGGGAGCACCCTTTGAGAGGATTCCACTGGACATCGCAGTGCCTTTCCCTGAAACTGTCAGCGGAAACAAATACATTCTCGTATCCATGGATTACGTCAGCCAATGTCCAGAGGCGTTTGCCATCTCAAACCAAGAGGCCAAAACAATAGCCGACCAGCTTGTGTTCAATTGGGTGAGCAGATTCGGTGAACCTCTGGAACTCCATTAGGACCAAGGGAGGAATTTCAAATCCAACATCTTTGAGGAGGTTTGCTCGCTTCTAGGCATTAAAAAGACGAGGACAACACCGCTTCACCCACAGTCAGATGGGATCGTTGAATGATTTAATAGGACCCTCAAAGAACACCTTTCAAAGGTTGTGGGCGACTACCAACGAGACTGGGATCGACACATTCCATTATTCTTGATGGCCTATAGAAGTGCAGTACACAGTTCAACAGGACATACACCATCGGAAATTCTGTTTAGAACAACAATTAAACTGCCGAGTGAAGTTAAATTTGGATGCCCGACAAATGAGCCTCATAGAATGGAGGAATATGTGGATATCCTCAGGGAACGGTTTATTGACATTCACGAAAGGACAAGAACCAAGTTAAAGGTAGCTAGGGATCGTATGAAAACATGATACGACATAAGAGCAACAACAACAGGATTTGAGGCAGGAGATCTTGTGTGGCTTTACAATCCACACCGCCAAAAAGGATTGTCTCCGAAACTTCAGATAAATAGGGAAGGCCCTTATACTGTTGATGCTAAGATCAATGATGACGTTTACCGTATTCGGATAGGGGCTAGAGGTAAACAAAAGGTACTACACTGCGACCGTTTGCATCGATATAACGGTGGTGGGAATTCTGGATTTGTTCAGGACGAACAATCGTAAGAGGGGGGCAATGTAACGAATTGTACTAACTGATTACTTTGGAATTCCTAACGGACCATTTTATACTACACAAAATACCTGAAAGTATGCTACAAACTATAACCAAAGCAATATCCTGAAGGTATACTACATACTCTAACTAAAACAACAACTTAAGTATGCTACAAACTACATACCTATTCCCCTTGGTGGAGACTTTTCCTACAATAGAAGAAGACGCAAACCAAATAAGCTATTGGAAAGGAACTTGCTGGAACCGGTTGACGAGAACTTTCAAGGTATATCTCTAATAACTGCGAAACGGGACAGTTTATTTTTGAAAGCGCAAGTGTAAAGTTGGTTCTAAGAAAAGATATAAGTTTATAATTGGTATACTTTGTTTATAAGTGGAATAATAAAGCGTTCAGTGTGTTAGAAAAAAAAGTGGTGTGTAATTACTTCTGAAGTAAATTATTTGAAGTCGTTAAAAAAAAGGGAAATAGGTTTTATTTTCGAACCCGAGTGATAATACTACAATATGTATGTATATATTCAGTGACGTGCGCAAAAAAAGGTAAAATGAAATATAATTAGGAAGAAATAAATGGATGATACTCATAATAAAATCTTTTTTGATTGCTTAGTAGTTATAGTTTGAGAGAAAACAAAGATTCAATTTGGATTTCTAGATAAATAAGAATATATCGAAAAAAAATTCAAAAATCGTTGGGGCGTTTTTTTAAACAAATTATTTTTTATGTTTAAAATCTTAAAAACATTTTTAGAAAAAAAATTTGAGGCGCCATTTTGTTGACTATTAATATATATATAAAATTAAAACTTCAAAAACATTCAGTGACTGGTTTTCGAAAAATCAATTTTTCAAAAAAAAAAATATTTATTTTTTAAAATTCGAAAAAAATTTTTTTTGAAAATTTGAGTGTGCTCTTTTATTAACAATTTTAGGGAGCATTTGTAAAAAAAAATAATTTTTATCGGGCCATCCAATAGTGAGAAAGTCGAAAATATGTAAAGTGGTTCTATGGGAATTACCGTTAATAAGTCCGCGAAAAAATATTTTTATACTTAAAAGTGGACTGTACTTATTTACGAACACATACATTTTTTTTATGAAAATTCTTAGAGCCGTTTTTAGAAATACATTTTTTTCTTAAATGTTTTTTTTTGAAATTTGTATGAGAGGTACCGTTGTTTTATATTTTAGGAAAATTATTTTTTTAACTATTCAAAATAATTTCATAAAACTTCCTAATACGAAGTTTCGAAAAAATCTATTGAGCGGTTTTTGAAATTTTGAGTTTTCAAGAAAAAAATGTTTTCCAAAAAAAAAATGTCTTGAAAAAAAATTCAAAAAAATTAAATTAACCGTTTCCCAGAAAATCGGAAACCAAACAAATGGTACCAAAAATAACATTTTTTTCGAAAAAAAAACACGTTGTGCATATGTATTGTTTGGATGTGATATATAGCTTGCATAAGATGGCTATATACAAGGTATAGCTTGCATAAGGTGGCTACATACGAGATACCTATAAACGCGTGCTTTAGCTTGCATAAGATTGCTATATACAAGCTATAGTTTGTATAAGATGGCTATATGCAAGCTAGCTTGCCATAGCTTGCATAAGATGGCTATATACAAGCAATAGGTTGTATAAGCTATATACAAGCTAGCTACAAATGCTCGTGCTATAGCTTGCATAAGATGGCTATATACAAGCTATGTACAAATCTATCATGCTTTTACCTTGTGGTTGTTAATTTGCTGAAGGAAATTATGCGAATTGTGTATTTCAAGTTATTTCGGTTTTTGATCGGCATTTTTCGGTTATGTGCTCACTTTTTAATATTTTTGTCCGGGATCAGAATTCCATTTAAATGAGACGCACGCACTTTTTCTGTTATACAACGACTGACTTTTTTTCAGTATATATTCTTAACAATAAGTAAATGGCTTATATCTTACAGTTTCATATACACTTGTGTGTAAAAGAATTCATACATCCCCCCGAATTTAAATGGAAATTTATTCATTTTTTTGTATAGCAACTTAAACTTCTCAACACCAATTAATTTTTTTTTTGTTACTTAGTAATTTTATTTAGTTAAATTATTTTCTTAAAATTTATATCTTGGTCTATACACTTGGAATTGCAATCTTTTAGATTTTCTTTTTAAGGAAATTGTTTTGCTTTCTATTTTATTCTTTCGAAAACATCGGATAGGTGCAAATTTTAAAGTTTTAACATTTGATTTTCTGAGCTGATTTAAATTAGCTTTACGATTAAGCTTATTAAGTACAAAACTTTACCCAATTTCTTTATAATTGTTGCTGGTGACCACACAACGCTTGTTTCACTTTCAGCTCGATACAAAACATTTTCCCCAATTTCTAAATTTATAGATTTCAATATTAATCTACTATTTTCCTTGATCGATGATTGGGTACTTGCATCTCTGTTTCCCTTATCTGTTTCCTTTCCCGTTTTCAGAAGATCCAATAATGTCTTAGGTCTAGTTTTGAATACCTATTAAAAGGGATTTCGTTAGTTGCTGTAGATGGCGTTGATGGATATTTTAAAAGAAAAATATCGATTTTCTGTTTGATATGTACTGTTTTATTTTATTGTTGGAATCTAACAAACATTTTCTTAAACTCGGTTTCACAATCTGGACACCCCTTTTAGCTAAACCGTTTGACTCTGGATGGTATGGTGGGCTTTTATCCATCTTTATTCCATTACTTCCCCAAAATTTGAAAACGCAATGGATCCAAAAGGGGGTCCATTATCCGTCACTATTGTATCAGGCAATCCAAAATATGAAGAAATGGCACGAGTACGATAACTCAGGCGCCGCAAAATAATAACGGATTTTCTTAAAGGGATCGAAAACAAGCATTTTTTACTATGGATGGGGGGTCTACCTCCCTCCGTTAAGGCGGGAGGGGCAATTTCTTTAAAAATGACTTAAAATAAAAAGCAAAATATTAAAAAACAACGGCAACAATTACAATAGAAAAATTATAAGTTTTCTGAAAGTGAGAAACCTGGTCTTTTACATTTTGTTTCAATATAGTTCTTTGTGTTAACAGTTTTTGAAAAAAATACTTTCAAATTCAAAATTTAACAAAAACAATTTTTTTTTTAATGTTAATATTTTTTATTCAAAACTGTGAAACAAATTAATGAATTGGATCTAATTATTTGATGTTCCTAAGCATTCTTAATCGAACACTGAAAACTAGATGGCTTTAAATGTCTTCTAGCTTATGAGAAAACTGAAAATCACCAAAACTACTCTCCTATTAAATTTTTATTTTTTTTTATTTACGTAAGGCTTTTTTCATAAATACAGTGCCAACACTCAGCATTAAGGACTACAGTTCAAAGAGAATTTTTTAGAGATGCATATATGTATATAGGTATATAAAGTTTACGGCGTATAAAAAGCTCGGCGCGTAAGGGGGAGGGCATGCTGCCTCCCTGCAACCCCCCTGATTGGCCAATTATAGGATTTGGGGTATGTACGTAGTTTGGGTGTATGCAAAGTTTCTTTTACATTTAAAGAATCGGAATTAAAAGAAACTTTCAATTTATCGTATATATCCAATGTCAACAGCTGTTTTCTAAATATGTATATAGGCACGTGTCCCAAAGTTGCACATTTAAAATGCTCATACCTTAAAATGTAATGCATTATAAAAAATTCACTTAACCCATGTTTATGTAACATACCTACATGCATAATGCAACTGTAATGTTCAAAGTATGTAAATACCTACTTGAATCATTAAGAAAAACGAACAAACATTCTAATTTTGTACCGTTATTTTTTCGTGCACATGTAGTATACATATTACATTAAGGGAATTCTTTGTTCAACCTTTGAAAGAATAAGGTATTTTTCTTTTGCGAAATAACAATGGCGACTAAGCATTCACTACTTCATTCCAAACTCAACAATTGTTTCAATATTTTGTTCGTTTGAGGATTTGGTATCCACCAATGAAAAAGTACACTTTCTTAGAAGAAGTTGGCCTAATTCCAGCACAAATCGCAACTCCCTCATCATGTTGCAACTTACCAATGAAAGTGGAAAATTATAAGCAAAGTAAATTCGGCTGGATTTGGCAGTGGTCAACAAAAAGCACAAAAAAAAGCTGAGCGAAATTGCAGAAACATTATCAAGCCATCCATAGGCACATTTTTTCATGGGCTACAATGTCGGCTAGAGATTCGCGAAGTTCTAGCTATAATTATCTCGTTCGTCAATAAAATACCAGTAAGTACAGTTTTTCATGTAAAAAATGTAACCATAAACTAAAATTACTAAAGTTTTGTATTATTTTATCACTTTTAATTTAATGTAGATATTAAAAAGGTTTATCCACATACAATCGATGGAGCTGAAAGTGTAGGATTACACCTAAAAGACTTTGATCCACCCAATGTTCAAAGTGAAAATCTAGAGGATGTAATTCCTCCAAAACAACCCATACTTCTGACCAACAACGACTAACTGAATGAACTCTACGAACACCACAGAAACGAGATATTGATGATGACTTCATTGACGAAACTGACATATATTTGTAAGACTTTTAAGAACACGGACTTAACAAATTGACTGACTTACTCACCAAGACACCGACACACGAACTGGCTGACTCAGACGCAATGAAAGTTTACCTCCTCGCGGTGCATTCTGGATAACGACTTTCTATAAGGAAAACAAATTAAGTATAAAATTAGTTTTCGTAATTTTCAATTTTCTCATAAACTAGAAGATATAAAACCTTCTAATTTTCAGTGTTCGATTAAGAATTTATAGGAACAACAAATAAATAAATCTAATTGAGTAATTTGTTTCACAATTTTGAATAAAAAATTGTAACACTTAAAAAAAAATTTTTTTTTTGTTAAACTTTGAGTTTGAAAGTATTTTTTCCAAAAACTGTTAACACAAATATATGTTTTTTCATTTTAAGTCATTTTATTAGGACATTGACCCTCCAGCCTAAGCGGGGGGAGATAGACCCCCTCCTGTACTAAAAAATACTTGCAACTAACTGTTCTACAAGAATCCATTTTTATTTTTTGGCGCCCGAGTTATTGTACTCTCCCCGAAAAAATTGTTCGCAGAACATCATCTTACACTCCTGCTGTAAGTGTTTTCATTAATTTTACATCAATCCAACGACTGAAACTATCCATAAGAATAAGAAACGTGTCTTGGTTGAAGTGAAAGAAATCAAGGTGAACTCT
The DNA here is from genome assembly GCA_910595825.1 of Philhelius pedissequus. Taxonomy (NCBI): domain Eukaryota; kingdom Metazoa; phylum Arthropoda; class Insecta; order Diptera; family Syrphidae; genus Philhelius; species Philhelius pedissequus. The sequence continues at coordinate 246,767,442 of OU343160.1, read as the reverse complement.
ACTAAAACATGTTTTCGAATGGGGCCAGTTACTAGTTTCACGGGAAACTGGACTCCTTGAACTTAATTCACAACTATTGCACTGCTTTACATAATTCTCTATGTCCTTATCTATTCCTAACCACCACACATAAGACCGAGCTGGTGCTTTCTAACTATTCCGACGTGTGTTACATGCAACAACTTTAAAGTCTCCTCTCTCATTTTCTTGGGAATAACTGTTCGATGTCCATACAAAATGCAATCGTTGTGGCCAGAAAAGATTTCTTGCTTTTGAAAATATGTTTCAAACCCTCGCAGAACCGGTTTCGGAAATCCTGCTTTTATGTATGTGTGTAGAAGTCTGAGTTGTTCTTCTTCCATTGTAGCCACTCCGATTTCCCTATATACTAATGGTAGACTATCATTTAAGTTCAGAGAATTTATTTGAATATCTTCCACATCAGTTTTTTATCGAGAGGTAGACGTAAGTGACAAACCATCTGCATGTTGCATTTTTGATGCGGACTTATGAACCAGTGTATAGTCATACATACTAAGGAAAATCACCCAACGATGAATGCGGGCTGCAGCTACGGGTGAAGTACACTTTTTGGTACTTAGAATTTCTCTCAATGGAAGACAATCACTGCAAGTGCTTAGCGATGAATCTGAGAGTAATTTTGTTCTGCAGGACTAAGCGTTCTTGACGAAAGTAGCACTGGTCTCTCTTCACCATTTACCACATGCGACAAAATACCTGAAACACCGTAAGGACTTGGGTCATAATGCATTAATATTGAACTATTTAAAAGCAAAGTTTTGCTCCTCTGAAAAGAGTCTTCGCCTTCTCGTGACCATTCAAACTTCGAGTTAGTTTCGTCAAATTTTAAAGAGGTTTTAGCTCTGCCGAAAAATTGTTAACAAACCGGGATTAATAGTTAATTAGTCCGAGATATGACTTAAGCTGTTGGAAGTTCCGTTGCGTTGGAGCCATCTTTACCGCTTCGAGTTTTTCACTATTTGGTTTAATTCCTTCCCCAGATATGCAATGCCCTAGATACTAAACCTCGCGACAAAAAAAATAAAGTTCGATAAATTTGCCTTAACATTGTAACTTTCTAATCTGTCTAGCATCTTTAAGAGAATCTTTTCATACTCCGCCTCATCTTTACCCCCAACAAGCATATCGTCAATAAAACATTTTACGTTGTCGATTCCAAACAAAAATCTGATCCATCGTTGCTTGAAAGATTGCCGTAGCACATTTTACTCCATAAACTAATCGCTTGAATTTAAACAATCCACTGTGAGTGTTTATTGTTAGATAATGGAGAATTTTCAGTAACTTCTAACTGTGCATAACTACACCCTCTAAATTAATTGTACAAAACACATTACATCCCACAAAACTCACAATAATCTCATCAAACCTAGGAAGAGGATAATGATTCGTCTCAACATACTTATTTATCGTAACCTTACAATCTACGTATAATCTCACCGATCCATTCTCTTTTTGTACAACCACCACTGGTGAAGCCCAAGTGCTGTACTTGACTGGAAATATAATAGGGGTATTCACGATCCGGTGTATCTGGTCTTGTATCATTGTAAAAGTGTAAAAGTGTAACATTTTTTTGCACTACAACAACAAAATATACTGAATGTCAAAATCTAACACTTTTACACTTTTACAATACCCGAACCCTATTGTAACAGAAAAATATAGGGGTTGATTATTTTACTATTACATATAACTTCTACATATATAATGCACTATCTATTTTATTTATAAAACTTATGTTACTAAATTCTGCACAATTAATATACTTAAAATTCTTATTATCTACGCTACCATAATCACCATCCATTGTGTCATCATGCAGATCGTGTATGTTCCCTTGGCCTTTGTATATATAATCTATAGTAATATCATGGGGTCTACTTATGTTAGCCACCTAGTGTCCTTATCCAAAAATTTCTCTCAACACTAAAAGTTGCCGACTAAATGTTTAATGTTCAGGAAATTTTAAGATTGGGAAACATGCATGTGAATATATGGTGGAATAATTGACAACTGCGTGAATAGGAACATTATATAGAAAATGTTTAAGAGTGCGAGTGACCAAAAAATAGAACATTATAGGGAAAAAAGCGATATTTTTCGGTATTGTATTGCATTCATATATCTAAATATATGTAGGATGTGTGTATATTAAAGGAAATTGAGCTTGAAATTCTCAAATTCAATAATTGTTGCCGTGGGTCGATGCATCTTTATCTCTTTTGATATTTTCGGAAGTTTTTTGGCAAATTAAAGCATAATTTAAAATAATAATGTCTGAAGTGAATTAAAAATCCAAATTTATTAAATTGGATTATATAGCTTTGTTCTTTTGTGTAAATTGGAAAAAAAATTGTGTATTATTGCACCTATAAGTACATATTCCTACTACGATAAGTAGATGAAAAACAAATATGGAAAATAATTAAAGCATAGTGAATTAAAAATCCAAATTGGAAATTAAATTAGATTACTTTTATTTATCTTTGTGGTTTTGTGTAAATTTGTATATTGTGTATTATTGTACTTATACGTACATAGATAAGTAAATGAAAAAAATATCCTTTGTAGTTAATTTGTATATAGTTCTTATTTCAAACTTTTCGAATTATTTTTCTTTCTTTTCTTTGTTTGTTTGTAGTGTGTGATTTTTTTAAACTTTTGTTTTGCTTGTACGTAGTTCAACCTAGTGAAGGTAACAAATTTTATAATTTTTTTACATTTTGTTTTATTTCAAATTATTTTATAACTAAGTTATTTTAAGTTTATTTTATTTTAGCATTATATTTTTTTTGTTTTTAATTTATTTATTTGTTAAGGTATTTGTATTTTATTTTTTAAGTAATAAACGGTTTTTTTCAAGTATTATAATTAATTTTACTTAAGTGCTCTTAGGAAAAGAGTTCAGTGTGTTCATTTTGTTTTAATAATTGAATTGTGCAAAAAGAGAATAGTGAAAAAAGTTAAGTGTTTGTGATTAAGTTTTCAAATTGCCAATTTATTAAATTTGAATATGGCAAAGTGTTGTTATAATAATTGTAAGGAGAAGCAAGGAGCTTCAGGATATGTTTCTTTTTTTTACTTCCTATTGACCATAGGAGGGCAGTTTGGGTTAAACACGGAGGTTTGTCAAATATCAATGATCTAATGAAAAAAATCGATAATGTGTGACCAACACTTTTATGCCAAAGACATTAAAGTCAGCGGCACAAAAAAAAAAACCTAAAACAAACTGCACTTCCTCTATCTTCGGCGTCCATTTGCAGATGCACTGAAGAGTCCAATGACATTTCTTGTTTAGGACTGATGGAATCTGCGAGAGCAAGGATACCATATACCTCTACGGTTGCATGTGCCCCCTCAACCTTTGCGCGCCTCATCCAGCTTCAGTGACTCCTACACATCCTGGGCCTTCAACTTCTGCTTCAATACCCCCAACACTATTTTCACCCCCTTTGACTAATGTCGTTTTTATTTGGCAGTCCGGAAGCCTTCCGGACTTTCTGAAAGCGTTCACTTGGGAAAAAATGACAGTTCTAATTCTGAAAAGAAGAGAATTTTGCTTTTGGATTTGAAATCAGAATCAGAACCAGAAGCACTCACGCATTCATATACCTGAACGTCAAACTCGACTGTTTTCATTTTTTGTATCATAAGTGTGCAACAAACATTTTTGAATTTGAATATTCTCACGTACACAATTATTTTCACATATAAAATCTCATTAAAATTGAGAATCGTCAGAATCACACAAAAGTGTTCAGTTGGGATCCCCGATCGGAGAAGAATTCCGGATTGCCAAACAAAAACGCCATAATTTGGCTGCTAATTCTAACGCAACATATGTTAAAGACTATTCCCTTGGTGATAGTGTAACGTCGAAAATTTCACCCTCACAGTGTCGTTCGCCAGGGCTTTATACATACAAGCCACGTAGACAGATAAATAGGGCCAAAATCGTTCCAAGGTATATTTTCAATAGATCCACCAAGATCAGGAAAAATAGATTGTACCAACTAGAAAAAAGCTTGGACGTTCAAATGATCGGATCTATTCACAGATGGCAATGGGAGGTGCGGATCGCGTCAGGATTTACCAAACAAATGGAGGAAATGCTGGCCAACAAGGCGCTAGGGATGACTGCAATGGAAAGAAAATGTGTACTCCTTTTTGATGAAATGGCAATAAAAAGCGAATTGGAGTATAACACAAGAGATCACATCGTGTATGGATGGTGAATATGGAAGAAATTCCACCATACCTTCTAAAACCATGGTATTCACCCTTAGAGGACCGAATCAAAATTGGAAGCAGACAATTGCTTATTACATAGGAAGTCCTAACGGGGAACTCTTATCGCGGATCTTAGTAAGAATCATTACTGGAGTATTGAATTGTGGGCTTAATCTGGTTGCAACAAGCTGCGATCAGGGATCAGGGATGGAGATCGACCAGCCGCATATCAGTTCCACCTTGTTTTAGAGGACTGAAACAAACGCTTAATGGAATTGTGCAGATGTGGGAGCATATAAAAAGCCCAGAACAAATCTATATGCTCCTTTCCCATTTAAACACAGGATCCCGTCGAAAACCTTTTCTCAATGGTGAGATCAAACAAAGGTTCGTATGGAAGGAATCCGTCGGCTTAGAGATTCATTCGCAATCTGAAGATTATTATTTTCCAGCATTTATCTTCAGCTGAACACTCTGGGTATGAGGATGTTGGAGCGGAACCACTTCTGGAAGTAGCCGATATGGACAGTCAGTTCAGTATCAGGATTTATACGAAGACATTTTTAAAGACGTTTTAAAATATAATGGCCAAGATGAAGAGGAAGAACAAACGATTGAACAAATTACTGTGGCTCAACAATTGCAAGGCGGATCTGCTGCATATTACGCAGGATTTGTAGCAGCAAAATTAAGGAAAAACCTCAAGTTTGAAGTTTTTTCCCGGTATTTGATTGATGAAATCAACAAAGAAAGGGAACAAACTTTGTTAATAAAATTAAGAGCCTAAAATACGAAAGCCACAATTTCGGAGTTTGGCAAATTAACTGTTCCTTCGATTATTTTTGAAGAAACTGTCCAGAACGTGGAAAGGATTTTTAAGGAGCAGTTCCCAACCAGACATAATAAGAAAAACCTTGTTAAAACTTGGTTGGGTGAATTAATCCAGAACAATGAAATAAATGTATCAGCGTGCTGTTCACAACAACACAAAGAAGAAATTTTGGAATTTATATTGATCAGACTGGTCATTTTCGAAACCAAGAGGATGAACAATCAACTCAAGCTGCGGAAAAAATATATACATCCCACAAATAATTGAACAGTTTTTATAAGGAAGGACATTTTGGATACAGGCCTAGCTCCATTGGGCTATGGAGCCTTCACGAAAGCGAATGTAATTATGGACTGGGGCCAAAGTCCTTTGGGCTGTAAGTGCCATTATTGTAATCGCAAGAATAAAGATCAAATTATCGTTATATATTTTATTTAATTTACTTTAATACTTAACTTTTACAACTTATTATTTCGCGTTTTAAAATTGATGTTGCCTTTACGTCGTTTTTACTTTCGTTCTTTTTTCTTTTTGGATGGTTCGTTTTTTCTCCCTCCTTTATCTATTTGGTTTTCATAGTTGTTGTGCTCGTGGTCAGGACTTGGATAAGTTCTGTTTCCTTAAACATTTTCGATATAATCAGTTTGTCATTCTTAACAGCAATTTTAAGTGTTCATTATGTAATTAATCATGTTTTATATTATTTCATATATTTGTATATATTATACTTAGATTATATAATTCTACAATTTTTTATTTTATTATTAAATTATATTATTTATATAATTTTATGAAATATATATATTTTTTATATTATTATTACATATATTATATTATATATAATCTTATGCAATATACATATTTTTAATTTTATAATTATATTATGTATTTGAAAAAGAAAAACAAAAAAAAAACAAAAACAATTAGTATTATAATGAGGAATAGGCCGCCCGGGGATACCTCAACAAAAAAACTACGACTCACAAATGCATGTGCAATATGTAAATAAAATTTAGTAGTTATAGATAGAGGAATAGGCCTACCAGGGAAACCTCTTTAAAAAAAACGCGTCTAGTATTCTACCCCATCGGATGATGTGGAAAAGAATACATGCTGTGGTATCAGGTAAGCTGGTTTTAAGGTACTTTTTCTTTTTTTATCCTTAAAATGTCTTAAACAACTTTCTTTGAAAAGTCAATATTTCAAAATGCCTCAACCCATTTTTTTAAACTTTGTATTTAGTATATTTGACAAAGAAAAATACGGAAAAGTACCTTTTCCCTTTATTTATTAAAATAATGTTTTTTTTATAAGAATCGTTTGAGCCGTTTTCTCATGAAACTCTTTCTGGTTGCTTTATGTTTCAATTAAACGCATGATTTGCATAAATGTCCCAATAGTTGCCATCGCTAAACTACATACACATATCTTTGGTATCCTACAAAATTTCATTAAAATCCATTCAGTTAAATTTACAAATTTTCACAAATCTCTTTCGATCGCAACAGTTTATTTTTTTGTGATGAAAAATAATCTTTTTGGGTTGGTGCAGTGTTTCAAAAAAGTAAAATAATTAGTTTAATTATAAAAAAACACTCAACATAATATACATTTTAGTATTTGATTCAAAAAGTGTTGCAATTTTTATAATTTTTCAAACAACACAAATTGAAAACTCAAATCAATTCAACATTTTTATAAACACATTTTTATTCATTTCTGACGTTAAAAATTACATATGTAATAATATTCAATATTTATAAATTATTTCTTTATTCAATAAAAAAAATACTCATTTAGTCGATAAGAAATGCATTTGTAATCAAAATAACCATTTGAACAGTATTGATTTTTCGTCTATAAAACCAAAATGTGATGCCTATCATATCATCTAATGTCCAGCACCGATTTCATATATTCTTTTCAAATTAAATTGACCTTTTAACAAATCAAATTCAATTTTTGATGTAATTTAAAAGGCTATATGTATTTATTAAAAAGAACAGTCAACTTTTAAGTGGACAGGCTATACTTCCAATAAATTCACGCACCTTTCTTTATTATTATTAAAAACAAAAAAACACTTAATACAAGCACTATACGAAAATAAAACCAAAAATAAATGTTCACTCCACATTAAAAGATACCAAAGAAGGTATATAAGTATGTATATAATTATTGACACTTCACAGATTTTATATGTTCACAGCACTTAAAATTAATAAAAGTCCATTTGCAAATAGAATTGCATTGTAGGTGTTTTAATGATATCTACATTTTATCCACGAAATTCATACAAAATACTACCTACAGCACAAACTGAAATTCACAAAATCACAAAATAATTATGTAGGTATGTAATCTGCCCATATTCAACTGGACATTTTTCGCTATTTTATTATTATTAAGATGTTATTCTTCTTATTCTTATCGAAACACCTTGAACTTAAAAAAAATGTAAAACAAAAATTCCCAAAAATAAATCAAAACAAAACAAAACCAAACAAAACGAAACTAGATGTAAAATTCACTCACACGCACTGAATATTTTTCTATTTACTTGCAATTTATCTGTTCTTTGTCCTTGATATGACAAAAAAATTATATTTTTTTATCCAACTCTCTTACTCTTTTATTAATATAGGTAATGTACCTAATATACCCTGCTCTTTCTAAAATGGTGTGTATATTCAAAATGTTGCGACATATATGAAAATGTTGCTAATTTCAATGTAGAAACTAGCGCCCTCTCGAGTCCTTATCCAGCGTAAATTAAAGCTACCTCGTGATATTACTATAGGTTATATAAACAAGGCCTTGGCTTCTTTGTTTTTTTTTATACCTGTAATGTGATGTGTTTGCAGAGTAACAGTTTCTCGATGTATGGCCAAATTATGCATCTGAAATTGAATGAGAAGTGGTTTTTCGTTTTGCGCTTCTAGAATTATCATACCCCCCAACATTATTTGTTATTAACTGATTAACACTATGGGGATTTACACTGATTGTTTCCATCTCATTTATTAACAATTCTGTTGCTAGCGCTTTTTCAAGCATGTCTTCTAATGATTTCGTTACAGCATCTTCGTCTATTAGCTTGGCTTACACTTTTTTATTATTTAAATCCATAACAAATTTATCTTTTAATGCTGTTTCTAAAAATGGCCCGAAGTTACAGCTATCGGCTAAAGTTTTAATCGACACTTCATATTCGGAAATTGACTCAGAGCCCTTTTGAGCACGTGACCAAAACTTAAAATGCTGCGCGGTAATGTCCTTTTTCGGCTCGAAATGTTTTATAAGTTTGTCTATTATATGTCTATACGTAAAATTTTCAGGTTTACTTGGGGCTACTAAAGCTTTCATAATTTTATAAAGTTCTATGCCTCCAAAGCCAATTATATATGACACTATCATTTTCATGAGTAACTTTATTTAACCGCAATAAATGATTTATACGTTCACTATACGAACTGAAATCGTCTCCTATATTATAATATTCGACATTTCCCACAAAATTTCTAGCCATTTTAGATTTTTCACCGGTTTTTTCAATTTTAATATTCACAGTTTTCTCTTTATTTCCTGATCCCGTTTTAAGGTCGTCATCAGCCATGAATAGACTTCAACCAAAAAAAATATAAACTTCGATTTCCAACGGCACTGTTTCTTTTATCACTTTTATTGTACTTTGTTTTCTGTTCGCTCTTGCTACTATTTAAATTTTATTTATTTTTTGTTCACAATGTGTTCAATTCTCGTCGCCATTTTTGTATATTTTGTCCGGGATCAGAATTCCATTTAAATGAGATGCAAGCACTTTGGCTGTTATACAACAGCCAGTGGTTGTTAATTTGCTGAAGGAAATTATCCGATTTCTGTTTTTCAAGTGATTTCGGTTTATGATCGACATTTTTCGATTTTTTGATCAAATACAATTTTTTTTGTTAACAATGTTGGTAAACGGATTTGAACATTAACATAAAATACTTAGTGAAAACTCATGTTGGAATTTCCATGAAATAAAAATTAATTTACAACAATATACAAATGCACGTGCTCTAGCTTGGATAAAATGGCTATAGACAAGCTATAGCTTTTATAAGATGACTATATGCAAGCTATCTACAAATAAACATCTTTAGCTTGCATAATATGGCTATATACAAGCTACAGCTTGTATAAGATGGCTATATACAAGCTATCTACAAATCCACCATGCTTTAACTTTTGTGGTTGATAATTTGCTGAAGGAAATTATCTGAATTCTGTATTTCAAGTGTTTTCGGATTTTGATCGATATTTTTCGGTTTTGTGCTCACTTGGAAATTAATTTTTTTAACAATGAAGTTAAGCCCATATGAACATTAATATAAAATACTTATTAAGAACTGATGGTGGAATTTTCATGAAGTAAAAATTAACTTACAACAATATAAAACATACAAACCACACAAGTCCACGTGCTCTAGCTTGCATAACATGGCTATATACAAGCCATAGCTTGTACAAGATGGCTATATACAAGCTATAGCTTGTATTAGATGGCTATATACAAGCTACCTACAAACTCTCGAGCTTTAGCTATTATTATATGGCTATATAGAAGCTTGCTTGCTATAACTTGCATAAGATGGCTGTATACAAGCTAAAGCTTGTATAAGATGTCTATATAAAAGCTTCCTACAAATGCACGTGCTTCAGCTTGCATAACATTGCTATATACAGGCTATAGCTTCTATAAGATGGCTATATGCAAGCTAGTTTGCTATAGCTTGCATAAGATGGTTATATACAAGCTAGCTACAAATGTACATGCTATAGCATGCATAAGATGGATATATACAAGCTATTTACAAATCCACCATGCTTTAACTTTTGTGGTTGTTAATTTGCTAAAGGAAATTATCCGATTTCTTTATTTCAAGTGATTTCGGTTTTTGATCGACATTTTTCGATTTTGTGCTCACTTGGAAATTATTCTTTTAAACAATGAAGTTAAGCCGATTTGCACATTAATATAAAGTACTTATTCAAAACTAATGGTGGAATTTCCATGAATTAAAAATTAACTTACAATAATATAAAACATACAAACCATACAAGGACACGTGCTCTAGCTTGCATAAGATGGCTACATATAAGCTATAGCCTGTGTAAGATTGCTCTATACAAGCTAAATGCAAACGCACGTTCTATCGTTTGCATAAGATGGCTGTATACAAGCTATAGCTTGTATATAATGGCTCTATGCAAGCTATCTAGAAATGCACATCCTTAGCTTGCATAAGATGGCTATATACAAGCTACATTGTTATAGCTAGCATAAGATGGCTATATACAGGTTTTTAACTTGTATAAGGTAGCTATATACAAGCTATCTTGCTATCGGCTTGTCTACGTCGGAAACGCGGAGCGTACCATTATTACAACACGAAAGTTGTGCTTTAGAACTTCTAAAATCTCATACCATCCGAAAAAAATGTAAATTCGAGACGGCTCTCCTCTGGAAGAAGACTAGAATGCCTTCAAAATAGAATGAAAGACAGAATACGTTGAGAAGGAGTATGCTCGAAAGCTAACGGATGAAGAGGTAGCGAAAAATAGGGTTAATTCCAGGTACTTACCGATATTTCGTGTGGAGATTGCCGACAGCCATGGAAAGTTTAGAATAGACTGGGATGCAGCGGCATCACTTCACGGAGCCTCACTTAATTCAGTACAGCTCAAAGGCCCCGATCAGCTAACCCCACTAACTTCGGTGATCCACAAGGTTAGGCACCAGAAGGTTGCTATTTGTGGAGATATACAAGAAATGTTTCATCAAGTTCTAATCAGGGAAAAGATCAGAACTATCAGCGGCTCTTGTGAGTACACAATCAGGACGGAGAACCATATACGTATGTAATGATGGTAATGACCCTTGGATCCACCTGCTCCCCGTGCACCGCTCATTACATTAAAAATACCTACGCTGATCAGTTTGCCCAGGAATACCCTAGAGCAGTTCTCTCTAATAAGGAAAACCACTATGTGGACAACTTGATGGACAGTGTCCCAACCGAACATGGAGCAGTAAAATAAGAAATCCGTCGCATTCATAAGCAAGGTGGCTTTCATATTCGAAATTGGATTTCAAATTCACCCTACGTTTTGAAATGTTTTTGTTCTGAGCTAATGGAACAGGTCAGCGTTAATTCGAAGGACGAACTCGCCACCAGTCCAGCTCTAAGGACTGCCTGACCTTTACACTAACTTCGAACCAAAGCCAAATAGAGGTTCTATCCGACCGTAAACGTTACAAAACGAGAAGTTTTAAGAGTCATGATAACTATTTCGGATCCACTTGGTTTGAAAGTATGCTTTCTAATTTATATCAAAATGCTTCTTCAGGATGTTTGGCGCTCTAAAATTGAATAGGATGAGACTACCAAAGAGGAGGAATACATAAAAAGGACAAAATGGATTAAGCTTCTATCTGTTGTAGAAACTGTTGAGATTTCTAGGTGCTACATATCCTTCAAATGCGGTGCTAATATACAGCACATATATTTGTTGACGCCAGGGAGAACGGCTATGCGGCTATGGCATACGTGCGGAATCTTCACAACGAAGTTGCAGAAACTCCCCTCATAGGTTCAAAAACAAGAGTGGCAACTCTTAAGTCGCTTTCGATTCCTCGGCTCGAGCTGCAAGCAGCCTTACTTGGCGTCAGATTCGCTAGTGGTAGCACCGAGTCACATGGGATATCCTTCAACCGAAGATTCTTCTGGTCGGATTCCAAAACCGTCTTGTGTTGGTTAAGATCCGATCATCGCAGGTGCAGACAGTATGTAGCTTTCCGCGTTAGCGAAATTTTAGAAATTACCGCTATTGTAGAATGGAGATGGATTCCTTCCAGCTCCAACGTAGCTGATGAAGCTACGAAGTGGCAAAAACCTCCAGATCTCAAGCCAAATAGCAGATGGTTCAATGGACCAAGTTTCTGAAGCTACCGCCAGGCGACCGTCCCGGGTAAGAAGTTATAGGATCTACTGTCGAGGAATTTAAAACGAGTTTTCTCGGAACCCAGGTAGTAAGCAATCAAGAGCAAATGCTTAGGTCAAATCAGTTCGACACCTGGGAAAGACTGCTTAGGAGCACAGCGTACGGTTCATTCAAAATGTGAGTACGAAAAGAACCAAAGTACCCAAGATAAACGGCCCCTTTACTAGAGAAGAACTTCAGGTAGCTGAGAACAATCTATTGAAAGAGGGGCAGAACGAGGAATACGCCGAAGAGATAGCTGATCAAACAGTGAACCGCGCTCTACAGAAAACAGGTCAATTCTGGACCTGAACACTTTTTTAGTCGAAAAGACCCACCTGCGAGTCTCGGCTCCTTCTGTCGACCAAATTCATACGTAGGAATCGTCTACTTCGGCCCCATGACAGTTAGCCTCGGTCGTAGGACCGAAAAACGGTAAGAGGAGTGCTTTTCACCTGTCTTTCTATTAGAGCGGTTCACGTTGAGATTGCTCACACGCTGTCAACGGATTCCTGCATTTTGTGCATACGAAATTTCATCACTAGAAGAGATACGCCTATATATTCTATTCTAATCGTTTATTATCTGCCTTTAATCGTTCTATATTGACTCGCAATATACTATTTTCTAATAGCAATTCTTCACATTGTTTCACTTTTCAAGCTATCTCTTGTTCCAGTTTTACTAGTTTACCTTCATATTCTTTACCTAATTCAGCTTTTCCTTCTGGTATAGCAGCTTTCTCCACTTGCACACACGAATCCTTGGTTTCTCTTTTTGTCTCCTCCACCCTTAGCAAATACTTCATCTTCTAACCCATTCACTTCTTGCTGTAATCGTTGATTGTCATCATTCAGGCCAGTTATAACTTTCTGCATCATTTCTTTTTCATCAAATAGCAATCCCTTTTCTTCTTCCACTATACCAAGTTTTTCCTTAAGTTTATCATTTTTGGCTAGAAAACCTTTATTCTCTTCTTCAAGTTATTCTGCTTTTTTATGTAACTCTTGAACTCTTTCATCTAAATATTCTTTCATCTCTTTCAATACCTTCGATTCTGGGTCAATAGCCATGCTTTTAGAATCATTTTGTGGTGATCTTTTACCAATATCGCTGAGAATTTCTTTTACAACACTCATTAAACCTCGTAAATGTCTCCCAAGAACTATCACTTCTTCACTTAGTGCAGTTTAACTCCGCTTTTCCGCAATTTCTTGGATTTTTTTAAAACTATCTGCTAATACCTCCATTGGTTTAACAATTTTAGTTACTCCACTTACGCCCAACTCACCACTCAGATCTGCATTACTAGTATAATTCTCACCAGTGGCAACTAGGTTATGTGGATTGGCAGGTTTAATCGGGGTACTCGTATTAACAGTATTAACCCTTCGACTACTCTCAATCGATCTACCTAGTGAATGTATATCACCATTATAAAGTGTTCTATCATCACTAGACGTAACTTGCTCTTGTCTATAATTTGTAGAAGTTCCTGTTAGACTAGCACAATCTTTCTGATCTCCTTCACTGCTTTCGCTCATAAAGCGCTGCACTCAAATTACCATCCTCATATTCTCTCCAAGTTCTTCTCTTACAATTATAGTATTAGATTCATTTTTTTCATAGTTAATTTTGTCATATAATTTTTCACATTCTTTATTCCTTCATCATAGAAAGCTCTCAGCTTATCATTTCATAATATTGCTATAGCTTCTTTTACATCAGGATGCAATTAAGAATGTCCATTTTTGCATGAATTAACGCGGTTCAGTAGAAAAATTTTAACAGAGTGTTGCTTGTATTCCATAAGTTCCTCTAATGTAATCCCCATAACTTTTTCTTGTGATTATATGTATCCTAGAGCTTCTTCAAAGTCTTGTCTATTAGAGGTGAGAGCTTGGGCTCTTTTTAACTTTTTGATCTCACCATCTTTTGGATATATACCATTATCTTCAATAACAGGGATAACACTCGCAGAGTCAATTGCATTTAACATAGTACCGCAATCATCTTGATTTTTTAGGAAAGCTGTTAGCTGTTTTTTAAAGTCCAATAAATTATCTAAAACAGCTTTAGCAGTTCTAGATTCCTTAATTTGATCATAAACGTTTCTAGCTGCTTGGTTATTCTCTTTACCAGTACTTACTTTACTTCTTAACTTATTAATGAGTTTGCTCAGTGGTTTTTTAAATTTCTTATAATCGTTAACAAGCAGTTCTCTTATCCATCTTTCAAAAATTCCTTTTCCTTTGAATATATGGTATGCTTCTCTATGAGTTCCACAGCTACATCGGGACCAACTTTCACAGAGCGGAAAGGGAGCTACGAGAAGCATCCGTAGTCTTTGAAAGGGACCGATTAGTCGAAACATTCACTTCGATGGCTCTCCACATATGGGTGGCTGTTGGGAACGCATATTGCGTTCAGTAAAAAGTGTGCTCTATGCTATTGCGCCCACTGGAAACCCAAAAGCCGAGCTCTTACGTAGTATGTTGATGGAAATCGAAAAAATCATTAACTCAAGACGCCTGACATGCATGCCAATCAGCCCGTTCTCCCAGAAGCCCTTACGACTAACCATTTTTTGTTGGGCTCCGCAGGTTATTCAAAGCCAGCAGTAGAATTCGACGATGGTATTCGCTTACTTCGTAAAAATTGGTTAGTCTCTCAAAGTTTGCAGGTCGTTTTTGGAGACGGTGGGTATTAGAATATTTGCCTACTCTTTCTCGGAGGGCCAATTGGCTGACACCAGCAAAACCTCTCGAGGTCGGCGACGTAGTTCTAATTGTCGATCCCAATAATCCCAGTAATACCTGGACAAAAGGTCGAATCATAACGATAAAGCCTTCAATTGATGGACAAGTTAGAAGAGCTAGAGTTCAAACAAAAGGCGGCATTTACGATAGGCCTGCAGAGTCGACTGGCAGTCGACGTTGGAGATACTAAGTCGGATGCAGAAATACCTGGAGGGAATGTTAGTATAAGTGCACCCTAAGTGGAGGTAATTCTCATCTGACATTCTGGCTGCTACTGAAGACACCATTTTCACAAATTTGTGACAGCGTGGCATTTCCGTTTTGCATTCCATATTTCTGAACGTGTCAGCAGCAGACAGCTTCCTTGAATACCTTTTATATCTGAAGTAAAGCTAATACATTATATTTACCACCATATTTATGTATTTTAAATTAAAATTAGTATTAAAACTATAAATAATAAAACCTACGCTGTTAAGATGATGCCCACGCGACCTTATAAGTAGTTGCGCCCATTGACCTTATTTCCGATCTTTCTAGATTTAAGAATCTTTTTATAACCTTACTCGACACGAGGTAAGCGTGAATTTATACAACGTACCATAAAATTTTAAAACCAATTGTAAAATTAGAAAAAAGACCAAGTAAGTCTATTACTGATTATATTTGAATATATATATAAATATAATATTTCTTGAATAAAGGTTTTGTAACCAGCACACAAACCAGTTTGTTTGTTCTTGTGCTTTTTGAACAAAAGTCTTAGGTTGCGGCCGACATTGTCGCAACAATTTTACAAAACTTTTTTGAAGCTCTGTTGCTGAGGTGGAAAGATGCCACCCAAAACGCCAAAGGCATCCTCAAGAAAATTAGCCCAGAAAGTGGGTTACAACTGCTGTAGCTGTGAAGAACCTGACCATTGCAACGCCTGGAACCATTTTGGATATGCGGGAGTAAACAGCAGCAATATTTTTTATGTCAAAAATTCACAGGTAAGAGTAGGTATTTATCTAGTTTTTCAGGACCGGATTCTGCATCTGCTGTAAGGTTGGTCCACGACAATAACAGAAGCCAAATACCCGAACAACAACTAGCAATAAATATTACCATATCTGCACAAGGTGCCCACCTATTACAAGTGCCGAGTGTAGCAGAAATTACCACCAGCGGAGAGCCCTTGTACTTTTCAACATCACCTCCACCAAGAAACACTACACATGTCCAGAGTATAGAGCCAGCCTCTGGATCAAGTGTGTCCGAAAATGCTGCCCAATGCGGAAACCGTGGTACTGGATTTAACCTGCCGCGTTTCCATTCACCATCAGCAGCAATGAATACCACCACCACAGCTTATAGGCACAATGCGACTGAAGTTGCCGCTGTGTGTAGAAGTTCTTTTACTGATGCGGTTCTAAGTGCAAACCCCACTCAATCATACTCCTTTGTCAACACCGTAACCCGGAGTGTCTTCGGCTCGGCAAACATTCCACCGTACGCTGCGACCTTTATTCCTAATCAGCAAAGCCTTTCAAACCCTACACTTAATGTGTCCTCATTTTGAGCTTTATGTACTAAGCCGAACCAAACTCGAAGATCGAAAGCCTCGTCCATTTCAGGATTGACCAAGTTTTCATCAAACAAACTCCAAATAAAACTTCAGAAAATAGAAGAAGAACGGAAGCTGAGAGAAAACTTGGATAAGGAGGAACTCAGATTGAGAAAGGAGAGGGAAGCAGAATACGTAATTATAAAGTATCGCATTATGAGTCAAGTTATTGATTCTTCCGAGGAGGAGGATGAAGTTGCTAATGAGTTAGGCAATATTAAGGCGTCGAAAGAGAATATAGATAGGTGGATGTCCGGATTACATTTCGTGCCGACCACTCCTCAACATATGAATACAACGTGGTGCAATGGGGCGAAGGAAACAACAGCTCTACCAAATGTGAATCAACCTAATCCAAGTAAACACCACCAACAGTCACCTTTTATGCCATCGTTCAGTGAGAATCCACAAACTGTAAATTTCTTGTTGCCAGCACAACTAAATGAGGCCTATCAACAGCCCAACACTCATTCGCATCCCTTCAGAAACAACCACAAACATACGCCCTCAAATATTTTTTTAACTAAAAATCATTTAACAGCCCGTCATTTAATACGTGACTTGCCAACATTTGACGGAAATCCATCTGAATGGCCCTTTTCATTCCGAGTTTCAATCAGAGCACAGACCTAAGAGGCTTTAGTAATGAGGAGTAAACGGTTTAGATTACATAGAGCCTTAAAAGGTGATGCACTAGAGGCAGTAAAATGTCTGATAATACAACCTAACTTCATCAGCCGTGTAATAGAGACGT
This sequence comes from Philhelius pedissequus, assembly GCA_910595825.1. Classification (NCBI taxonomy): domain Eukaryota; kingdom Metazoa; phylum Arthropoda; class Insecta; order Diptera; family Syrphidae; genus Philhelius; species Philhelius pedissequus. Next base: position 246,750,187 of record OU343160.1, on the reverse strand, counting down.
TGAAAATGTTGAATGGAAGACAGGAGCTCAGCATTAATACCTTGATTCGAACTATCAGTGCTAATCCCTCTCCAAAGGCGGACAAACTTAACACCATAGTTACATTTGCGATGTCAGTGCAGAACCTTTGTGCCACTTTCGAGGCATCTGGCATATTTAATAATTTCAATTATCCAACACTGCTACAAGAGCTTTTCGACAAACTTCCTCCGGCTCTGCGTTTTAATTGGGCAATTCACAAGCAATCGTTACCAACGCGTACACTCGCAGATTTCAGTAAGTGGATATACGGGATTTCTGAAGGTGCCAATGGAGTTCTCGTCTGAGCCCCTTCTTCATCCGCAGAAGAAAAGAAATTTCGGAAAGAAGGTGGAAAAAATAAAGGAGTTGTAAATGTAGATTTTAAAGACAGCAAACAACAATCTTCTGAATCAGAAAACAAGTGCTGTATTTGTAGTTGCCAGTGTGCTTCGGTAGAGGTCTGTAAGCAGTTTCTACAGCTCAACCGCACCGGCCGATGGGCTGAAGTGAGAAAACATCAATTGTGTAAAAAAATGTCTTAAAAGACACCCAAATTACAGATGTTGGTCAGAGGCTATTTGTGGAAAAATTAATTGCGTTTTAAAACACCATCAGCTCCTCCATAATTATCAGGTAAAACCAACATCATCTCCTTACATTTTCACGGTTGCAGTTCACTCCGAACATCGCTGCGATTCTTTGGCCTATGAAACCGATCACGTCCTATTTAGGATTGTGCCAATATTCCTTTATGGAAATGGAGTTAAAGTTAAAAGGTATGCGTTTTTAGATGAAGAATCATCCGTAACCCACTTGGATGAGGAAATTTCGAGGCAGCTTAACATACGAGGAAAGCAAAGACCATTATATTTAAAGTGGACGGGAAACACATCCCGATTAGAAAGTCGCTCTGAACTAATTAATCTACAAGTATCCAGTGTTAAAGAAAATGCAGAATAATTCGAACTCTCTAACGTTCACGCGGTGCAGAAACTTGCGCTGCCGGTTCAAAATCTTAATAACGACGAGCTCCAAATGAAGTTCGTACATTTAAAACGACTACGTTTTGATTCAAATCATAAAGCCGTGCCTCGATTAGTTATTTGAATTGACAACGCTTAACTTGGACATCCGTTAAAGTCGAAAGAAGGGGGCTGGAACGAACCGATTGCGACGAAGACATACCTAGGGTGGGTGGTTAATGGAAACTTCTCAATCGAAACAAAAAATATCATTGGAGCTCACTGTTTTCATATTTGTGACTGTAACGGAGTGGATCTACATCGATTAGTAAAAGACTTTATTTGTGATGACAATTTTTGAGTCTCAGAGTCACAAAGCCTTATGATGTCGCAAGATGATACTCGAGCCTTAGAGCTGCTAAACACCCACACCGTTCGAAAAGATGGTAGGTACGAAACAACACTCCTTTGGAGATTCGACGATATGCAACTCCCAGATAGCTACGCAATGGCCAGACGACGCCTAGAATGCCTTCAAAAATGGATGCAGAAATTCCCAGATTTAGCAACATTGCTAAATAATAAAATCGTAGAATATATCATGAAGGGATATGCTCGGAAGGTAAAAGCTGAGGAGTTAATAAAACTCAAAAAAGATCATGGTACCTACCAATCTTTCCTGTGGAAAACGCTAATGAACCAGTTAAAATTAGAATTCTGTGGGATGCTGCAGCAGCAGTTCGTGGAACATCCCTCAATATTCAGAGCCCCTCAAGGGCCCTGACCAGTTAACCCCCCTAACTTCAGTTATTTACAAATTCAGACAGCAGAAAATTGCTATTTGTGGAGATATTAAGGAAATGTTCCATCAAATTAAAATCCGAAGAGAGGACCAACACTATCAGCGATTCCTGTGGGGCCGAAATGAAGACGGAATACCCGAAACATTCATTATGACCGTGGTGACCTTTGGGGCTACCTTCTCACCGTGTACGACATATTATGTAAAGAATACTAACGCAGAACAATTCGTTGACAAGTATCCAAGAGCTGTTCTCTCCATTAAAGAGAACCACTATGTAGAACTTAATGGACAGCATACCAACGGAGGAGGAAGCAGTCAAACTAGCTCAAGAGATCCGACACATCCATCAGTATGGTGGCTTCCTCATCAGAAATTGGGTTTCAAATTCGTCGAATGTTCTAAAAGCGCTTGAATCGGAACCAACAGGGCAGATTAGTATAAATACCAACCTCAAATTGGGGACAGAAAAGGTGCTTGGTATGTGGTGGTGCACATCACTAGACTACATAACATTCAAGCTTACTCCTAACCCACATCAGAGAGAAGTTTTCTTTGGGTCACGGAGTCCTACCAAACGCGAAATTCTTATAGTAATGATGACCCGCTTTCACCCATTGGGTCTGATAGCGTGTTTTATTATGTATATCAAAATCCTTCTTCAAGAGGTTTGGCGATTTAAGATTGAGTGGGACGACACAGTCAAAGACGAATAGTACAAAAAATGAATCAAATGGGTTGAACACCTACCCGAAGTGGAGTCCGTCAAAATCCCGCGATGAAGTACAGCTACATGTTTTTGTTGATGCCAGCGAGAATGGCTATGCAGCTGTGGCTTACATCAACAATTCCAACAAAGCACTCACGGAAACTTGCCTAATAGGCGCAAAAACACGAGTAGCTCCTCTGAAATCGCCTCGAGTTGCAAGCTGCAATCCTTGATGCGCGGTTCACGAATTTATTGCAGAGTCACATGGAATCTCCTTTAGTCGCTGTTTTTTCTGATCGGACTCCAAAACAGTATTGTGTTGGCTTCGAGGTGACCATCGAAAGTACTCCCAATTTGTAGCATTCCGGGAAAGCGTAAGCGAAATTTTGGACCTAAGCGGGATTGAGGAGTGGAGATGAGTTCCTACTAAAAAAAATGTAGCTGACGAACCAACGAAGTGGCAAAAACCCCCAGATCTCAAAACGACTAGTAGATGGTTTAACGGGCCCCAGTTTCTGAAGCTCTCTCCGGATAAATGGCCAGAAGAAAAAACCAAAGGCGCCACCATCGAAGAGATGAAGACGAACTTCATTGGTATTCATGTCAATGGTCAGGAGGACCTATACCGTTTCAAGGAATCATCCTCCTGGATTAAAGTGCTTAGGTGTACGGCTGATGTTCACCGGTTCGTCCATAATACGAGTACTAAGAGGACTATGCTACCTAAGGTGAGCGGACACCTCTTACACCAGGAATTTCAGTTTGCAGAAAACGCGCTGCTGAGGGAGGCACAAAAAATTAATTATGGGGAAGAGATCACCAACATTTCAATGAACCGTAATATCGAGAAAAATAGTTCCATCCTTAATCTGAATCCATTCTTGGACGAGAATTATATCATACGAGCAAATGGGAGAACTTGTTTGGCAAAGGGCACCTGGGCAGGTGTCAGGCAACCAATTATTCTCCGAGAGTGCACGAAATTACATCACCCATTATAAATAATGTTCATTGCTGACATGGACACCAAAGTGACGAGAGAGTGGTGAACGTACTTCATCAAAAATTTTATATTCCCCATATGCGATCTGCCCTTAAAGCAGTCAAAAAGTTATGTCAAGAATGCAAAAACAGAAGAGCTCGGCCACAACCACCAATAATGGCACCCATACCACCTGCCAGACTTGCATCGTTTTGTCGACCATTTTCGTATGTTGGGGAAGACTATTTTGGTCCTATAACAGTTTGTTTAGAAGAACCGAAAAGCGTTGGGGCGTTCTCTTGACTTGCCTTACAATAAGAGCCGTTCACATTGAGGTCGCTCATACCCTAACGACAGACTCATGTATCGTATGCCTTCGTAACTTTATGGCCAGAAGAAATACACCTCTCGAATTCCATAATGACAACGGCACTAGATTTCATGGTGTGGAGCGGGAGTTACGCGAAGCGGCTGCTACGAGTAATATCCAGAGAAGCAGACTAGTCGAGGTTTTCACTACAACAAACACGCAGTGGAAATTTATACTGCCGGGTTCTCCACATATGGTCGGAAGCTGGGAGCGTTTAATACGCTCGGTTAAAAGCGTTCTGTATGCTATTGCACCAACACGAAATCCAAGCGATGAGCTCCTGCAAAGTATGCTCTTAGAAACAGAAAATATTCTCAACTCAAGGCCTCTGACATATATTCCAATCGATGCAGAATACCCGGAAGCTCTCACGCCAAATCATTTTCTGTTGGGTTGGGCTTGCGGCTCAAAACCTCTGGTGGAATTCAACGATGACGTCAAAGTTCTTCGTAAAAATTGGCATACCTCACAGCAGTTGGCGGACCGCTTCTAGAAGCGCTGGGTAGCAGAATACTTGCCTACGCTTACCAGACGGACGAAATGGTTTACATCCACAAAACCTTTTGAGGTAGGCGATATTGTCTTGGTCTGGAATTGAATTGTCAAGGTAAAGCTATCCAGGAATGATCAAGTGAGAAGAGCAGTCATCCAAACTCAGAGTGGAATATATGAAAGGCTTGCAGTCAAGTTAGCGGTGCTTGATGTCAAAGTTCCAGAATGCACCAGTCCACAGACGGAACTACCAAGGGGGATTGTTAAGATGATGACCACGCGGCCTTATAAGTAGTTACGCCAATTGTCTGTTTGGTGGAGCTCCTTTCCAACGTCAAAAAAAAACTTCAACCTTATTTCTTTCTAGATTTAAGAATCTTTTTATAACCTTCCTCGACACGAGGTAAACGTGAATTTATACAACGTACCATAAAATAATAAAACCAATTGTAAAATTAGAAAAAAGACCAAGCAAGTCTATTACTGATTATATTTGAATATATATATAAATATAATATATCTTGAATAAAGGTTTTGTAACTAGCGCACAAAACCAATTTGTTTGTTCATACGCAATAAACCTAAAGAAAAGACTAATAGGTTTTTCACACCAAACCCAAAACCTGGTTTTCAGCTAAAAATGTATGAAAACTCGAAAACCGTTCACACAGAACATTTATAAGTTTTCGTTTGACATTTCAACTATTTTGGCAACACAAAAAATAAAAAACACGCTGTGAATTGAAATTGAAATTACCCCAGAGAGCTATTTTTTATTCGTTTTTTCCTGGAAGCAACCCGTCAGCTATTTATGTGACGATTAATTGGGCACTGAATGTTTCACGAGGTGTGTTTGTTTATTTCATCTTGCAAATCCAACATGTTTTTGACAGGTTTTATTTAAAACTTGTAGTTTATAAAAACGAGGGGTTTATCAAAAATGTATGGGAAAAGGCTATAAGGCTGACTAGGGAAGGCCACCACTGATAGGAAAGAATGAGTAATTTAAGAGTTTTCTCTTACTCACCTAAGAACAAAATTATGGGCGCTAATGGCAAGGGGGTACGAGTCGGGCCACCATAGGCGTTTTTCTTTCTTAGTTCGGAGCAGAGTCTGAGTGTGAAAAAATTTGTTTGTGTTTCTTTTTGACTCGGAGCATTCAGAGCTCCAAATGTGTTTCTTTTTTCGTTCTGACCATGTTTAGATCGCACTCGACGTCGAACATAATTGACTGAGCATGAGTGTAAATTGCTGAACGCACCAAATGCCATGTGTATAAAGAAGGAAAATGTGAAAAAAATTATAAGACACAAGTTTGCGAAAGAAGTTGATCGTTTATTAATTTTCTGTATTTGGGTGTACAAAAAAGGGTAGGTATTGTGTTATGTTGCTATTTATGCACAAATAAGCCAAAATAAGATTGGAAACTTTCGTAGGTTTCACCTCCCAAAATCCATTTGTATACATTGTTGTAATTGTACCTTTGAAACTCTATCCATGAGTAGATGTGAAATCGAAAAACAAAACAAAAACAAATTATTAGGGCTGTGGTGTCTATGGGCCTATAGGAAGAAGAACAGAAAAGATTCTTGGGGCGCTTTTATCAATGTGTCTATTGGAAAGGAACAGAAAAGTTATTTGGGTGCGTATTTCAGCTTGTAGGCAAATGTCAAATGAAAGCAGAGGTTTCGGGTTTTTAAGTTATTAGTTTATGGTTCAATCTCTATCCAGTGGTCTGTTCTGAACGAAAAAAGAAAAACCCTACATGTAGTATAGATTCTCTATCACAATTCACAAATGACGTCAAACGAAGTGTCAAAAATTACAATCCAACCGAAAAATGAACTGTCGTTTTCACTTCTTTACACATAAGGTGGTGATATGTACGAAAGTTTCCGATCCTGGTATGACTTATCTATGGTTTCATAAATTGGTTAATTTTGAAGCTCGTGTAACCTGTCATAAACTAATAACATAAGGATCCGAAACGTCTGCTGTTTTTTGTCATTTGCCTAAAACAGAAACACGTACACAAGCAACTTTTCCATTCCTCTTCCAAAAGGCGGATTGATAAAAACGCACCCAATAACCTTTTCTGTTCCTCTTCCTATAAACCCATAGAAACCACAGCCTTAGTAATTTGTTTTTGTTTTGTTTTTCGATTTCACATCTATTCATGGATCGAGTTTCAATGGTACGAAAACTTTAATGTAAAAATTGAATTTTGGGGGTGAAACGTACGGAGGTTTCCGATCTTAGTATGGCTTATTTGTATAACCTTTAATAGCAAATTAGCAACACATACCTACGGAACTAACTCATTTATTTTAGACTGGCTCATATTTATTTTGATTTCTTTTTTAAATTTGTATTCAAAAAGTTTAATATCCACGTAGATTCAAAGCCACAAGAAGGATTGCAAATATATCAATATGGAAGATCTTTTAAATGATATCGTCTCAGCAGCTGAGTTGGAGGTATGTATTTAAAATGATGGACGTTGCTAAAACTGAAAATAGAAGAAACGATCGCTATATACGTCCGAATTTGTGTCTAATTAAAAAAAATTGAGTCGACTAGGATTTTCTTATCCTTTAAGATAATGTTTTTCAAAATTTTTGAGTAAAAACATATTGGAGGCCCCTAAATTATTAAAGATGTTTTGTCGGCTATTTAAAAGTCGCTGGGTGGTTTCATAAATGCATATTTGCGGAAGTCCGATGAATGCATAGCATTCATAAATGCAAATGATGAATGTCTGGGTTTCATAAATGTAAAACGCAAATATGCAGTGCAAATATTAAATCTTATAATGCTTTCACACAAGTAAAGTGGGTTACTGGCAACTGGGAGTTTTGTTGGCAAGGGGAATTCCCCTTACTTCTGGCCCGCAAAACTTCTGCTTTAAACATTTATAACTTATAGTACTACCATAGTATATATGTATATTCCTATAGTCATTGACACACTAGATATGCACAGAGGTTCAGCTAATTCGAAACCGCAGTGAGGGACTGAGATGAGTCATTTGATTAATAATCGATTCAGCTAGTAAAAGTGAGGGAGTGAATGAATGAAATGAAATGTCAGATTACTCGCCCGAGATTTCAGCAGTGAGTGGCGAGTCATCTCACTTAACTCGCCATATAGCTGAAACTCGGTGATAGGCTGCTAGGAGCCAGCTTCACGTTGGATCTATCCTCACCTAGGACTACCCTAGCGCCACCCAGCTCCCAACCGAATTCACGAATATTATCAAGTACCAGTACTTAAGGGATTTTTTTTCAAGGAAATCCATACACAAATCCAAAAATTTCCTTTTCTGTATTTTCTACAGAAAAAAATAGGCAACTATATTATAGTTCTTTGCGGATGAGCGGAATACAATGAACGATAGATCAAATATCAATTATTTTTTTCTTTACTTTTCGAGGCGACTAATAAAATTTAGTACACGCTATTAAGTTTAAACTACATTCAAGTTTTTTTTTTTAACTTTTCGACGAAATGAATAAAATCTACAAGGTTTAACACAACTGCGTAATATAAGTTAAGTAGTAAAATGATAAATGAGCTATCATAATTAAAAAGTTGACCAAAAAATGGTGAACTTTCCCGCAAAATTTTGTGTGGAATTTTTAAAATTTTTATTTTATTTAAATTAGAATTCGGTAGTACATTAAGAATTAAATTCTTTTAATTTGTACTTAAACATTATATTAAATAATTTTGATTAGATAAATTTAAAAGAAATTTACACAATGTAGGTATATACAGCTATAATTATTATGAGAGAATATTATTTCAATTAAATAACGTATTCCTTTGATTACTTTTATCATATAATAACAGTAATTTTTTTAACTTTATGCTTGAAATTATTAAGCAAATTGACAATGGTAGAGAATTCCCCATTTTTATAGCGTGAACAAAGAAAAGTCGTTGGCTATTTAAATACTTAAAGCGAGGAAGAATTATATTTTGCGTTCGAATAGAGTTTGCGAAGATAATTTTCTCAAACAGGTAAGATGGTTGGTGACTTTGAATAATTTTGTGAAGGAAAATGCAATTTCGTATGTTAATGTGTTGTCTAAGAGTACATCCAGTTATATTAGACGCGAATCTCGAAATGTGGTCAAATTTACGAAGTCCATATATAAAACGTATTGTAGAGTTAAATGCTAGTTTAAACTTTCGGAAAGAAGCTATATCAGGATTACAATAAACAACTGAAAAGTAATTAATAAATGGAATAAAAAGAGCTCTCACCAGTTGTAGTTTAGTAAAGACCGGAACAAGGTTAGAAGAAATATAAAGCTGGCGCAGTCCAGCAAAAATTCGTTTAACAACCATGTTAATATGACTTTTGCAGGAGAGTTTACGATTAATAATAATTCCAAGGTTGTTTACCTCTTCTACATATGGTACGGTATTATTATTTAATAAAAGGGCTGGAACACTAGATGCATCAATTAGATTCTTAGAAATTATTAATGAATTATTAGAATTTATTAATACAAGCCCAATAATATATTCGCTCTAAGTCTTCATTTGTTCTTGCTACGCAGTCTTCAATTAGACCAATGGGTCTTGAAAATTTAATTTGTAGATCATCAGCATAAAGGTGCATTGTTACATCTTGGCAAACATCAGGTAGATCATTAATGAAGAGGGAAAAATAGAAGTGGACCTAAAATGGACCCTTGAGCAACTCCACACTTAACTTTCAAAAATGAAGATACAACAGAGTCTGTACACACCTGTTGAAACCTTTCATCTATGTAGCTAGCAATTAGAAGTAGGGAATTTTTACTAAAGAAAAAGTTGTGTTTGAGCTTGCTAACAAGCATTTTATGATCAACACTACCAAAATCCTTTGAAAAATCAAGCAGGCATAAAATTGAAATATTATTATTATCGAGTTCATATCTTAATTCTTCCACAATATTCACAATAGCTATTGTAAAGCTATGGCGACTGGCAAGTGATGAATAAATTGTTTTTGTTAATAAGCTCGTTTATTTGATCCCGCATTAATAATGTGGAAAACTTTTGACATTTAATGTGTCACAGGCTTGGTATAACTATCTCTCTTCCTCCTATTATTTTTGGCCGAGATTTTAAACGAGAGTAATAAACATACTGTTATTAGTCAAGTTAAAATTAAGGAAGAAAAAAAAAATCATTAACCACGTTTACAAGTTGATTTTTAAATGCGTTCTTGAAACGTGTGTGGTAAACTTGTCCATATTCCGATGTGGCTTAGACGGTTTCATGAATACTCGTAGATACTGAACTCTCATATATCTACTATTTCCATCAACCATCAGAAGTGAATTCGAGCCGCAAACCTCAATACTTAGTTCTTCCATACAAGCATGTATGTATGTATATATGGAAAGTACATAGCTTTATTTAAATTTTATTTTTTTTTTAAAGAATTTTCTGGCCGATGCAAATAAAACAAAAAAGTATGGTAATACGAAATTATTATTTAATTGTTTATATAAAATTTTGCATTATTTAAGAACAAAAATCGCAGCTCTTAAAAGCACTACTGAAACGGAAAACTAACAAAAGAGACAATTTTCTAAATAAATTTATTTAAAATAAAGAACTAATTTAATTGGAAAACTAAAATTAGATTTGTATTTGTTTTATTTCGAATTCAACTCTAAAAGCAATCTCTTTCCTAAAATAAAACAAATAGGAATTTTTCTTATGGTCCCCCAGTACTACAGCATTGTTGACTTTCTTTAAACAATAGATGTCAGCACTTATCTTGTACAAAATAACAATAGATGGTCCTAGTTTCTTTGCCCGTTGCCTTAATATGGTGCGCATGAGTGGCAATAGATGGCTTTTAAAAGTAATATTTTTGTTTGCTACTTTTCTCAGAGGGGCGTAAAGATTGTTCTCCCCATTTTCAATAGAGGTTTTGTATGGAACTTACAATCGACTGCTACATGTATTGTATGTCAATGCCTATAGTACTCTCATGAATTGGTTCGACTGTGGCGGCATCTATTATGTCCAAGGATGGTATTGGTCCTTAATAAAATTGGAGAGTTGGGAGACAAGAGAATATGGATATAATCCGAAGAAATGGCAGAACAGGAATACTGTATGCTAACTCATGAGAGATCAAGCGAGAGAAAAAATGCCAATTTTGCATCCAATCAAATAAAATGTAAAAAAATAGAAGAACGGGAAAATTAAAAGAGTGCAAGATTGTATTTGAATTTACATATGCATAAATGTATAGAAAAATGAAAGATTGAAGAAGGGCAAGATTTTTGCGAATGAACTGTTTTTTGCCTTGTGGACGATTTGTTCCGATAAAAAAAGATACCTACATACATAGCAGGAAGTTATGGAAAAATAAATTTAGAATAATGCATGCTTTCCACTCACAAACAATATTTTCTTGTAACAAAGAATGTTTTATTTTGTGGGATATATAGGTATCATGTATATTCGATAAAATTGAAGTAAGTAGGTACTATATGTGGGTACAGTTATACATAATGTAGGTATGTAAAACAAACAACTTGTTTTTTTATAATAAGTGGTTCTAAAAATCATAAGTAACTTTAATATTTAAAGTGTTCATAAAATTCGAGTAGGTAGGTAGGTACCTAGCTGACTTAATTTTATGAACAACACAAATGTTTTGGCGAGAGGCGATGGGTAAATCAAAGGGCACGGTAGTGCCTAGCCAAGTTCTGGCACTACACCCTATTTACATGAACAAACTCAGGCGTTTTTCGGCTCCCTCTAACATCACTAGCAATAAAGTCAGGAACTTTAAACTCTCACCATTTGCTAAGCTCACCAAGCTAAGGCAACTCGCCAAATTTCAAATCTTTAGCTTTAGTGGTTCCCGAATGCAAACATCGTAACTGACTGACTCACTCACTCACACTCACTGACATATCATCAAAATTATCATTGTATATATATTTCTATAGTACTCTCATGAAGTGATTCGACTGTGGCGGCTTCTAGTTTATCCAAAGGTGGATGGCTTTAATAAAATTGGAGAGTTGGGAGACAAGAGAATATGGATATAATACAAAGAAATGGCAGAACAGGAATAATGTATGCTAACTCATGAGAATTCGAGCGAGAGAAAAAAACAACCAATTTTGTATCGAATCAAATAAAATGCAAAAAATAGAAGATAGAAGAACGGGAAAACTAAGGGAGTGCAAGATTGTATTTGTACATGCATAAATGTGGGTATGTATAGAAACATAAAAGATTGAAGAAGGAAACAATTTTTGTGAATGAACTTTTCCTTGCCTTGTGGACGATTTGTTACGATAAAAAAAAAATAAATCTACGTACATACATAGTAGGTAGTTATGGAAAAATATATTTAGAATCATTCACGCTTTCCACTCACAAAAAATATTTTCTTGTAGGTAATAAAGAATATTTTATTTTGTAGGATATGTAGTTATCATGTAGGTATATTCCATAAAATTGAAGTAAGTAGGTAGTATATGTGGGTACATTATTATGTAGGTATGAAAAATAAAAAAACTTGTTTTATTTTTATAATAAGCGGTTCTAGGAATCGTAAGTATATTTAATATTTAAAGTGTTTAAATAAAATTAGGATAGGTAGGCACCAATCTGACTTAATTTTGTGAGCAACACAAATGTTTTGGCGAGCCGATGGGTTAATGGTTTTATTTGGGAAAGGTTTGATGAAGATTTAAAGAATGTTGAGAGTGCCAAGCAATTTTGTTTTGGAAGGGCAAACCTATTTGGGGTAGATGATTTTTCATTAGACTCTGTAGGTATAGGTACTAAATAATTACACTAAATTAGCAAATAGACGGAACAAAATATTTATAAAGATATATATTAGCGTAGTAAACATTTCTATACCTACATACTTATTTCATTTCTGCAAAATTCTAGAAATGTGTGAGTTTCCATATTTTCTAAGTAACAAATCGGCAGAATTAAAATAAAAAAAAAAATACATATACCTACCTACTTCTTATATTAACATTTTTCTTATAAATATACAGCTATATAAATATAATAAGAGGTATTCCTGCCTAACTGTTAACAACCGAATCTTAACTTATGGTATAGGTATGTAGGTAGGACAAGTTTTGCATTTGCAAAAAAATCGAACTCGATATTTTCATTTTAATCAAACTTGACATAAGGATGATAGAAAACACAAAAAAATTGGGTCTCGCAATTCCGTCTGTCTGTCTATCCTCGAGTTCACAATCGTTGGATGGATTTGCTTCAAACTTGGTAGGTAGGTACATATTGTTTGTTTTTTCGGTAGGTAGTATGCCCACACGCCTTTTTATTATTTTAAAACGAAAAATACATTCCATACATTGTTTTGACCAAAAGATACAAATTTGTCTCAAAAACGGCTCCAACGATTTTTACAAAATAAAAATTAGTTCATTAATTAAGGGAAAGGTACTTTTTGATAATTTGTTGATGAATTGTTGGTTTTGGTGTAGGTACCTCTAGTAGAACCATTTTTTTGGTTTTCGGTTTTCCGGAAAACGATTCATTCATTGAATTTTTTTATGCAGAATCTCCTATCTAGTAGATTCTGCATAATTTAAACCACAATGTTTCATTTTTAAACTCAATATTTCGGAAATGATTCATCGATTTTTTGAAACTTTGTATTTAGTAGTTTTTTTTAACATAATCTTAAATACTTAAAAAAAATGTTTTCTTACAACTAAAAACAATTGTAAATAAAAGAAAAAGACGGCTTAAAGAATTTGATAAAAAAGTGTGTTGTTTTTTTGTTTTTATTCAATGCATTTTATATGTATAATTTTAATAAGATTCTTACAGCCCTATTAATAAAAAAACGATTAGTCCATGGACTTACAAAACCATGGAATAAGAGTTAGACCATGGACTAAAATTTCCAATTAATAAAAAATCGAACAAAATCTAGTACAATAAGTATTAACACTACCTCTTTTTATTCTGTGTCCATGTAAATTTTTATTCTTAAATGTCAATTCTTAGTCCAGCACTAGATCACCACCGTATTCGATGGTCTAGCGAAGGAATAAGTTGGTAAACGTCAAGTAGCAGAAATTGTGTTTTATTAATAGTATTTCGCACTTAGTTCACGGAATAAGTCGTAAGCTTCCCTTAGTCCATTTTTATTAATTTCGGTATTAAAATATATATGTATATATATATATATAATTCAATAGAAACGAATGAATAATACGAACATTCTGTAATTTTATAAGAAAACTAGAAGTCAACGAACCATATCAAATTAATTAATCTATAACTAAAGTAAGCAAATATTTGGGGTACAAATTTAACTTACATAGCAAATGATAAAATTGTGGGGAAAATAGGAAAATATAAGAAAAATACAAAAAAATAAGAACAATAAAGAAACGAAATTTCAAATAAAAAAGAACAAAATGAAAATATATCAAGAAAAAACTGAGAATTTTAAATACATATAAGTGTTTTAACGGCAGAATTAAACGTCCTTGAAATAAAGGCCCACTACTTGTTAGTCTAGTATTCTTACATACAATTCGGACAATATGCTTCTTAAATCCAATGAGTCTTTTACCAACGACCTGATCGGATCTTATCAGTGTGGCTTTAGGCGAAGAAAATCAACTAACGATCAGATTTTCACACTCCGGCAGATCCTGGAAAAAAACCCAAGAATTCCAAGTCGATACGCACAATTTCTTCATCGACTTTAAAACCGCCTATGATAGCGTTGATACAGAGGAGTTATACAAAACCTTGTCACATCTCGGCACCCCTGCCAAACTTGTCCGTTTGTGCAGAATGGCAATGAAGAAATCTCGCTGCTCCGTCAGAGTCGGTAAGAACTTCACCGACGACTTTGATGTCGAGAAAGGTTTGAGACAGGGTGATGCGCTATCATGCAATCTCTTTAACATCGTGCTGGAAGCAATTGTGCGCAACTCAAATGTCAACACCAGAGGCACAATTTGTCAAAAGTCCGTTCAACTCCTTGCTTATGCTGATGACATTGACATCATAGGCAGAACAAAGCGAGCTGTCAGTGGAGCATTTGCAAGTATTGAAGCGGAAGCGGCAAAGATGGGTTTGACTGTTAACGAGACGAAAACTAAGTATATGCTGTCATCGCGAAGAGAAGTTCAATACCATCAACTGGGACAAAACGCCACGATTGGCGGTTTTAACTTCGAAGTAGTCAGACTTTGTTTACCTGGGATCCACTATTACATCGCACAACAATATAAGTGCGGGGATTAAACGAAGAATCACACTTGCAAATCGCTGTTTCTTCCGGCTTAGAAAGCATTTGAGTAGTAAAGCCCTCTCTCAAAGAACCAAAGAGACCCTATATAAAACTTAATCATCCCAGTCCTGGTGTATGGGGTAGAGGCATGGACACTGCCAAAATCGGATGCAAACCAGCTGGGTTGCTTTGAGAGAAAGATTCTTCGAGTTATGTTTGGCCTAGTGTGCATCGTTTACTTTACGGGCTCTACAGCGATATCAACGTGGTCAAAAAGCTAAAAAACAGCGACTGAGATGGCTAGGTCACGTGGACCGCATGCACATCGACGCACCAGCCCGACGAGTCTTCGTATCCAACCCCTGTGGACAACGCGACAGAGGAAGGTGGCGCAATCAAGTGGTGAACGACCTCAACCAACTTGGTGTGCGTAACTGGTGGCAGCTAGCCAGAGACCGGGCTAGCTGGAGAGGTTTGCTGGTTGAGGCCGTGATCCATCCTGGATTGTAAGCGCCATCTAAAGAAAGAAGAAGAAAGGCCGTTAAAAGCTATTTTGAATCAATAATTCGACAAGTCCAATTAAAAATAATGCTAAGTCTTCTACTTGTCTAAGTAATTTCAGTAGTATATAGAATTGCCAAGGACAAAATCTTCCAATTTTAATTATTAAAATTTTAATCTTGTTGGATATAGTTCGCATTGCTTTTTCCTCAAAAAATGCATGTAAGTTGAACTGAACTTAACAAAAATTGCGTATTGGCAAGGCGCTCACTAACCAACTCATAAGTCCAAGTGACACTGCCGGGACGAAACGGAAAGTTTGTGGACTAAAGGCCGTTAAAAGCTATTTTGAATCAAAAAGTGAATTTGGTGAAGTGATCTACCACGATAAAAACGTACACATTTCCTCGCTTAGTACGTGGATAAGGTCCAAGGAAGTCGACATAAAGCCGCTGAATAGGCCTTTCAGAAACAATCTGCTTGGTGATGGGTGGTCGAAGAATGGCCTTATAGGCCTTAACCATTTTGCATGTTTCAAAATCACTCACGAATGCCTTGATGTCTGATACCATTTTTGGCCAATAAAACTTATCTCTTATGCGAGCATAGGTTTTTGTAAAACCGCTATGACAACTTAGCTTCGCATTGTGAGCCAATTCAATGCATTCGTGAGTGAGAGCATCCGGCAACCAAAGACGCCATAACGAGTCCTCGTTTACATCACCCTTCCTGAAACTAACCCTTTTGTTTATGAATTTTCCCGATGCAACTAGATCAGGAAGTGCAGATTGTTTCGAAATGATGTTCTCTCTCAGTTGGGAATATTGCTCCGAATCAAATTTAACTGAGTCTAGATCGATCTCACCGCATAACATTGTCGAAGAAATCTCGTCGATCTCAGATTCTTTCATGGTTACTTTAGCAGAAATCTCTTCCAGGTCCATACGAGATGAGGTATCACGTACTACGTTGAGGGATCCCTTTCGATGCTAAATAGTTAAATCAAATCCTTGGAGTTCCAAACTGCAACGAGCGAGTCTTCCACTCAACTCTTTCATTGACATCAGCCATTTAGTGACGGTAATCCATAAATGTAGGGCCTAAATTTTCGTAAACTTAGATCCGGCTGTGACAATACAGGAGCGGAGGAAAGTGGAGTCTTCAACCTGTTAAACCCCTTCACAGCCTCAGGTGTTAGCTCGAAATTCCGTTTCTTTTTCATACAGTCAGTAAGCAGCGCAGCTAAATCGGCGTAGTTTTTAATGAACCGTCTATACCATCCAGTTAAACCTAGAAATCTCCTAACCTGTCTTATGCTAGTAGGGACTGGAAAATTTACCGTTGCCTCGATTTTATTAGGATTTGTTTTCAAAGTGCCTTGGCCAACAATGTATCCGAGATACTTAATCTCCCGCATGCAGAACTTGCTCTTATCTTGGTTAATAGTCAGGTTTGCCCTGCCAAGACAAGCAGCCACTTTGTTAAGGATACGTATATGTGACTCGAAATCTGCCGTACAAATCAATAAATCGTCTAAGTAGACGAATACTTTTTCACGGAGCGAACTTGGCATTACCTGGTCGATCACTCTACTCATTGTCTGGCCTGCATTACTAAGGCCAAATGGCATTACTTTAAACTGGTAGAGTGGTCTATCCGGCACCGCAAAAGCCGTCTTTTTTCTGGATTTTTTGTCTAATGGTATTTGCCAATACGCATCTTTTAGATAAATTCCCGTGATAAAATATGTGTCCTTGATTCAACTTAATAAGCCTTCAATGTGAGGCAGTGGATACGCATCCTAACCCGTGACTGCGTTGACTTTTCGGAAGTCTAAACATAAGCGAACCTTACCAGGCTTCCTCACCAAAACAACTTACTTACTTAAGGTAGCGCTATAGTCCGGGGTGGAACAGGGCCTTAACCAACAAGCTTCTTCTTTCACACTCCAAGTTGGTTGAGATCCTCTTCCACTTGCGTGGGCCACCTTTTACGCTGTCCACCTCTACTGGAGGTCTTCAAAGACTTTCCGGGCCGGAGCATTGGTGTCCATTCGCTCTAGGTGACCCAGCCATCTCAGTCGTTGGCTTTTCAATTTTGTGACTAGGTCGTTATCGCTGTACAGCCCGTATAGTTCGTTGTTGTATCGTCTTCTCCATTCCCCATCTATGCAGACGGGACCAAAAATCACCCGGAGAATTTTCCTCTCAAAACAACCTAACGCGTTATTATCCACCGTTAGCATTGTCGAAGTCTTCGCAGCATACATCAGGACTGGGATGATGAGCGTTTTACCGACTGCGATTCTACCACGATGTTCCCCTGATCATCCTTGCAGGTTTCGGTTCGGGACTTGTACCCCTGGGAGGTTCTTTTTACTTTTTGGTAAAACTTCCGAATTTCATTCCTGCAATGGCATCCCTCTATTTCCTCGATCGCGCGCTTCTCATGCTCTTTCTTTTTCCTTCTTAGAAGCTTGTGCTCCTCTCTTCTCTTCTGCTCGTAGAGCTCGCGAGCAACTCTAGTCCTTCTATGCAGCGCCGCTTTGTATGCTTGTTGCTTGGCTGGGTGTACTTGCCGGCATTCTTCATCGAACCAGGGGTTTCGCTGTGGTGGTCGTGCGAGGCCAAGCACGTTAGAGGCGGTATCTCTGATTGCTTCCTGGCAACTCTTCCACTGGTCTTCGATACTTGCAGTTGGCGGCAAAGGACGATTTAAGAGGGCGGGAGGGACTCGATCAGAAAAGGACCTTGTGATTTCCTGCGACTGTAGCTGTCCGACGTCAAATTTTCTCACAGTATTTTCCCGTTTTGCCTTTGGTCTGGATATCCTTAGCATTACCTTGGCTACAATGAGGAAATGGTCCGAGTTCACGTTGGCTCTTCAGAACCTTCGTACATCCTTGATACTGGAGGAGTCCTTGCGTCGATCGCAATGTGGTCAATCTGGTTGGCGGTTGATTGACCAGAAATTCGCCATGTCCCTTTGTGTATATCGAGATGCGGCAACTGCGTACTGGCTACCACAACGTTTCGCCCCGCAGCAAAGTCGATTAGCCTGAAACCGTTATCGGAGGTGGTGTCGTGCAGGCTATATTTTCCGATTGTGCCACCAAAGAGGTTTTCTCTTCCCAGTTTGGCATTAAAATCGCCTAAGACAATTTTAATGTCATAACTAGGTCATTGCTCATACGTCTTGTCCAGGAGTTCATAGAACTCGTCCTTGGTGTTGTCATCTTTCTCCTCTGTGGGGCATGCGCGCATATGAGGCTGATGTTGGCGAATTTAGCCTTGATGCGCTCGTTCACACAGTTGAAACTCAAGACTTCTTGTCTAAGTCTGCCTGTAACGACGAATCCACATCCAAAAAGGCGTTTCCCTTGTGGTCGATAGCAGTCACCATAGTAGATATCGCAGTCTTTCAAATTTCGTTTGCCCGGCCCATCCCATCGCACTTCTTGTATGGCGGTGATGTCTGCTTGTAGCAGCCTAGGGCCTCCGATAAATGTTCGGCTGCACGTGGTCTATAAAGAGACAGAACATTCCACGTGCAAATCCGAAGTTCGTTGTCCTTATTTCGTTTGCAGGGTTCGTCAACAGTAAATCCGTCCGTATCCGAGGCTTGTTGTTGCTTCGAAACTAAAAGTTTTCCGTCGTACTTGATGTTCCGTACTTCTGTCCAATCGACATTTGCTCGACTCAGGTGTACTTAAGGCAGGTGGAGAAACGGAACTTCTGGGTCTCGGCATCGGTTGAAAATTTTTGCTGGGTCTAAACTCCGCCCCTGGTCCAGTTAAATTTTCCCTAGACTGAACGTTTTGTGAGGGAGCTGCTAGCTTTAGTCCTTCCAATTTTTTTATGACGTTAACCATAAAAACATCCATTTGCTGAAAAAGTCTAATCTGATTATCAACCATGTTTCTTTCAATGCGTGCAGCCAAAGCTTCGGTGGGATCTGCCATCTGACCATCTACAGGATTTTGATTTTGTAAAGGCTCTTTGCAACCCATTGGATTGCTGCCGTTATGCATGGTTGAACGTGCAATTATTGAGTATGAATGCTCCGAAAAACTAATAAAAGAAGTGTCAAGGTTGAAGCGTTCAATAGTGTTCCTAAATCTTTTATGAAACTCCTCAAATCTTTCCTCAGAATGAGCGTTTATTAAACTTAAGTCGTCGTAAATTTATACTCGACGCCTATTATTCAATTGATACTCGACGCCTATTATTCATGCCTACTCAAGAAAAAAAATTGGTGTTGATCTTCCCCACCCAACTTCAAACAAAAGACCAAACCCTGCCGAAATTCAAAAATGCTTACTCGAGAAGAAAACCTAGCCACAACAAAATAATGATCTCGGAAAGAATGGGATTCATAGAAATTTCTAATGCTTAACCAGGTGTGAATTGCAAGAAATCGAAACAAACAAAAAATACCCAATTCTAAATCTCAAATCTGTTTGATTCTGTTCGCGTATAATTGCCGTCCGCAAACTAAAAATCTGAAAACCCTAATTTCAAAATCACCACTTGCCAATAATTGTTCAAAAAAGAAAGAAATATTTGAAAATGCTAAAAAAAAATATAATATGTAATAAAAAACTCAAAAAGGTATAAATTTTCAAAAAATAAATAAAAATTTGAAAAAAAAGAAAATATAAAACAATGAATAAAAAATTTCAATTCGAAATTTTCCAAAAAAAATGTGTTTTTTTTAAATATTAACTGTTTTATTCATAGAATACATAAAAGGATGAGGATTCTGATTTGAGAAGGATGATTCCCGTAAATAGAGAAGAAGCCGTTATTCTGAGAGCCAAATTCAATTGAGCAAAAAGCAAAAAAATAATTAAATACGCTATGTAAGTTAATTTATATTATTGAAACTACTTTATTTATTAAATTGATTTCTCTTTGATTTCCAGGACATCGAAAGACAAAATATTCATTTTCGAAGGCT
The DNA here is from genome assembly GCA_910595825.1 of Philhelius pedissequus. Classification (NCBI taxonomy): domain Eukaryota; kingdom Metazoa; phylum Arthropoda; class Insecta; order Diptera; family Syrphidae; genus Philhelius; species Philhelius pedissequus. The sequence continues at coordinate 246,730,113 of OU343160.1, read as the reverse complement.
CTGGGCAAATAAAAGGTAGTTTCTTGGAAGGACCTCTGAAAACGGAGCTTGCACCAACAAGTCTCTTCCAACCTTTAACATATATATACGAGCAAAATGGTTCTGCCATTCGACTACCTATTCTGCTGATAGTCCAAGACTCGAAACATCTCGCTCACATTTTATTTATTTTAATTTGTATGGTTGCAACTTCCCTGCGGCAACGCGGTACCAAGTGCTTAACACTCTGTCACCGAGACTCGCAAGAAAACAGCAACCAAAATTCGATTAACTAAATCGAAACTATCTGCAAAAGGAATAATTAAAATGGGAATAAAATGATGGAAATAAAATTGAAAAAAAGTAGAATTAAAAATGTTTAAAAAATTGATTTGGCTCAGAAAAGTAGTTACACTATCTCTTGAAGGTGGAATCCACGTTATGGGCGCCATTTTGTAACGACCTGTCTTGTGCCGTACGGTTCATGCTGACTATCGTTTTCGAAACCTTAGCTCAGCGTTGCGTGTGGTTCTTGAACCTATAGCCCGTCACATAAAAAAAGAGTCAGCATTGCATCGTGCTGTTTGTCGATGCGCGAGATATCGCCTCTACCCACCGTACGTGGTTGCCTCCCTCGGCAGAGCAACCCCTTTAGTTGGCTTCATTCCCCTTTTGAATCATATCCCTCTAATCTCATCCTCCTCACCCTCTTTAAAAAAATGTATTCACACTTCATAGTGCAATGCATACACTTTCAAACTTTATCATAAATCATATTTTTCTTTTATTAAATATAAAATATAATATGTAAATTATTTAATATTATTCAAAATTTTACTATAAAATCATTTAGGCAAAAAAATAAAATTAATTTAAAATTATTATATTAAAAGTTAAATTTAATTCTTTCGCGTGGCAACCCTGCCGCTGATCGCAAACAAAATTTAATTGAAAAAGAATTAAGACGTCCTCGATTTATTGATAAATTTGGGTATTCACTACCTCTTTTTTTTATTTTGACTTTTTTTTTTAAATTTACCACATTAATCCCCCTTTATCAAACCCCCTTTTCATGCGCCTACTATTTCGCTATTGGTTTCGTTTTAAGCAAGTATATATCGTCGCCTTTCTTTCTCAACCTCGTATCTCTCTTTCATCAAGTTTTCAGTAGAGAAAAAAACTATTATTTTGTAATAGAAATTTTTTGACAAGATTTGTGAATGTCATTTCATTTAAACTAACAAGACGCATGGTTTGCAGGTGATTCAATGCTACATTAAAGAACTCACTCCATGTTAGAGAAGTATTTTCAGATACGAGGTTACAGTATAAAGTGTTCCAGTACAATCGTTTTACCGTAAATTTGAGATACGAGGTTGTTGCGTTCAAACCGAGAACATTCTTTTTATTTATTATACCAAAAGAAAGAACAATTTTAAGAAATAACAAGTTTTAATAAATGTATTGGAGTATCATACTTCATGAGTCAGATTGTCATAAAAGGAGTGGTAGTCTTTTGGTAAGAGCTCTTTGAAGATCATCCATTTTTCTTTTTGTGATTGGTAAGGGTTGATTGTAAAGTCTTTCAACTTCACGTGAGGCAATGCTGTCGAAACGTTGAGGCAACAATTTCCAATCATCGTCGAAATTTACCTTGTAATGCATTCCAAATTGTGTGTATTTGATTGCCCTGATATTATCTACACAAGGATCACCAGATTTCTTCCCTGGTCGTATAGATTTGTAGTACTTGATTGCTGCTCCATAATTAAGGAAGAACTCATGACTTAGGTAGCGAACTTGATATGGTTTCGCAGATCTTGCTTCTATCCGTACAAAGTCTGCAGGAACGAAGAGCTCTTTGGTTTTTTTTTAACTTCAATGGTAGAGTGGACCGAATCACATGACATCTGGGTGTGTCCTACTGCTAAATATTTCTCATAAATTTCAGCTTTATGTTTAATAGCGAAGTTTTGTAAAGAATTTGACAATTTGTTTTGTAAATCATTTGAATCGATGCCACCCTCTCCCCATACATAACAAAGTACACTGCCATCTCTCTCATTGTATAAGGTAAATTGATGAACGCATAGTTTCAACTTGAAATATTGCGCACCGGCAGAGATCATGGGAATATTTTGTACAGCCTGTAAATCTACAGTAAATAGCTTTACCTCACCTTTCAAGCATCTTTCTTTGTCAGAATCTCTTTCCTGTCTTGCTCTTTCTTTTGCTTGAATATGCGTCTCATACTCCCCTGTTTCAATATTACCATTTTTAAATGCATAGCATAAATCGCACTGGTCCTTTTTGGGTTTATAAAGACCAAGATTCATATCATGTACGATTGCCAAAAAGCATTTATAGGAAGCTTTTTCCTTATAAGGGATGTTGTTGTCTCTCATGTAAACCTCGTAAGTTATATATAGTTCCATCCAAGTCGCATAATCCACATCAACGTACTGTTTACTTGTACTTTTTCGGCAATAGTGTGATGGCATTTTAGGGACTGCATTCAAAAATGTTTTGATGTGCTCATTTTTGGTAATATTAATGGGTTTGAGCCTGTTTACATTTGCGGCTTTATTCGTCATAAAGATTTCGTTTTTAGCACTCTTGACCCAATTTAAAACGGACCATTCACCGATACAGAGTGTATTCATAAACATTTTTTTAGACACAGCTTTCATCTCACCACTAATTTTTAAATTATACTCGAGCGTATGAGATCTCTTACTTGGAACGCCCGTTGTTTGTTTTCCAACAGGCTTGAGCACAACCATCGAGTTAACATACAATTTTCGTTGCTCCCAAGATAAAACGTCCCAGAATGTATGAACAATTTCATCTGTGTCCTCTTCTGTTATTTCTTGACACTTTCTGGTTTTAGTATTACCACATTTCACTGAATTACATTTGGGTTTCATTGCTCTTTGTCTCCGAACTTCCATTCCAATAATCCCCTCACCTATCTTTCTTTTTACTGAAGTATACTGTTTTCCCTTTTGTCTTCTACGTTTCAATTGATTTCGCAACCATCTGATTTTATTTCCTTGGCCATTCTTGGCTTTTTTGTAAGAACATAGACCACTGGTTTCATCTAGTGTCCTAAAAGACGTGTCAAAGTCGGTTGAATTGCTGGAACATTCGCTGTATTTATAATCTGTATCGTCAGTGGAAGCAGAAAAGTCACATAGAGAATCATCGCTATCTGGGCTTAAAGAAGGAGGTTTTTGTTTTAGTTCGCCAGTTGTTTCATCCAAAATACAGTTATCGTCATTGATAATATCGCTTGTTGTCGGTTTTGCATCTTGAAAAACAAACTGGCCAGTCTTTTCATCTAAACCGAAATTCTCCTCCTTTTATATTATAATTTTGAAGACGGCGATAAAAGTAAATACAGCACATTTCATGCCATTAGTAGAAAAATGGAGGCATAATTCATGATATACCTACCAGGTGTGTTTTTTTTCGAGGTAGATGCTTCATTTTCATCAGCGTTTCCTCTTGCCAAATTCACCAACTCTGCACCCCTGCTCTACCTTTTCATCTTATAGATATCACCTGTTTAAGATTTCTTTTCGGTAAAGAAATTTACTGATGGTAAAAAAAGCACTTAGGTACCGATTTATAGATACTTTACGAAAATGCGATGAAGAAAATCACATTGATTTCACAAAACACGGCACCGCCAGAAAATCAAAAAGGCTTGCACATACGATAAGAATTTAAGAAAAAGTTTTGCCTCTATTTAAATCTTCTTTTATAAACGAGACAACAGTAATATCTTTGGTCTCTCTTGCAATCTATGAAGAGCAACAACCTCGTATCTTCGAGTTTGGGTAACGATGTATTGTTGAAAACCTCGTAACAGCGAGTTATGAGTTTCTTGCAGTAAATAAGGACAAAGGAAGTTAGATGAAAGGAAATTGCATCGTCTATTACGGCTAACTTGAGATTGCTATTCAGATACGGGTTCGTTACATTTATGAGGCGGGCAGGAATGATGCCAAATCTGCAAAAAACAAAAAACTAGAATTTTGCAGGTACGAGGTTGAGAAAGAAAGGCAACGATATGTAATATATGTTATGTTTTATGTTTCAAGTAAATAAAAATGAAATAAAATTGCATACCAAAATTACCTCCGAATTTCCTCGAGAAGTGATCACTGCTGTTGGATTGATTAAAAAATGATATGCTCTGTTGTTGTTGCACTAGTTCTTTTCAAAAGATTCTTTATATCATTGAAATACATATATTATATACACTAATACGCGAATGGAAAAATTTAAGTATATCTATACGTTTCCCGATCTAATACTTTTTATTTAAATTTTCTTTTTTATTGCCGACCGAGCTACCAGCTTAAGGAAATTAACAAAATCTATTAACTTTATATATAAATTTAACTTTAATTTACTTGAAAGTTTAAAAAAAATTTAATTGAAAATTTAAAACACGCAAAAAAATGTTGGCAATTGGTGGTTTTTGAATCTCGAACGCCTGCGTCGAGTGCCTTTTGTTCTTCTTCTTGAATTCACTTTGACAAAACGGTTAGTATATGTCTTGATTCCTTTGTTCTTCAGTATATAAGGTAGATACACCGTTTTTTTTCTGTTGACCTGGTAATTCGGTTAATTTTACAATTTTAAAATGCCGGAAAAGCGGTGAAAATTTATTTTCTTTACATAAAAAGAAAGGCGGTGAAGTTATTCAACCGCTTTTTGAATTTCCTACAAAAAAACACAATACTCTTAGTAAAAATATAACAAAATCTGACCCAAAGTTTATTTATCAATATCAAATTGATAACAAAATGGCCTAATTTTGACTTAATGGATTACCTGGTTTCTTTTTATTACTTTATTATTTAATCACCCTTATATTGGGTTTCCTTGGGACTTTTAGTCCAGCAATCGCTTCCAATTAATATCATCCTTATCAATTCCGTACTAACCAGGATTGGAAATTTCTGTGGAGAATTCAGCTCCCTAAAGTCTCATATTTTCCAACATCATTACATTTATACATGTAAGTAATTAATTCATTTATTGTTTCGTTTTTGATATAAAGTTTATAATTTTTGATGAATTTTATAGCTATGGCATTGCCGTCAGCTCGGTTAGCAAATTAAGTACAAACAGTAATACTGATTTTTTTCTTTGTTTTTTAATAAATATTTAAACAAATTCGGTAAGAAGTAACATCCTATATTTATAAATAACTTTCAAAAAAGAATAGAGTCTTTTCCAATCGGAATCATTTAGCACTGAAATAGTTTCGTGGAGCGTCAGTTTCCTTTCCAACGAATGTTTTTCTGTGGGAAGCAAAAATGGGGCATATACCTATGATGTGAAAACAGTCCTCTTTGGCTTTCAAATTACATAACGTGCAAAATCGGTTAAAACTGTTGTTGTAAGGAGATCCGTTTAGCGGAAGAATTTCACATCTTGTTTTAAATATTAAAGATATTTCCCTGTAATTAAGTGAATCATTAAAGTAGTTTGATTGCATAAGGTTAAGTTCCAGTTGTGAGTAAAGTAGTCTGCTATCTGATTCTCGAGCTTGTATTATAAACCCATCGCGTTCAGAATTTTCGTGCGCTTGTATTATTTTGTAAAGCTGTTCTTTTACATGACTCAAATTTTGTGAATTTAACGATACTACTTCACCACAATTGTTTCCCAGATGTTTCCATTTTGACACCCACCAGTCCTCGTTTCTTAGCTCATATAGTGCCATTCGTTTAGTCAGTCGGTCATCACGATGAGACAACACCTTGACAATGTAGTCTGCCTGTGATTTCAGAGTGCCAGTAAAAATTTTGGGTAACCCAGTTTCCAGATATAAAGCATAATTCGGTGTGTTTAAAGGTAAATTAAAAAGTTTCTTCAAAAAGCATCTGTGAAATTTTTCTATCGACTCGTATTCATTAATTCCCCATACTTGGGCAGCATAGCAAAGTGAACTCCTAACAGCAGCATCAAATATCCTGTATTTCGCTGAAAGTACTATGCGTTGATTCGAAAAGATATTTCTCCAAGATAGATTTAACAGACTTTGTGTAGTTTTAGCTTTGATGGTTGTATGATTGTTGAAATCTATAGTTTTATTAAGAATTACTCCAAGGTACTTATACTCAGAAGCTACCTTTAAAAGATTTCCATTGTAGTACCAATTATATGTTGATTGATACCGGGCAGATCTTGAGAATACCATTACTTTTGATTTATCTGCGTTAATGGTAAGTCCCCATTTTCTGCAGTAATCCGCGAGACGATTAATCATTAGCTGGAGATTGACTGGAGTCTCGGAAAGTATCACTAAGTCATCAGCATATAAAAGAACATTTATGGTCAAATCAGCAATCCGAATACCTCCGGGTAGGTAAGATTCAACATCATTTATAAAAAGGGCGAATAGAAGTGCACTTAATATTCATCCTTGCTTAGCACCAGAATCTGTTTCAAACCATTCTGAATAAATTGATCCATCCCACACAGCAGCTTTTGATTCTACATACATCTTCTTTACTACACGGATGAACTTGGAGGATATGCCTAGTTGTGAGAGCTTGTAGAAGAGTGCATTTCGATTCGCAAGATCAAAAGCAGACTTAAAGTCTACGAAAAATGCATAGACTTTCTTGTTCCTCGCTTGAAATGCTTTTACGATGGAGGTTAGTACGAAGATATGGTCAATGGTTGAAATTTTTCCTGAAGCCAGCTTGGAATTGGGTCAATGTATCGTTATATTCCACCCAAGTCTCCAATCTGTTAACAAGTACTCCACAGAACAATTTTGCGATGACGTTCATAAACGATATGCCTCTATAATTGTCTACATTGTTGATGTCTCCTTTTTTGTGAATAGGGAATATAACAGACTTTAAATGATGTAGGAATTTCTTCTTTTGAAAACACTTCATTGAAAAAGGATGTAAGTTGACATATAAAGGTTGGTGTGGCGTTCTTGAAATATTCGTATGGAATCCCATCTTCTCCTGGAGCTTTTCCATCTTTTGCCTTGACGACAACAAGCTGTACTTCAGCTACAGTGATTTCAATATCCAATATTTTGTCAACGAAAAAAGGTTCTGCATAAGAAAATACAAGGTCTGCTTTATTTTTTAAAATATTTTTGAAGTGAGTTGAAAGTTCGTTAGCAGATACTCCTGGTCCTATTTTAAAATTCGATCCAATTATTTCTTTTGTCACCTTCCAAAATTCTCTCGAATCTCTTGTGTTACCAAGTTTGTCGGCTAGATGGTTTTCGAATTCAGTTTTCTTTCTGAAACAGATTTTTGTATCTTTTATTTGCTATGTTGTACCAATTTTTCAAGTTTTGACAGTTTGAGTTCCGGAGTGCATTTAGAAGGACAAAGGACTTTTTTCTAGCTTTCATACACTCTTTTTCAAACCATTTTTGTTTAAAAGCCTTACGAAATTTTGAGGATACTCTTGTTACAGAGTTTCTTATACAAGAAACAAATTGATTTGCACGTTCATCCGCTGAATTAGTCCTCTCATTCAGTCTCTCAAGATGTATATCAAGCCTGTTTTGGTATGCCAATAAGTCATCCTGTTTCGATTTGAGCATCGGAATCAGCCGAAGATTTCTTTGAAATGGTGTTATTTCTTCTGACCATTCAACAATAATTGGCATGTGGTCTAAGTAGTTCTTACTTTGTACTTCGATTTTTGTTATAAGCTCAATCCATTCACTATTTGCAGCGCAATAATCAATCACAGATTTGCCTTGACCTCCTATAAACGTATACTGACCTTCAGTATCTCCGTTAGTACAACCGTTCAAAATTATACAGTCATACATCTGCAAGACTTCAAGAAGGTTGGTACCATTTTGATTGCATACATTGTCCTTGGAATTTCTGTTGTTGCGGTTTATTGAAGGGTTATTTGAGTTGTGGATTGTAGTTACCTGGAAGTTGTTGGTTCTTGCGTTGAAATCACCTATTATAAGAACACTTTTGTTTGACAAATGTAATATGATGTTGCTAAACCGCTCGTAGTCTGCTATCCACTTGTTACAATTGATGTAAAATGGAAGAATGTACATATCATTTTTGTGTAAAAGTTTTACAACAGTAACATCATCCAATTGTTCAAAAGTGTACATTTTTAGTAAAGATGTTTTTATACCATACAGTGTTCCGCCGCTTGCACGTCCTTTTGTATATGTTTTAACTGCCGCATTTGAAACTAATTTAAATCCATTAAAATATTTTAAAAATTTACTTAGATTTTCACTTGTAACATGTGTTTCGTAAAGAAAAAAATATATTAAAATCATTAACATAGTTAAAAAAATCTATAAATAAAAGTTTATTATTTAGCCCTGACACATTATATGATAAAATTTTAAAAGAATATAATGGTGCTAAGCTGACGACATTACAATTTCAATTTTGTACTAAAGTATTAGAACTCGGCAAATTTGAGTAAAGTGGCATCCCTGGTGTAATTACATTAACTGGTCTATACCATTCACTGCGACGTCTAATTGCTGATATGGCTTTGACAGCTGCGAAATTAAGTTCACCAAACATTTCGCGTAGTTTGTTTTCTCCATCTTCGTTTTTATTTTTAAGTGAATTGACATTATTTAAATAAACTACCAACGAATTGTTGTTTTTCATTACTACTGCTTCTGTTGGTTTTTTCGTTTTAATTATTTTTCTGTAGCCAAGAAGGATCCGACGTTTATGTTGTGATTGTTTCGTTAGGTCTCGTTGTATAAAAACACCTGTGCCTTTGAGCTTGGAGGAGTTTTGGAGCATTTTTGTTGCATTTTCATTCGAGCCGGTGTTAAGTTTCAGTTTGATGATATTTTCGTTTTCGGTTAGTCTTGTTGCTTCTGGCATTCGATGCGATTCGCCAAGCAAAAGTTGACTGAGAGATTGTATTTTCACTTGTGGATCGATATTCTCTTTCGGCATAGTGAAGATGATGTTTTTTCCTTTTAACTCCCTGCCCTGCATCTCCAACTCCTCTTCCAGAGCATTGCACCTAGCTTCGAAATGTCGAACCTGCATGGATAAATCCTCATTTTGTGTCCGCAGTAAATTTATTTCCGCATTCAGCTTTGCAAAATCCTCTTTTGTAGCTAACTTTGCAGTTCCTTTCTCAAGCTCTGTGTGCAGAGATTCTTCTATAATATTTTTTATTTTTCTAAGATCGTTATCAGAAATAGACATGGTGTGGTGCGATTTATAACCTTTTTGCGTTCTGTTTATAATTGGTGCTTTGTACATGTATTATCACTCTCCATTTTAGTAAACATCCTCAAATTTCATGCCTATTTAGTCTTCTCCCAAAAATGTTGCCTGCCAAAAATCTTCACCAATCAATATCTGAGCAAAACTTTAGAACGTGACCATATATTTATCGTAAAAATCTACTACGACAAAAGCTCTTACGACCATTCTTTCGATCAAGATTTTCCATGACACTTCATTTTAATTTCATAAATAAAAAGCCAACAACATTAACATGCCGTCGCGGTCGGGAAGGTAAACGTTTTGGCATCGGCCATTTACTTTTAATTTGTTTCTTTTTTTTCGTTACTCTTTTAGTAAATAATTACCTAAATTATTATATTCGGTAACAGGTTTGCAAATATTAGTATTAAATTCGGCGAACAGAGGGTACATCTATATATCGGAGTCCATAACCCAGATTGTTTTATTTTTACGGGGTGAACCATATGGGTTATTGGCGATAATAAAACACGGCTATTATATCAACTTTTTTTCTCGTCTTCGCTTTCATCATCTTTATGTCAAGATTGATCAAAACCTCAAGTTTCATTTTTTTACGAATCCAAAACTTGCAATAACTTACCTACCTAGCTACATAATTTATATAATGTAGGCTGGCATCAAATTTTTAAATGTTCAAAATTGTGTCTTTCTGAATAAGAAAAACAATAATATAACTATGTAAATACATAGATACTTACACCACACTATTCATAATCTTTTTTTTAAATTCGTAATGCCAAAGAATAACTAACTTCCTACCTACATAACCTATACATATACATAGATATAATGAGACTGTCCCAGTTGGCATTCTCATATTGCCAAACGGTACTCATAGGTGATTTTTCTTTAACTGAGTGTTGTTGGCATAAGAAATTTCCAGATATGACACAATGTTCTCATGTGCCTAGAGGCTATAATACACTTGGTGGTAAGAAACAAGTCTGGAGTGTTGGCGGATTAACCTGCAAGGTCAGGGATTCGTGTCGGCTTGTCAACGAAGCTGAGTCAGTTGGTTTAACTCAGCAAAGACCTCAACATACCTTCCTTCGGGTGTTGTCTGGCTTGAAAAGCGGAGCCAGCTATAATTGTGTACATTGAAATCGCCCGTAATGACGATTTCCGTGCGAGGATAAGGGGAAACAATTCTTTGTATGGAGTCGGACAGAGCATCAAATTCGTTAAAAATTGAGTCTGTCCAAATTTGGGCTCCGATAAATAAAACAAGTGTGTATGATGTGCTTATTTACCGTGAATTTTAACCACACGAAATTAGAATTTGTGTTTGAGCACAAACCATATTGTTGAAGTTGGTACGCAACATCATTTCTAATGTAAGCGGCGAGACCATGGTGGGAAAAAAATAATGGCACTAAGTTATACCCTGACAGATGAAATTCCGAATGATCAGAATTGTCACCTATTTGGGTTTCACGAGGTGCCAAAACAGCTGGCCAGTTTTTGACAGAGTGGGTATACGAAAATAGAAATTCTTTCTAAACCCGCGAATATTGGAATAATCGACCCTAAATACACCAGCCATTTTAATATTCGAAAACAAATAAAACACAAGTCAGTCAATTAGCTATATAGAATGTTTTTCCTAAATTCCAATTTGAACTTTTCAATAACAAATTGTCACTAGTGTTATGCCTTAGCGACAATTTGTATGGAACCGCCCCTGGTTAAATAGAGAAAATAGACACTAATCCATCTGACGTTATACCAACCTAATCAATGCATGTACTGTGATAAGCTTCACACTACCTACAATGATCAAGTTAATATAACTGTGCGAAGTGACAGGGAAGAGGAAGGAATTTACCCGTTGTGCGTGCGCTTGTTTAGTTTAGCTCTTATCAGCTTGGTTGATGTTACGGCTGATTGCCTGGTTAGTGATTTGTTTTTGCCTTGTTATATATTTTTTTTATTGAGTACTAGGGATTTGTTTGATTGTGCACTGAATTTTAATTGGGGCGGGGGGAGGGGGGTCGGATGATTTGGTTGTCTATTTTAATTCACTGATTTATTTTATATAAGTGGGGCTATTGTTTTTTTTTTGTTAGAATTTTTGGGTAGTGATTGGCTTTAAAAGAAAAAAAATATACACAGGCTAATAAACACACACTAGTCACTATTTTTTCGGCTTTCGCGCGCACTTTCTCCACTTTCTCACAACACGATGTGCAGCAGGTGAGATGCTGGTCGGAACTGCGTTATGGGATTTTTCGTTTCGCATCAGCAGCGTACTAGGCGTATGGTTTAGTAAAATAATGGCTGTCTGTATTTATAAATACGAAATTTTAGACCATGTCGTAACTCTTATTCGATGCTTTTGTAAGTCCGTTATCGTCGCAGCGTTCGGACGTATTTTTTTCTTAATAATTTAATAAACGTGTAAAATCAACATTCTTAAGTTTCTTTATTTAGATCGGACATTCTTTGACACAATGTACATTGAAAATGTAAGTAAGTGATAAGTAGGTAGATATATTCATATAAACTTTATATGATAGATGTATACATAAAATTCATTTTATTTTTAAAGATATATAGGTATTTAAATGTATGAGAGCCCAAATAGTATATGATGTATGTAGGTTGGAATTCAGTGACGTAGCTAGCAAAAACATGTGTAGTTTAGACAGGGAAAATATGCATACAAATATTATGTCTCGTCGATTTGGATTCGATTCCAGAATAATATGCATGACTGGATCGAAGGAACTTGCTCTTGTAGCTAACAACTTAAATGTAGCTAAACATTGACGCTGTTAATAGGCAGGTAATTTGGTTATCTTATGTAGGTTTAAAGCCTATGTAGCTAATATAACTGATTCTTAGTATAATAAATAGTCGAATGGATGAATCAAGGAATAGTTACATAGGTACCTACCTACAAATGTATATTTAAATCTATGTTGGATCTATGGATTTTAATTCTTTAAATTAGGATGGTAATATATACCTGCACTACATACATTCGTATTCGTAGTCCGCACTACATTCTGTTGGTATTCCATTTTTTGTACACGTCAATTAAATTCCATACCTGCAGTTTTGTTATCATTTTGGTGTGTTTTTCTATAATTGAAAATGAAGTCTATTGATTAACATGATATGCGATTATAGAAAATTGAACTATTAAATTTATCAATAATTAATTAAAACCATCCGGAGTTACAGATAGTGATGCTGCAGTAAGGAGTGTACATCATCGGTTGTATATACGATTATAGAAAATTGAACTATTAAATTTATCAATAATTAATTAAAACCATCCGGAGTTACAGATAGTGATGCTGCAGTAAAGAGTGTACATCATCGGTTGTGTAGGTTGATGATAAGGAAACAAAATTGTGTGCGCAGTGTTGGACATTAAAATAAAAATAAAATTGTTTCTAAAAAGCATAATTTTGTTCAATAACTTACCAGCAACAGAGATATAAAATTCTTAAATGTCCTAATCCTTGGATTTGGGCTTATATTTGTTTTTACGTTATTTCAAATGATGAGAAACATTAAGAAAACTATTCTAGACAGTATTTCTACAGAAGACACAAATTTCAAAGGTGATGGCTATACAAGTTTTACTGGTGCCAGATGTGCCATACTAGTTGGTTCCGTAACCGTTACACTATTTATGGTGGTCTTTTTATGGCCTAGAACTTGGCTTCTTTACTTGGCCAGTGCAGTTTTAGGAGCTGGAGCTTATTTAACATATGGACAGGTCAGGGCACGTACCTGGCTAGATGCAGTAATCCAGCGAATATATCCCGAATTTCTGGAATTTTCTGGGCTCTTCTACAGTGCAGTAAGTTTTTTGGCAATCTCTTTGTTTATTTCCAATTCCAAGATAAAAGCACTATCGATGCTGAGACATGGCAACTTGTCATCGGAGTGTTGATTGCTGTTGCAATACTGGCTATCGTCTTCTTGGCTACGCTGAGATCAGTCGCGGATAACTCTACATCTGAGAGAGAACTACAAGAAGTAAAATCAGGATTTGGAAGTGCTCTTTATGCAATGAAATCAGCTGGAGAATTGTTTGTGACAAGAGATATGTTACTTTTGAGTTTGCCCTTTTTCTATACAGTTCTGGAACTATCATTCTTCAGTGGAGTTTATGGTTCATCGATTGGATTTACATCCGCCATCTCAGAAACAAGAAAAGAAATAGTTGTGTTAGCTGGTATATGCATTGGTGCTGGTAAAGTCTTGGGAGGAGGTATTTTCTAAAATATAATAATTAAATTACAGAATATTAAATAATAATACTCACTTCCAATTCCAATATTTGTTTTGAAGAAATGATGAAATAAATAATTGTTTTGTCATCTGTCAAAATACTCACCTCGAATTGAGTAAACTGGTCTTTTCTTGTGGTGGAATTTAGGCACGTACACATTAATATGCTATGGTTTGCTTCTACTCTTTGATTGGATTTTCTTCATTTTGAACATGAAATTAATAAATATTGCTTAATTTATAAACCAGAGTCAACAAAAAGCTTTTATTAGTATGTTTTTTGTTTGATAAATGCCTTTAAAAATACAGTTTAACTAAAAAGCAATAAATTTTTCAATTTTTGAATTTAACGGATTTCCATTTTGAATATAACTTAAACGACACATTAGTGCATCGTAGCATATCATCACCCAAAATTCTGATGAACTGACCGATGAAATAATTATGCAGCTGCACTCCAATTTCCAGTTAAATTCATTAGGTCATTCACTTCATTGTATTATTCAAATGACTTGCCTATAAATGCATGTGAAGTTGAAATTGAGTTTGAGTTGTACTTCTGTTCTTAATAAATAAAATATAGTATCTGAGAATTAAAAACTCTCGGATACAAAAAAATAATTTTTTTAAAAATATGTTTTAAATAAAACTGGCGCCCGAACAGGGACCGTGGTCGTGTTTAAAATTCGTGTCAATTCTAATCAGAAGTAAAAGTGAAAGTTAAGAAAAATAATAAAAACGGTTAGACTCTTAATTAATTAAAAAAGGAAAAAAATAATAAAGTGAAAGTTAAGAAAATCATTAGAAACGGTTAAACTCTTAATTATTAAAAAAAAAAATAATAAAGTGAAAGTTTGAAAATCAATAATAATAATAAGACGTTTAAAATAATTTCTTAACACACAAAAAGAAAGCATTAAAAAGTGAAGGAAGAGGCCCCGGAGTCACCTTTAAAGTACTAATTAAGGACAAAACGGAAAATTGCCGAACCTCCCACCGAGCGAATTACCCCCACGGAACCATAAATAAAAGGACACAGTGCAGCTCCAAAAAAATGATGCTATTAATGTAAGTTATTATTAAGTGACTTTTAAATTTTTTACAATTCATACAAAGAAAATTTTTAATTAACATTTGAAAACAAAGATATTTAAAGAAACATTTTTTTGTGTCAATACGTGTATAAAAATAATATAAACTTAGAGAGAAAAATACAGTGAGAATAAAATGCAATTAAATTAAAATTATTTTTTACATTGAAATCAAATTCAAATAAAATAAGATTTAAATAAATCCAATAAAAAAAAAAACAATAATAACTTAATAGTAACATAAATTGAAATTGCATATATCTAGTGTTTATCTTTATGTTTCTGAAATATTTTTAAAAATATATTAAATCAAAATAAAATATTCGAAGAAAAAAAAACAAGACGAAAACATATAGTATTTATGTCTCATAAAACATATAATTAAATTATTGAAATTGTACTTCTCTTTACTTTTCTTTAAAAACAAATTTTTTTCTCGAAAGCAATTTAAAATGAATCCTAATAATTTAGTCAGACCCCCTCGCATAAGCGATAATCTCCCCGTTGCAAACGCTCTCAACCTTCCTAACCCACCTAACGCTGCTAATACAGCCCAACAAAACGAACCTTTTAATATGAATTTACTCACTGAACACGTTAACAGAATAATGCGTGAGACTCTTCTTGAGAAGGTAGGACAATCCTACTATCTCTACTTAATCCCAATCTTGATTTTGCGAATGACACAGATCAAATTATTAATATCGGTAATGATGGAAATCTAGCCGATTTAGATAAAGTTCCCGACGTAGTCAAAAGCCTACGTGAATTTTCCGGTCAACCCGGCGAATTCAGCTCATGGAAAAAAAGTGTCGAAAGAATACTTTCAATTTATGAACACCTCAGAGGTGCACCAAAATATTATGGTATCCTTAGCGTAGTCAGAAACAAAATAGTAGGATTAGCTGATATAGCTCTCGAATCCTATAACACGCCATTAAACTGGCAAAAAATTTCAAAATGTCTCTCACTGCACTACGCAGACAAAAGAGACATCGGTACACTAGAGTACCAAATGACTACTTTGGTCCAAGGTAGTAATTCTGTCCCCGAATTCTACCAAATGGTGTATCAACATCTCTCCCTTATATTAAACAAACTTTCATGCATGGACATGACACATGAATCTCTTACCAATATGATACAATGCTACAGAGGTAAAGCACTTGACACTTTGGGCGCGGTCTTAAAGGAGATCTCCCGCGACGCCTTAGCATTAAAGAACCTGTAGACCTACCTCAGGCTCTACATCTTTGCCTCAAATTACAAAATGTTGATTGTCGAACTCAATACGCAAATAATAGCCAACATATCATGCGTAAAGCACATCCACCACCTCCACCATTATTCCCAAAACGACGGGACCAACCAACAGCCCATAACACACAATTCTATCCAGAATTGATTCATAATCCTCAAGCAAGGCCGAGATATCAACAAAACGGATTCCAGAACAGACCTTATTTTGTTCAACCTCAGAACAGATTCCAAAATCATAGACACGCCCCCATGGCACCACAATACTATAATAACAACAGGTATCAAGCACAATATGTCCCTAGACCAAAACCCCCACCAGAACCTATGGATGTGGATAGAAGCATCCATTCCAGACAAATAAATTATGCAAATCGACCACCCATTCGTAACTACCCAGTAAAACGAGAAAATCCATTCAACTCGCATCAATATTAGATGCGACCACAAAATAAGGTGCAAAGAATTTATAATACCAATAGTTACCCGAAGAAGAAAATGAAAATTATTTTCCAGAGGAAACAGAACAAGAGCATCAAAATCCGGACGAATGTCCAGAAAACGAAAACAACCCTTCCTTAGATCAACCTGAGGAGTTAGAAGACATCTATTTTTTAGACTAAACCGCTTTTCACTCCCATATTTTAAACTACAGGTGAAGAGTGGAAAATTTTTAAAATTTCTAATTGATACCGGTTCGAATAAAAATTATGTTCAAAAAAATCGAATTAAATCCCCTTTACTCAATGATAAACCATTTTTCGCTAATTCTGTAGGAGGTAACATAAAAATTACCCATCATGCTTTTTCTAACCCCTTTGATAAAAATGGAAAAAAAATAAAAATTTTTATTCTTCCTACTCTAACATCATTCAACGGAATCATTGGTAATGATTCTTTACGTGATCTCAAAGCAGTAATCCATACCGACAAAAGTTTTATGACTATTAATAATAATTTAAAAATCCCTTTAGAGCGATATAATTCTGAGAACATTAATAATGTTAATTTACGTACTTCACATCTATCGGATGTACAAAACAAAAAGCTTCACGCTATCCTAAATAAATGTCCTAATCTATTTTCTGATCCAGATGAAAAATTGACTTATACAAGTACGGTGAAAGGAGAAATTAGGACAAGCACAGATACACCTGTGTATTCTAAAACTTACCCATACCCTATGGCTCTTAAAGAAGTCGTAGAAGCCCAAGTAAAAGAATTAATCGATCAAGGAATAATTAGACCTTCCAGATCACCATACAATTCCCCTGTATGGATAGTCCCTAAAAAGGCGGACGCTTCCGGTGAAAAGAAATACAGAATGGTAATTGACTACCGAAAACTAAACTCTATAACTATTATTATTTATTATTATGAATTCTTTATTTAACCAAAACTTTAAATATACCTATTCTAAAAATAATTTTAAGAACATTAGCATGGCAAAAAATATTTGCCGTCTGCCTGAAATTGACATTTATTGAGTATAAAAAAATAAAGAAGAAAGTTTAAGATTATAATAAGCTTAAAGTAAATATATATAAATAATACAGGGATAGATAAACATACATACATAAATTTAAAATTTTGAATTTACTCTAAAAAACTGTTTCGGTAATCTAAGGCATGATCAATAAAACTGATAAGGACCTTCCAACCGCACTCTCCGTTTAAAATTTGTTTCGCTTCCTCGTTGTTTAAAAAGCTCTTTGAGAAATAAAGTCTTCGAAGTTCTTGCAGAATAGGACAAACGGCTAAAAAATGGTTGACATCTTCGATTTCATTTCGATTGCAAAGGTTACACCTGGGATTATCATTTCTGTGGGGTTTATAATTCAAATTTAGCATCTCAGTCCTTGCCTTAAACAAAGTACTTATTTGATTTGCAGAGAGTTTACTATTAAAGTAATTGTTTACAACCAGAGTGTGATTAAGTTGCTTATAGACCAATCTGCTTGGAGAGGTTTGAGCCCTATTCAAAAACTTGAGATACAGTGAATCATCGACGATTGCAATACAATCATAAAACCTACCTTTCCAACTAGCAAGGGAAGTTACACTAAGGTTTAGATTAAATCCGTGTGCAATAGCTATCTCCTGCCATTCTTTGAAAGGAGACAAATTCCTTCGGAATGCAAAATCCATCATTTGCTTATGAAGGTTTTCACTTGACCTTTGCATTACCTTTATTATATAGTCGGCATTATATTTAAGATTTTTAAGATAAATTGGAGGGATACCTGATTCCACATGTATGGCATAATTTGGTGTAGCATTTGGAAGTTTAAAAATTCGTTTAAAAAAGAAGCGTTGCACGCTCTCAAATTCATCGAGATCTTGGTAACCAAAAACTTGACTGGCATAGCATAAGCACGAGTTTATAGTGGCTTCAAAGACTCTAAATTTAGCTGAGATGCCTATGTATTTGTTGCAGAAGATTTTGTTCCATATAAGATTTATTGCAGTTTTTGCCGACAAGCATTTATCTTTAACATGAGGACGGAAATCTAGATTGCTACGAAAAAGAACACCTAAATATTTAAATTGGTTAACCACCTCTATAGGTTCACGCTCCAGAAACCATGTTTCTCGCGGGCTTCTCCTTCGACGGGTACTTTCAAAAATCATAATTTTCGACTTCGCGGTGTTTATATTCAGGTCCCATTTCTCACAAAAGCTTTTGAGTCTATTAATTTGTAATTGTAATGTGATAGGGTTGTCCGACAAAACGACAAGGTCGTCCGCATAAAGTAGAACCTTAATAAGAAGATTCCCAAATCGAACACCCCCAGGCAAATTACGCGAGATATCATCAATGAAAAGGGCGAACATAATCGGGCTTAAGGGACAACCTTGGGGCACACCGCTATTGGTACTAAAGAAGCTGGACATTGCACTCCCATTTGCCACAGCGGCGCAAGTATTGGTGAGGAGAAGTTTATAGAGTCTTAAAAATTTCGTCGATATACCTAACGTTGATAATTTATACAGTAATGAATTCCGGTTGATATTATCAAATGCTGACCTAAAATCAATAAAAAAGACATAAAGTTTTTGTTTGTTATCGATGAATCGTTTTGCTATATTGAAGAGTGCGAAGATCTGATCCACAGTTGAAAGACCAGAGCGAAAACCAGCTTGGAAAGAGCTTAGTAATTTGTTCTCTTCTACCCACCTCATAAGCCTACAATAAAGAATTTGGGTAAATATTTTTCTAAGACAAGGTAGAATCGAAATGCCCCTATAGTTTGCAGGTGAGCTTGGGTCTCCTTTTTTAAAAATTGGACAGATTTTTGACATCAAAAATACCTGAGGTATTTCTTCTTTTTCAAGAAGCTTATTAAAAAAATCAAGAAGAAGATTTATGAACGCCGGAGAGGAGTTTTTATAAAATTCGGCTGGAATTCCATCTAGTCCGGCTGCCTTGTTGTTTTTCATATTTTTAAGAATTGCTTGCAATTCATTTATTGTAATAAGCTCATCTAGGTCTGAAATAGCAATTGAGGGTAAAGCATATTGAAAAATTTGTGAATTTGGTGGAGGGTTAAAAAGTTCCATGAAATGGTTTGCTAGTGACTCTATATTTATTGTCGTTGCTGGAAAATTCTTAACCCCACTTAAACATCTTATCTTAGACCAAAATGATTTTGAATCTTTACATTTTGATAAACCTACTGCTATGCCGTCCATGAAAGTTTTTTGTTTATATTTGCATAGACTCTTATACTTTTTGTTTGCATCTAGGTAGAGCGATTTAAAGAAATTGGACTTGGTTTTCCTAAAAATGTTAAGCATTGCAAAAGATTTTTTTCTGAGTTTAATGCATTCCCAGTCATACCACTCAACAGCAAAATTTTGTTTGCCATTGAGTGGCATGGCTGAACGCTTTATGACTTCTATTATTTCACTAGCCGACTGCTCGCAGGACCATGATACATGGCTCGCTAGATTATTTACTTGAACATCGAGTCTACGCTTGTACACAGCTACCTGACTATTGACCCATTTATATTTTCGAACTGATTCGGTCAGCATAGAATCGAAGTTTTGAAATTTTATAGATACCACTATTGGAAGATGACCTGAATAGATTGCGGGTTGTACCTCAAAATCCTCTATAAAAGTAGGCCAATCGCCTCTAGCTAAGCAATAATCAATTACAGAACAACCCTGCCCAGAAATAAATGTTAGTTCACCTTTGCTATCACTTTTTGTAATTCCATTCAAAATTATTAAACCGAAGTCCTCAGCCAGTTCCAACTCTATAACTATTTCTGATAAATATCCAATACCAGAAATAACGGAAGTTCTTTCACAATTGGGTAAAAACAAATATTTCACAATTATAGATCTGAAAAGTGGATTTCATCAAATCCCATTGAGAGCAAAAGATATTGAAAAGACTGCATTTTCAATCAATAACGGAAAGTATCAGTTTTTAAGACTTCCATTCGGTCTTCAGAACGCCCCCTCAATCTTCCAAAGAACTTTGGACGATATCCTCAGAGAACATATAGGTAAACGTTGCTACGTCTATATAGATGACATTATCATCTTTGGAGAATCCGAGGAGCAACACTTCAAAAATATAGAGTTAGTCTTCACGACATTAGAAAAAGCTAATATGAAAATTCAGCTTGATAAGTCCGAGTTTCTAAAAAAAGAAATTGAATTCCTAGGATTTTTGGTTGGTATTAATGGCATCAGAACCAACCCTACTAAAATTCAAGCTATTGTGAATCTTTCCCCACCGCGAAACTTAAAAGAACTTCGCTCATTCCTTGGTATGTCTGGATATTACAGACGATTCATGAAAGACTATGCGAAGTTAGCTAAACCTCTAACATCGCTCTTAAGAGGGGAAGATGGACGAGTGTCCAAAGCCGCATCAAGGAAAAAACCTATTCAACTTGAGATAAAACTCCTCTAATAGCTTTTCAAAACTTAAAAAATGCGCTCACATCCAAAGAAGTAATACTTACTCATCCAAATTTCGAAAAGGAATTCAAGAATTCGAACTCACAACGGACGCTTCTGATTACGCAATCGGCGCCGTCCTATCACAAAATAATAAGCCATTCACATTTCTATCTCGAACATTAAATAAAACTGAAGAACATTATGCCACGAATGAAAAAGAAATGTTAGCAATAATTTGGGCCTTAACAAATTTAAGAAATTTCCTGTACGGATCAAGAAAAGTAAAAATTTATACAGATCATCAACCATTAACTTATGCTCTCAGTAACAAAAATAGTAATAGTAAGATGAAGAGATGGAAAAGCCATCTTGGAAGAATATAATTACGAACTAAAATACAAACCAGGTAACACTAACGTAATAGCAGACGCACTCTCAAGAATCCTCCCAATAACACATTTGAAGTCGCTAACAATGACACAACACAGTTCAGAAAGCTCTTCTCATAATTTAATCCCTACAGTAGAATCCCCTAAATATAAAATAACAAAAAACCATAAGTATCATATTACCCTGATGGCATGAACGGCGCAAGTAAACAAAGTGCATACACATAGAACATTAATGGGTTGCTCAGCGGTCATCGGCTTGGGCACCATAAAATTTCAACTAAGCATTATGCCCAGTGAATTATGTCACTTAAGATAGCTGGTTATTTACCCTTAGCCTTATAATTATGCTGACTTGTGGATATCGATTGTAAGTGGGCCAATAATCGAAGTATGGATTTGATTACGATAACATTAAAAATTATGTATAAATAGCCATAGCATTTTTAATAAAGTTGTCTTCTCTCACAGAACACCAAACCAAAAAGATCTTTTTATTATTCTTTTGTGCAGCTTGCGAGCTAAGAAGAATTTGAAAAATGTGCATTAGCCAGAGGTCCGAGCTGAGGCATTCATTGCCAAGCGATTTGTTCTTTTGTATCCCAGACCACTCAAAAGCATCAACCAATTTTACTTCACTTTACATGGCGATCTTGCCATCATAACACCCTTCACACTTTACAAACCCCAATATAATCAATGGTCTTTTAGCACTAGAGCATATCATGGGAAAAATACAAGAAATTTATCCTATTCACTTTAAAAATTACAAGATAAGGTATACCCAAACTCTAGTAAAAGATGTAGAAAACGAAAATGAACAGGAAGAACTAATACTAACCGAACATAAAAGAGCTCATCGAAATAGCCAAGAAAACAAACTTCAAATTCTTCAAAAATATTACTTCCCTCAAATGAACTCTAAAATCAAAAATTTTGTGAATCGCTGCACAGTGGGCCGCGATCCAAATAATCAGGTAATCGAACCTACTCCTATTCCAAATTATCCAGGTCATACGTTGCATATAGACATATTTTCAACAGAAAAATTCCTTGTTCTTACCAAAATAATTGAGTCTCGTTCAATAGAACATATCAAGAGACCACTTCACTGACCCAGAAAATGTTGTTATCGACAACGAAAAATCTCTAAACTCTGCTTCTATTACTTCAATGCTTGAAGATGAACTTCAAATCAAAGTCTTTACGACACCCCCTTATAAAAGCGAAGTAAACGGCCAAGTGGAAAGGTTTCATTCCACATTGTCGGAAATAATGAGATGCTTAAAAGCAGACGGACCGCCTCGTTCATTTGAACAACTCTTAGAGCGATCTGTTAATGGATACAACTTTTCAATACATTCCACTACAGGCAAAAAACCCGTTGAGTTATTCCATGGCCGAATACCTAGACTAAATCCCGAAGAGTTCGAAAAAGTACGCAATAACAATATAGAAATTCTCAAAGCAAAACAAGAACAAGATCTTAAATATCATAACAAAAAAAGGAAACCCATAAAGAATTACCTTCCTGGAGATATTATTTACGTTAAACACAATAAGAGATTAGGGTCAAAACTAACATTCAGATATAAAAAAGAAATAGTAAAAGAAGATAAGAACACTATAGTTATAACACAGTCAGGCAAAACCGTCCATAAAAGCCTCATTAGAAACTAAATCAAATATTTTACTTTCAGACTATTATTCGTCACCGTCAAAGGAGAAATCCAGATCTTAGATTTCTCAAACGCACAATTTGTAGCCCTACACATCGGAGAAGCAAAAATAGAAGAAGGTAGCTTAAAAATAATCCATGACGTTGACATTAACCAATACGAACAATTCATTGAAGACATTACCCCGACTCTAAATTTAAACATAACCCATAATCACACGTTATATCCCTTTATCTTACATGAAGTAATACAAATACAAAATTTAATATTTAACATAAAACCAAGAAAAGTAAAGAGATCTCTAAATTTTATCGGATCTGCATGGAAATGGGTTGCAGGAACTCCCGACCATGAAGATTTTCAAATCATAAAAAGAAAAATGTCAAACTTGTTAGTAAACAACAATAATCAAGTTTTTATAAATAAATTACATAATGAAAGAGTAAATAATCTCACAAAAATCAATAATGAAATTTGTAACTTTATAAAAAAAGACAATACGATAAATAATAAAATTGTAACTAAACTTCAATACAAAATAAAAATGATATAAGAAGAATTACAAAATATAAATCATGGCATCAATTGGGCTAAAATGGGAATTATAAATTCCTTAATATTATCAAAAGAAGAAATAAAATTAGCTATAAGTACTTTAGACAAAGAAACAATTCCTTATGATACTATTGAAGAAGCATTAAATTTTGCTGAAATAAAAATTGTAACAAATATGACTTCACTTCTTTATATTATAAATATACCAATGACGAAACAGTCAACTTATGAAAAACTATTGTTAAAACCTATAAAAAAAGGAAAATTAGCTCTCGATTTGAAATATAAAAATATTATAAAAAATAAAAATGAAATGTATACAATAAATAATAATTGTAAAACTATTAATTATGTAACCATTTGTAATACTAAAAACATTGTTAACATTAGCAACTCCACATGCATAGCTAGATTATTAAAAAGTTTAACCGCAGAATGCAACCTAATGAACAGTCAACACATCCCACATATTGGAGAAATATCCCCTGGAATCATCTTACTTAACAACTTCAACGGAACAATACGAACACAAAACGTTAGCCAAAACCTTATTGGTACATTCCTCATCAAATACAACAACACGAATTTACTATTGATAACCAACAATTTTCGTCAAGAGAAGTAACAAGTCATCACATTTTACCAGCAATACTACAACCCTCTCCTATAGAAAAAGAATACCACAAACTATTATCACTTGAGATGGTCAATGAACTCCACATCAATAACACAAAAGAAATCCAAATGATGCAAACCGAAAAACTAGTGCATCAGTTCACAATATACGGACTGATCATATTTCTCGGTATAATCTTTGCAGTTTCATCCATATGTAAACCTTTGCTTACCAAATCCAATGGTTCAAAGATTACTATCCAGACTACTGAACGAAAATCAGAAGAAATCCCGATGCAGATCATTAACCCAGAAATAAGGCCAAAGATTACATCACAGCCAGTTCACATTACACCAACAGCAAAATTCTATGACCTCCCATACTTTTAAATATTATTATATCATCATCTGAAATAATACTTGACCTAGAATATTTCCAACGATTGAGGACAATCGTATCTAAGAGGGGAAGACTTAAAGACACATTAGTGCATCGTAGCATATCATCACCCAAAATTCTGATGAACTGACCGATGAAACAATTATGCAGCTGCACTCCAATTTCCAGTTAAATTCATTAGGTCATTCACTTCATTGTATTATTGAAATGACTTGCCTATAAATGCATGTGAAGTTGAAATTGAGTTTGAGTTGTACTTCTGTTCTTAATAAATAAAGTATAGTATCTGAGAATTAAAAACTCTCGGATACAAAAAAATAATTTTTTTAAAATATGTTTTAAATAAAACATTAACTTATATAAGCTCACCATATCTACCAAAAGTGCAAAATCGCACTGCTCCGTTTCGATAAGCCTGTGTTGGTGTCTGCCCCATTTAAAATGCACCGGCAACTAACACATGCTACGGAGGAAATCCTCTCAATTTAGCTTGTAGGGTGAAAGAGAACGAACCCCCGAAGTCGTGCCTCTATGTTATGCTACGTTTTCACCTAAAGATAATCCGGTTTAAATTGAGAAGATTAAAAATTAATCTTCAAGTGTTTTCACCAGTGAAAAAAAGATTAGTTTGACGTTTTCACTATGAATTGTCATTCAAAAGTCAATACAACAAGACAAAAACGAAATAATTGGGAAGAAGAATAATAATTTCGGTGCATTGAACAAATTTAATTTCAATAAATAAAAATGAGTAATAACTTTAAAATATTGTTATCCCAACATCTTGCAGCAAATAGATATACTGTAATCGCCTTTGCACGGTTTTCGTTTTTATATATTTGGGAAAGAACAACTTCAAAGTATTACTCTAGGATAGCTAAAACATTTTCAATTACAAATTCGAGGCACCGACCGCTATGGTCTTTGTAGCTTTATTGCATTTTTTATTTTTATACTTATTTATAAACAAAAACAGAATTTGAAGGCAACGACAAATTATACCAGACAAAAACAAATTAAATAATGTTGGACAGTTTTTTTTTTGTTGAATGTCAATGGAAAAAATATGACATTAGAATAGGCGCGTTCTATGAAATAAGGATTGTTTCTTTTGAGAATTCTAATCTTCATTTAAGGAGATCAAAATTTATATGAGAAATCTTCAAGATTTAGAAGATTTCAAAGAGGATTTATGGTTAATCCACTTAAATCTGGATTAAGTGGTAGGTAAAAACGTAGTATTAGTTTCTCTATGATCATAACACCAACAAAAGTTCTAGTTGCGTTTTCTGACAAACTGCTGATTTGATCATGACAGCCAAATGGAATAGATTATCCGTTTTTGGTACTTCTTGGACATAAAACCCTGCATAACTATAATTTATGGGAAAATGTTTTATAAATAGGATTTTATGGAAGGGCTATATTAGACCTTATTCACTCTATAACTATTCATCTGTTTAGAGCATTCTATAAATAAGACTGATTATGTTTACTGTGGCTATTACCCACTACACGTATGTTGCGACGAATTTTGTTGTTAATATTTCCTAAGAGATTTCTCTGGATATAAACGCAAGTATGTCTACACAAAGAAAATAAATGAAAGAATATGTTAAGCTAAATCGAATGAATCGGACTATTTGAGAAAAACTTACTTATTCTTTGTAGTTTCTCCTCCCAACACATGATCCAATCGTTCCTTCTTTTCACGGAAGGCAGACGAATCTTTCGAAGAGCACTGGATTCAATTCACGGCAGTAGATAGAGAACTAAAAAAGAAATAAATAATACTTAAAAACTAAAAATTGTTGTGTTTATTTTAATTCAATAATAATGAATTAATTTTTTTTTCTTATCTGACAACTGTCATAAGGGTCTCTGAGAGTTGAGTTTTTTTTTTGAATTGTCATTATGACAACCCAATGACAACCGAATTTTGAAAACATGAGCAATATATTACCTTATATTTGTGTACTGTGCATAAGACCAAGTTCTGCCTATAAATTCTCTAAACGCAAAAATCGTATTCATTACGTTGCATAGCAGCAACAAAAGCTAAACGCGCGGTAGGTAGTAAAGAGCCTACATAAAAATTTTTTTGTATTGAAAAGTCAACGCCCATATCAATTTCCCTTTTTTAAGGGTGGGTAAATGTGTATTTTTGTCATGCACCCGGCTCCAACGACGATGCTGTATGGAAGCCAGTCTTGTCTTTTTATCGTTGATGATTGAGCAAGATATATTTTTTTTGTTTATATTTTCCATACGCATGCAGACACACAGCTACATTCACCCCATACATACATGTACATACGTACATACATATACGTACGCACATACATGTACAGTTACGCAGGTACATGCACATATGCCTCCGCATACATACATATTTTTAATTTTTTTTGGTGCCACCCCGACTGTTCCCTATACCTAATTACCCTAAATGTATGTAAGTCGGCCAAGACATACCATCTTAATCGACTTTAAATATCACGATGCTGTTCAGAGAGCCACCAGAACTGGCTCTCCTGTTTCGCCCTATCCTTTCGTTCCCGATCTGACGCAGTCCTACTAAACCGAAGGCGCTCCTCTCCACCTTGAGCGATGACATCTCGACCATACAGGAGTCGCATATCTACAGTTTTACGGCTGACGTGGTAGATAAGCGGAACCGCCATTCTATCCTGTATCAGCCCTCGACTGTCTAAATAGAGGAATGCCTCGGGAGGGATGTAACCACTTAACCACGCACTCTCAAAATATTCGTTATTGGGGTAATAAGCCCCAAAAATTAAGCTGTTAGTTGAGGACACCGCTCTTGCAACGTGACCCCGAATCAGCTTTAACAAAAAATTATCTATTCTGTTTATGTTGGCTCCGTTGTATAGAATAATAGGTGGAATAATATCTTGTGTACTCCGACTCCGGTGTTCTGCGTAATCCAAGGCAACTTCTAAGACATTGCCTCTCAAACACCCGAGTCTTTTCCATTTGCGATGGGGCAACGTTGAACCACACCGGGCATCCGTAGGCAATCATCGGGCTGATGAGGGCCAAGTAACAAATCATCTTCACCCTACTGTCAAGACGGCTGCTATAAAAGAGTCGTTTTGTCAGGGCAAAGGCTCCCCTAGCCGTGGCCAGAGCAGCACTTATATGTCTGTCGAAATAAAAATACTAATCCAACAAGATACCAAGGTACTTTACCACACTTTTACTCGCCAGTGGATGTCCATGTGGCCCTACGATCACCAGCTTGCGCCAGTTCTTTCTCGTATCCCTTGAGGCGCTGGACAACGGAGTCCTAAACAAAATAGTTTCTGATTTCTGGAAGTTGATTTTCTACTTCCAGTTGCTTTTCAACAGTTCATTTTTAACTTCCAGTCATCACAATATCGCTGAATCTTGTCGAAGTCACTCTGCAAAAGAATTTTGATGACCTCAACTGTATTAGCTGCTCTGTACGCAATCAGACTACCTATCAGATCGCTGGTGTTAATGCTGAATAGAATCGGCGAGGTAACCGCTCCCTGCTGAAGACCATTATTAATATTAAAAATTGCGGTAGAAGTTACATTACCACTCTTGACAACAAACTTTCTACCATTTAGCATGTCATAAATCATATACAATAGAGGTTTACTTATACCTAGTCTGGAAAGCTTTATATAAATGCCTTCTAGCCATACGGTGTCGAAGGCCTTTTCCAAATCAACCAGGCAGGTACCCGTACACTGGTTTTTAGTTTTGTTCCATTGGATATCATAAACCAGTTTAGACGCGGCATGAATTGTGTCATGTCCCACCTTAAAACCGAACTGATTATCCGGGATGATATTTTTGTCCTCCGCCCACTTAAACAGGGCTCTATTAATAACCTTTTCAAATACTTTGCTGATACTCGGAAGAAGACTTGTCGACCGGAGATTCGCCGGATTGGAGTTGTCCTTTCCATTTTTTGGGAGAGGGTGCACCACAGCTGTCTTCCACCGCACTGGATAATATGCATTATTCAGCGCGCTGTTAAACAGTGTGGTATAAATGTCAACTGCTTCCTGAGGCAAATGTCATAGTACAACGTTGGATATACCATCGACTCCTGCTGACTTCTTTTTCTTTAATGAATCGGAGATGAGATAGAGCTCATTCTTCGAAATTAGCACGGGACTGCGCCCATTTCGGTCATCGATTATGGCGTTTGCCAAATCTTCATCATTAAACCCGGTAAAACCAAGGTTCCCAGATGGCCATTCGGTTATATCGTTCTGCAATCAGGTGTGATGAAGCAGGGCTCTGTTCTCCAGGTCATGATTCGGGCGAATGCTAGCATTCACCTTGTACACTTGCTGGGAATCAGCCCCACAGCCTCCACTTTCTCCAGCGGATCTTCGATTATATAGAGGTCATCGTCCAATACGGCATCCTCTGGGTGTATGCCTGCTGTCAGGAGTATGTCTTTGTTCTCTGTCGTCCTCTGGAGCTTAAGACACGGAAGATCGTTTTGATCCTTTCTTCTAAAAATCTTATTAATTTTTGGGAACATACTTGGGTCGCTAGAGTTAACAGCACGAATTTTTTTGTCCCAAAACAAATTAATAGACAACCTATAATTTTCTTTGATTAATTGGTTGATGTTTTTGATGGACGATTTCAGTGTCCCATTCTCCAGATCTCGTGTATCAGTAAACCGTCTGTACAAGCGTTTTAGTCTTGTCAGTAGACCATTTTTTGTCTGTGTAATGCGTCAATGGTCGTGCTAAGGTACATGGCCGTTGCATTACGTTCTTTGTATTTCGGTATTGTTCTGTTCATTGTTCGTAGAATCGTTTCGTCCATTTGTTCTAAGTATCTGTCGATTTCTGTATTTGTCAGGTTCCTGTCGTTTGGTGGGTATATACCATTTGACCGTAATTCGCTCAAAAAGGCGTTGGAAAAGCGTGGCCAGCGCATCTTACTGTAGTTATAAGTATGCACAGGCACATACTCCTCCAACTCCCTAAGCTCGTTTGGAAGTGTAATTACGGCGGCGAGTCCGCAGTGGTCACTGTCGTACTCGATCGTTCGTAAACAATTTCTTGGTCGTTGACCCATAGTGTCAGTAATTATTAGTCTGGCGTCTTTCAGCAATAGATCCAGATAGGCACCGCGTCTTGGAAACGATGGCGTCTCTGTGGCTAGAAGATCGAGGCGATACTCAAGGTTGTATCGACCCATCCAATTATACAAATGGTTACCTCGAGGATTTTGTATTTGATTTCCCAATCTATGTGTTTGGCGTTTAAATCACCGGCTAATATGTAAAAGTTTTCTTCCGAGCTCAATCTTAAGCATTCAAAAAGCTTTTCAAGCTCAGTTATAAACTGGGTGGGCTGAGGTGTTTCCGGTGCATAGGCAGCGATCACATACATTCGCTTCCCCTGTTGGAGATGAATGCCTTTACGTATAAAGATTGCGACGCCTCCTCCTTGAGTGGAGTTGGGTCGGTCTCTTCTTACGATATTGTAATTGTTGTTAGTCAATTTATGTTTCTGGTTAAGCTTACTTTCGCTAGCCATAAACACTTCTGGAATTATGTCTTTCAGCAATTATAATTAATTCGCTCTACTTTCGGTCCTAATCAGTGAATTTACATTCACAGCTAGGATCTTAAAGGGCCTCTCTGGCAGCGCGCCCTTAACCTCTAAGTTGCGTTAAGCTCGGCAAAACGGAGTAGAGATAATCCACCCTAGTCGCCTGCTCCCTGATCTGGTTTTGGAGGCCCATCAACTGGCCCTGGATGGCCAGCAGAATGCCCATAATATCCGCCTGTGCCGCCGGCAGCTTAGGCACGGGGGCCTGTTGGGCGACCTTTGGTGTAGGCTGTACCGTGCTTCCCTTTCCTGACGCCATTTGGGCGTAAGAAATTTGGTGGTTGACGGGCGTTGTTGTAGGAGGGCGCACTGTTGGACGCTTTTCTACCATTGTTTGCTTTGCTGCTTTATTGTTCTTTATAAGCTGAAACGTCGGGCATCCCCGATAATTAGCGGGGTGTCCGTCGGCTCGGCAGAGTACACATTTAGCTGGGTCCTATCTTCGACCCGTTCCATTCTTAACTTGCATTCATCTGCATTGTGGTTCTCTCCACACTTAACGCAGCGTGACTGCATTTCGCAGTTTGCTGCGGCGTGGCCGAACCTTTGGCAGCGCATGCATTGAAGCATGTCGCCGCGCCTTTTTAATTTGTCCCAAGTTACAACCTGGTAGTTGAGGACGGAGATACTCCTCAAACTATCCAGTTTGCTGCTGGGTGAGAGTTGAACAAGGAAGAAGGGAAGACTCCGCTTCTCCCGCCTAGCTCTAACTGTAGCGAACGGCTTGACCCCGATAAAGTCGAGATCGTCATTCGCTTTTTGGCGGAGTTCACTTAAGAGCACCTGTGGTTCCGTGCAGAAATCTATGCCCTTCAAAAGGACCGTTTGAAATTTTTCGGTCTTAGGGGTGAAACTAAAGAATTCAGTAGTGGTTTCTTTTAGCAACGCTTTAATTTTTTTGTGCTGTTGCAGTGTGAAGCAATGGATAGCATGCCTATCGTTATTTAATCTTTTTATAGTAAAATTTTGACCTATGGCCAACTTACACAGATTTATGGTATCCTGTAACTCCATTTTATAAGTATTTATGGTTGGCACCTTTTCTTTTTTCGTAATCGGCGGCTGTGGCTGCTGCTGCTGAGACTGACTTTTCTGCTGCTGTTGATTATGCTGCTTTTGATTCTGCTGCTGCTGTTTTTGTTGCGGTTGTTTCTGGGATTGTGTCTGCTGCTGTTGCTGTTGTTTTTGCCGTTATTGTTTTGGCTGCTGCTGTTGCTGTTGTTTTTGTAATTGGTCTTTTTGCTGTTGTTGTTTTTGTAATTGGTCTTTTTGCTGTTGTTCCTCGAATTCTTTCAGTTCTTTCGCTCGGCACACTTCATGCTTGGGCGGCGAGAACTATAAGATCCTGTTGTCTTTTCAAACTTTGCATTTCTGCCTCTATTGCTTCAATGTGAACGACCATTCTTTGTTCCTCGTTGTCGTCCTCCTCAGATGACGCCTATGATGTGGAGAGGTTCACGAAGACAGTACTATCGCCCGTCATGAAGTGCCTTTCTCCTTCCTCAGAGATATATTCAATACCCTCTTCGGGTGACGTGTCTTGTTGGGTTTGTCTTCCTGCCTCTGGCGTCTCGTCTATATCCGACGACTTCACACCAGCTGGCAGCTTTGCTGAGGTGCCCTTGGATCTCCTCTTTACCAAATTTGGTGCGCACTTTATCCTCTGGCTGCGCTTCTGATTTACATCGAATGATGTTGCCGTTGTTGTTATTGCAACAACATCATGTTGCTGCAGAATCACTGCTTGTAAGTGGAACATCTTTCGCTGTTCCCTCAGCTGATGTCATCGCTGGCCTCATTGGCCCTAGGACACCTTTCGATGCCCCGGTGCTTAAACTCCTCCTCCTTTGCTTGTTTTCCCAACCAATAAAGTTTTCCACTTCACGATTGTGAAAAAAAGCTTGCAAAGTTCTGATGCCCGGCTGGGAATCGAACTGGCGATCCTTGGATTCGCGGTCGTCCACTCTTCTGTGCTACTGCACCACTTGAGAAATATTGATTTAACGTTACACTTAAACTCACACACGAAACTTAATTTGCAAAAAACTGGGAAGCCGAAAATGTGTTAACACCTCCACAGTACGAGATCGACTAAGATATCTTTCGTAATGCAAATTTGATAATGACATCCAAATGGAATGGATTACCCGTTTCTGGTACTTTTTGGACATAAAGCCCTGCAAAATTATAATTTATGGGAAAATG
This sequence comes from Philhelius pedissequus, assembly GCA_910595825.1. Classification (NCBI taxonomy): domain Eukaryota; kingdom Metazoa; phylum Arthropoda; class Insecta; order Diptera; family Syrphidae; genus Philhelius; species Philhelius pedissequus. The sequence continues at coordinate 246,697,855 of OU343160.1, read as the reverse complement.
TTTTATAAATAGGAATTTATGGAAGGTAACAAGAGGCTACATAAGACATTATTCCCTGTATAACTATTCATATGTTTAGATCATTCTATTAAAAATGACTGCAAAATTATCCACGCGTTTAGCAAATGATAATGAATAAGACTGTTATTTTATTAATTTAATTAATTACATATGAATTTTAACTTTTTAACAAAATTCAATTTTTTCATGGACAATGTCACCTTGGTGGATCGATTCGAAATAAATGTTTCACACATTAAACTTTTTATATTTACCCATTACTCTAAACAATACCTCTAGCACAATAAAAGTACTATTTCAAATTTTTATTTAATGAAGTTTCGTTTACAGAAATTTGAAAAAAAATACACAGAAGCAGAAAATGCTTCCAATGAAAACACATTTGAGTATGCTTTCTGCTTGGTGCGCAGTGCATATACCAATGACATTCGCAAGGTATAAAAGTTTCGAAAACAAACGCCTAAAGTATTTTAATAATTAATAATTTATTTCAAGGGGATTCATTTGTTGGAACAGTTGGCTAATAGTGATCCAGGAAACAAAAGGGATTACATTTATTACCTAGCTTTGGGCAATGCAAGAATTAAGCAGTACACTGAAGGCATGAATTATTGTAAAGCTTTTCTGGAAATTGAACCAAATAATGAACAAGTCATTTGTCTTAACGTATAAACCAAAACAAAAAAATTAAAAATGAACACTCATAATAGTTTTTTCTTTTAATTTTTAATTAGAAATATATAAAAGAACAGCATGATAAGGATATTATGAAAGGAGTTGCAGTAGCTGGTGGAGCAGCATTAGTTTTAGGTGGATTGGTTGGACTAGGAGTCGCCTTAGCGAAGAAGTAGAATAATTATTATATATTTTGTATGAATATCTTAAAAGAATTTATTATTTAAACATTTCACCTTTTCTTTTTTTTATAGTAGACGCACAACACAAGATAAATAATGGAGACTTCACACTAATAAAGAATAATTAGTCAGATTGATTTCATTAAAACATTCATTTGGCACTACTATATAAATATTGTGATTAACCATGGAGGAGTCGATGTAAATACTATTAGTTAGTAGTTTTAAACGTGTATTTTATGTTCGGTCTCCTATAAATTAATATAAATTTAGATGTTACATAAAAAGTACCCATTTCATTTTTTTTAAATATTATTAGCTGTTCGTGCTCGGCATTTCGTGGTAGAATTGTATGTTTCCATCCCCAGTGACTAAGGATGTGCTAAGATGCGGTAAGATTCGTCCAGCGGGAATTTTCTTTTAATATGAATAGAAAGGAAACAATTGCAATAAAATTTGATTTAACACTTTGTAATGAATGATAGCTTGTCTGTCCTTCTGGAATAGCATCGATGGATTTTCGAATTACTATGTACCACTAACAATGTGAGTACCAAAGATTTATTCACATTTCACACTCCTTGCCTTCGGATTTGGTAGCCCTCATCATAGCAAATGCAAAATCCTTTCGCTTATGAAATACTTATTGTTCCTGTTGAATAACTACATCTCTAACATGCATATAAGGATATCATCCTCTCCCCGCAGAACACCTCCGGGGGCTTGGTGAGGTATCTTTCGGTGATTGAAACTGTTTTGAGTGCTTACTTATCTCAGCTTCTAAATCCTAAAAACCATTTTAAAATCAAACATATCAAGTGTAAAATTTGCAAAAAGATTATCCGTATTCGAGATCGCAAAAAAACTGTTTTTTATTGATTTTTAGTAAATTTGTTATAGTAATTAACAAATAGAAGAAAACGCAAATAATACCTATATATTATTTTTGTTTTTGGTTTAGTGGACTGTGTGGATTTAAGTCAAATTGAAATATCTTATGACCTTTAGTCCAAAATGCGTTTCGCCCGGACACGATAGTTGGGCTCATCAGTTAGATCCTACCGTGTCCTTCTAAGACGCACTATTTTTTGGTCGATGACTACCGACTCTAATAAAATTTGCAGCACATACATACTGCAAATTATATTTTTCTAGGGGAATTTGGTCAAATTCATGCACCTATAAATTTCTACAATTTGACCAAATTCCCCTAGAAAAATATAATTTGCAGTATGTATGTGCTGCAAATTTTATTAGAGTCGGTAGTCAACGACCAAAAAATAGTGCGTCTTAGAAGGACACGATAGGATCTAACTGATGAGCCCAACTATCGTGTCCGTGCGAAACGCATTTTGGACTAAAGGTCATAAAATGTTTCAATTTGACCTATAGTAATTAACTTTTTTAGAACATAACTTATTATTAAAAAATATACTAGCAATCCATTAAACAAATAAAACTTTACTTATTATACTTAGTATGAATTCTTTTCATTTTTCATCGTTGAGTAGGTCTACCTCTTTGTTGGTTGATAAATATTTGCTTTGTTCCTGATGTGGAAATTCATCGGAAAGTAAACGCTTGCGGCAAATTGTTTCCATATTTTTTATAAAAAAATTAAATGCACGGTTGGATCGCATGTACTTGCTCTTGTGTTCGATCACATAGGAAGCACAATATTGTTAGTAGAAAAGGTTTAATATTACGAAATGTTACGAGTATATTAACAAAAGATTATGTCTCACACTATTCTTACATTCGGTGGGAGTTGCTTTAAAGCACGGAAAATGCTGGAGCCATGCATATATTTCTTTTACTGGCAATGCTTTCTCTGTGGAGCATCCGATTGCCTTGAAGATGAAGGAAATGTTGGGAGTTGGAAGTTTTTGCTTTGGTGGAGTGGGTGATGCTGATGATTTCTGGAGAGGTAGCTGTTGATATTGATGTTGTTGATGTTTTTTTTGTGAATTTTGCTGTGCCACGGAGAATCATCTCTCAGAAGTTTTGGTACAACTTAAAATCAGATTGCGATCATAGTTATGTATGTATGTAAAAAAGTGCGCTTTTTAAAATTGTGTAAATACAAAATTATGGACTCCAAAATTCTGAAAAATCAAAATATTTTTTCTTAGTATTCTGTAAATTTATAATTTTGTATTTAAAAATTCTGTTTTTAATAATAATGTGATTCAAAGATACTTAATTCTGTAAATAATAAAATAAAAGTGTTGATAATGAACCAAAACTAATACTTTTATTAGTTTTTTAAGTAGATTTAACCTGTATCCTATAAACCTTGAAGATTTACTATACGAAACTAAATCTCCTCAGATGAAGATTAAAAATAAGGACGTGCCAATAGTGTGACACGCCAATAGTTTGACTGTATTTTAGAAAAGTAGAGCATAGGCGGATCGAAAGGACATTCGGCTTCCGGAAATTAGTTGTCAGATAGCAGCCCCCCCCCCCCCCAACCGCGCGGAGTGCGTGTAATATGTATTTATCTGGGAATCGAACTGGCGATCCTTGGATTCGCGGTCGTCCACTCTTCTGTGCTACTGCACCACTTGAGAAATATTGATTTAACGTTACACTTAAACTCACACACAAAACTTAATTTGCAAAAAACTGGGAAGCCGAAAATGTGTTAACACCTCCACAGTACGAGATCGACTAAGATATCTTTCGTAATGCAAATTTGATAATGACATCCAAATGGAATGGATTACCCGTTTCTGGTACTTTTTGGACATAAAGCCCTGCAAAATTATAATTTATGGGAAAATGTTTTATAAATAGGAATTTATGGAAGGTAACAAGAGGCTACATAAGACATTATTCCCTGTATAACTATTCATATGTTTAGATCATTCTATTAAAAATGACTGCAAAATTATCCACGCGTTTAGCAAATGATAATGAATAAGACTGTTATTTTATTAATTTAATTAATTACATATGAATTTTAACTTTTTAACAAAATTCAATTTTTTCATGGACAATGTCACCTTGGTGGATCGATTCGAAATAAATGTTTCACACATTAAACTTTTTATATTTACCCATTACTCTAAACAATACCTCTAGCACAATAAAAGTACTATTTCAAATTTTTATTTAATGAAGTTTCGTTTACAGAAATTTGAAAAAAAATACACAGAAGCAGAAAATGCTTCCAATGAAAACACATTTGAGTATGCTTTCTGCTTGGTGCGCAGTGCATATACCAATGACATTCGCAAGGTATAAAAGTTTCGAAAACAAACGCCTAAAGTATTTTAATAATTAATAATTTATTTCAAGGGGATTCATTTGTTGGAACAGTTGGCTAATAGTGATCCAGGAAACAAAAGGGATTACATTTATTACCTAGCTTTGGGCAATGCAAGAATTAAGCAGTACACTGAAGGCATGAATTATTGTAAAGCTTTTCTGGAAATTGAACCAAATAATGAACAAGTCATTTGTCTTAACGTATAAACCAAAACAAAAAAATTAAAAATGAACACTCATAATAGTTTTTTCTTTTAATTTTTAATTAGAAATATATAAAAGAACAGCATGATAAGGATATTATGAAAGGAGTTGCAGTAGCTGGTGGAGCAGCATTAGTTTTAGGTGGATTGGTTGGACTAGGAGTCGCCTTAGCGAAGAAGTAGAATAATTATTATATATTTTGTATGAATATCTTAAAAGAATTTATTATTTAAACATTTCACCTTTTCTTTTTTTTATAGTAGACGCACAACACAAGATAAATAATGGAGACTTCACACTAATAAAGAATAATTAGTCAGATTGATTTCATTAAAACATTCATTTGGCACTACTATATAAATATTGTGATTAACCATGGAGGAGTCGATGTAAATACTATTAGTTAGTAGTTTTAAACGTGTATTTTATGTTCGGTCTCCTATAAATTAATATAAATTTAGATGTTACATAAAAAGTACCCATTTCATTTTTTTTAAATATTATTAGCTGTTCGTGCTCGGCATTTCGTGGTAGAATTGTATGTTTCCATCCCCAGTGACTAAGGATGTGCTAAGATGCGGTAAGATTCGTCCAGCGGGAATTTTCTTTTAATATGAATAGAAAGGAAACAATTGCAATAAAATTTGATTTAACACTTTGTAATGAATGATAGCTTGTCTGTCCTTCTGGAATAGCATCGATGGATTTTCGAATTACTATGTACCACTAACAATGTGAGTACCAAAGATTTATTCACATTTCACACTCCTTGCCTTCGGATTTGGTAGCCCTCATCATAGCAAATGCAAAATCCTTTCGCTTATGAAATACTTATTGTTCCTGTTGAATAACTACATCTCTAACATGCATATAAGGATATCATCCTCTCCCCGCAGAACACCTCCGGGGGCTTGGTGAGGTATCTTTCGGTGATTGAAACTGTTTTGAGTGCTTACTTATCTCAGCTTCTAAATCCTAAAAACCATTTTAAAATCAAACATATCAAGTGTAAAATTTGCAAAAAGATTATCCGTATTCGAGATCGCAAAAAAACTGTTTTTTATTGATTTTTAGTAAATTTGTTATAGTAATTAACAAATAGAAGAAAACGCAAATAATACCTATATATTATTTTTGTTTTTGGTTTAGTGGACTGTGTGGATTTAAGTCAAATTGAAATATCTTATGACCTTTAGTCCAAAATGCGTTTCGCCCGGACACGATAGTTGGGCTCATCAGTTAGATCCTACCGTGTCCTTCTAAGACGCACTATTTTTTGGTCGATGACTACCGACTCTAATAAAATTTGCAGCACATACATACTGCAAATTATATTTTTCTAGGGGAATTTGGTCAAATTCATGCACCTATAAATTTCTACAATTTGACCAAATTCCCCTAGAAAAATATAATTTGCAGTATGTATGTGCTGCAAATTTTATTAGAGTCGGTAGTCAACGACCAAAAAATAGTGCGTCTTAGAAGGACACGATAGGATCTAACTGATGAGCCCAACTATCGTGTCCGTGCGAAACGCATTTTGGACTAAAGGTCATAAAATGTTTCAATTTGACCTATAGTAATTAACTTTTTTAGAACATAACTTATTATTAAAAAATATACTAGCAATCCATTAAACAAATAAAACTTTACTTATTATACTTAGTATGAATTCTTTTCATTTTTCATCGTTGAGTAGGTCTACCTCTTTGTTGGTTGATAAATATTTGCTTTGTTCCTGATGTGGAAATTCATCGGAAAGTAAACGCTTGCGGCAAATTGTTTCCATATTTTTTATAAAAAAATTAAATGCACGGTTGGATCGCATGTACTTGCTCTTGTGTTCGATCACATAGGAAGCACAATATTGTTAGTAGAAAAGGTTTAATATTACGAAATGTTACGAGTATATTAACAAAAGATTATGTCTCACACTATTCTTACATTCGGTGGGAGTTGCTTTAAAGCACGGAAAATGCTGGAGCCATGCATATATTTCTTTTACTGGCAATGCTTTCTCTGTGGAGCATCCGATTGCCATGAAGATGAAGGAAATGTTGGGAGTTGGAAGTTTTTGCTTTGGTGGAGTGGGTGATGCTGATGATTTCTGGAGAGGTAGCTGTTGATATTGATGTTGTTGATGTTTTTTTTGTGAATTTTGCTGTGCCACGGAGAATCATCTCTCAGAAGTTTTGGTACAACTTAAAATCAGATTGCGATCATAGTTATGTATGTATGTAAAAAAGTGCGCTTTTTAAAATTGTGTAAATACAAAATTATGGACTCCAAAATTCTGAAAAATCAAAATATTTTTTCTTAGTATTCTGTAAATTTATAATTTTGTATTTAAAAATTCTGTTTTTAATAATAATGTGATTCAAAGATACTTAATTCTGTAAATAATAAAATAAAAGTGTTGATAATGAACCAAAACTAATACTTTTATTAGTTTTTTAAGTAGATTTAACCTGTATCCTATAAACCTTGAAGATTTACTATACGAAACTAAATCTCCTCAGATGAAGATTAAAAATAAGGACGTGCCAATAGTGTGACACGCCAATAGTTTGACTGTATTTTAGAAAAGTAGAGCATAGGCGGATCGAAAGGACATTCGGCTTCCGGAAATTAGTTGTCAGATAGCAGCCCCCCCCCCCCCCCCCAACCGCGCGGAGTGCGTGTAATATGTATTTATCTGGGAATCGAACTGGCGATCCTTGGATTCGCGGTCGTCCACTCTTCTGTGCTACTGCACCACTTGAGAAATATTGATTTAACGTTACACTTAAACTCACACACAAAACTTAATTTGCAAAAAACTGGGAAGCCGAAAATGTGTTAACACCTCCACAGTACGAGATCGACTAAGATATCTTTCGTAATGCAAATTTGATAATGACATCCAAATGGAATGGATTACCCGTTTCTGGTACTTTTTGGACATAAAGCCCTGCAAAATTATAATTTATGGGAAAATGTTTTATAAATAGGAATTTATGGAAGGTAACAAGAGGCTACATAAGACATTATTCCCTGTATAACTATTCATATGTTTAGATCATTCTATTAAAAATGACTGCAAAATTATCCACGCGTTTAGCAAATGATAATGAATAAGACTGTTATTTTATTAATTTAATTAATTACATATGAATTTTAACTTTTTAACAAAATTCAATTTTTTCATGGACAATGTCACCTTGGTGGATCGATTCGAAATAAATGTTTCACACATTAAACTTTTTATATTTACCCATTACTCTAAACAATACCTCTAGCACAATAAAAGTACTATTTCAAATTTTTATTTAATGAAGTTTCGTTTACAGAAATTTGAAAAAAAATACACAGAAGCAGAAAATGCTTCCAATGAAAACACATTTGAGTATGCTTTCTGCTTGGTGCGCAGTGCATATACCAATGACATTCGCAAGGTATAAAAGTTTCGAAAACAAACGCCTAAAGTATTTTAATAATTAATAATTTATTTCAAGGGGATTCATTTGTTGGAACAGTTGGCTAATAGTGATCCAGGAAACAAAAGGGATTACATTTATTACCTAGCTTTGGGCAATGCAAGAATTAAGCAGTACACTGAAGGCATGAATTATTGTAAAGCTTTTCTGGAAATTGAACCAAATAATGAACAAGTCATTTGTCTTAACGTATAAACCAAAACAAAAAAATTAAAAATGAACACTCATAATAGTTTTTTCTTTTAATTTTTAATTAGAAATATATAAAAGAACAGCATGATAAGGATATTATGAAAGGAGTTGCAGTAGCTGGTGGAGCAGCATTAGTTTTAGGTGGATTGGTTGGACTAGGAGTCGCCTTAGCGAAGAAGTAGAATAATTATTATATATTTTGTATGAATATCTTAAAAGAATTTATTATTTAAACATTTCACCTTTTCTTTTTTTTATAGTAGACGCACAACACAAGATAAATAATGGAGACTTCACACTAATAAAGAATAATTAGTCAGATTGATTTCATTAAAACATTCATTTGGCACTACTATATAAATATTGTGATTAACCATGGAGGAGTCGATGTAAATACTATTAGTTAGTAGTTTTAAACGTGTATTTTATGTTCGGTCTCCTATAAATTAATATAAATTTAGATGTTACATAAAAAGTACCCATTTCATTTTTTTTAAATATTATTAGCTGTTCGTGCTCGGCATTTCGTGGTAGAATTGTATGTTTCCATCCCCAGTGACTAAGGATGTGCTAAGATGCGGTAAGATTCGTCCAGCGGGAATTTTCTTTTAATATGAATAGAAAGGAAACAATTGCAATAAAATTTGATTTAACACTTTGTAATGAATGATAGCTTGTCTGTCCTTCTGGAATAGCATCGATGGATTTTCGAATTACTATGTACCACTAACAATGTGAGTACCAAAGATTTATTCACATTTCACACTCCTTGCCTTCGGATTTGGTAGCCCTCATCATAGCAAATGCAAAATCCTTTCGCTTATGAAATACTTATTGTTCCTGTTGAATAACTACATCTCTAACATGCATATAAGGATATCATCCTCTCCCCGCAGAACACCTCCGGGGGCTTGGTGAGGTATCTTTCGGTGATTGAAACTGTTTTGAGTGCTTACTTATCTCAGCTTCTAAATCCTAAAAACCATTTTAAAATCAAACATATCAAGTGTAAAATTTGCAAAAAGATTATCCGTATTCGAGATCGCAAAAAAACTGTTTTTTATTGATTTTTAGTAAATTTGTTATAGTAATTAACAAATAGAAGAAAACGCAAATAATACCTATATATTATTTTTGTTTTTGGTTTAGTGGACTGTGTGGATTTAAGTCAAATTGAAATATCTTATGACCTTTAGTCCAAAATGCGTTTCGCCCGGACACGATAGTTGGGCTCATCAGTTAGATCCTACCGTGTCCTTCTAAGACGCACTTTTTTTGGTCGATGACTACCGACTCTAATAAAATTTGCAGCACATACATACTGCAAATTATATTTTTCTAGGGGAATTTGGTCAAATTCATGCACCTATAAATTTCTACAATTTGACCAAATTCCCCTAGAAAAATATAATTTGCAGTATGTATGTGCTGCAAATTTTATTAGAGTCGGTAGTCAACGACCAAAAAATAGTGCGTCTTAGAAGGACACGATAGGATCTAACTGATGAGCCCAACTATCGTGTCCGTGCGAAACGCATTTTGGACTAAAGGTCATAAAATGTTTCAATTTGACCTATAGTAATTAACTTTTTTAGAACATAACTTATTATTAAAAAATATACTAGCAATCCATTAAACAAATAAAACTTTACTTATTATACTTAGTATGAATTCTTTTCATTTTTCATCGTTGAGTAGGTCTACCTCTTTGTTGGTTGATAAATATTTGCTTTGTTCCTGATGTGGAAATTCATCGGAAAGTAAACGCTTGCGGCAAATTGTTTCCATATTTTTTATAAATAAATTAAATGCACGGTTGGATCGCATGTACTTGCTCTTGTGTTCGATCACATAGGAAGCACAATATTGTTAGTAGAAAAGGTTTAATATTACGAAATGTTACGAGTATATTAACAAAAGATTATGTCTCACACTATTCTTACATTCGGTGGGAGTTGCTTTAAAGCACGGAAAATGCTGGAGCCATGCATATATTTCTTTTACTGGCAATGCTTTCTCTGTGGAGCATCCGATTGCCATGAAGATGAAGGAAATGTTGGGAGTTGGAAGTTTTTGCTTTGGTGGAGTGGGTGATGCTGATGATTTCTGGAGAGGTAGCTGTTGATATTGATGTTGTTGATGTTTTTTTTGTGAATTTTGCTGTGCCACGGAGAATCATCTCTCAGAAGTTTTGGTACAACTTAAAATCAGATTGCGATCATAGTTATGTATGTATGTAAAAAAGTGCGCTTTTTAAAATTGTGTAAATACAAAATTATGGACTCCAAAATTCTGAAAAATCAAAATATTTTTTCTTAGTATTCTGTAAATTTATAATTTTGTATTTAAAAATTCTGTTTTTAATAATAATGTGATTCAAAGATACTTAATTCTGTAAATAATAAAATAAAAGTGTTGATAATGAACCAAAACTAATACTTTTATTAGTTTTTTAAGTAGATTTAACCTGTATCCTATAAACCTTGAAGATTTACTATACGAAACTAAATCTCCTCAGATGAAGATTAAAAATAAGGACGTGCCAATAGTGTGACACGCCAATAGTTTGACTGTATTTTAGAAAAGTAGAGCATAGGCGGATCGAAAGGACATTCGGCTTCCGGAAATTAGTTGTCAGATAGCAGCCCCCCCCCCCCCCCCCCAACCGCGCGGAGTGCGTGTAATATGTATTTATCTCTTTTAAGGGCGTACAACTGTTATAAATTGGAATTTCTCTAGTCACGTCCTTAAAATAAATCTCATTAAAATCATAGGGCCAAGGCCAATCGATGTACACATCGAACTAACGTATTCCCATTTCGAAGTGAAATATTCATTGGGAAAATTAATTTTTCGAATCTGTTGCGATATATGAAACTGCCTGTGTCAATTCTACATCATAAGAGAATAAGGATAAAAAAATCAAAGTTAAATAAAATAAAAGCATGAATGACAGAAGTTATATGTAAAATAAAATGCACGTCTGGATCCTACGAACTTACTCTTGTAGCTAACTTTAATGCAGCTAAAAGTTGACGCTGGATAGTAGGTAGGTAGTCGAGCTATCCTATGCAGGTTTAAATCCGGTTTAGTCAAGATTACCTTGATTCTTAGTATAATGAATTTTAGAACGGATGATTCAAGGAATAGTTACATAGCTACCTACCTACAAATATATATTTAAATCTACATTATGGACTTTAATTATGTAAGTTAGGAGTGTAATATTTACCAACATACATAGATGGAATCTCTAGGTATGTAAATATGTACATATAATGATGAAAATGCTTATAAAAATACTTATTAAAATACTTAATAATGAAAATGAAGGATTTAGGTGGGTATAGGTATGCATATACTGACATGGAAAAAAGTATTGGCACACCTGTGTTTTTATAAAGGAAATTATTTTTTAGTAAAAAGTAACCATGTTTTTTTAAAAATTCTTTTATAATAATTTATTTTAATTAATTTCATAAAGTATGTGATAACAAAAATAACAATTATATTTTTAAAATAAACAAAAATAACGATAACATAATTCAACTACAGTTTTTTGAAGGAAAAAAGTATTGGCACAAATTAAGAAATTATAAGCAAAATGAATTTAATTTGATAAAGAAAAAAAATTAATAGCGAGTTGGCATTCCCTTATTCTTAATGACTTCTTTGAGTCTATTCTGCATCGAATAAACGAGTTTTTTCGTTGTTTCCGGACCAATTTTAGACCATTCATCAGAAAGCACTGTTTTTAAATGGGATTTGCTAGTAATAGCGTGTTTTCTAATTCTTCTATCTAAAACATCCCAAAGATGTTCAATGGGATTCATGTCTGGAGACTGTGGCGGTGTCTTGAGAGTATGAGGAGTATTATAGAGGATCCATTCCTTGACCACATGCGCAGTATGTTTGGGATCATTGTCTTGTTGAAAATAGAAGCTCTCAGCAAGATCCAATTTCTCCGCACTTTTCTTCAGATTATTCTTGAGTAGATTAAGAAATACCATCTTATCCATAATGCCATCTATAAAAACTAACTCCCCTACTTCCGATGCCGCCATACACCCCCATACCATGACTCCACCACCACCATGCTTGACTGTTGGAAGCAAATTTTCTTTGTTAAGAGCAGTGTTTGGTTTCCGCCACACCAATTCTCGACCATCATTCCGAAAGATATTAAATTTGCTTTCGTCGGAAAATATAACTTTGTCCCAAAAGTCTGTTTCCTTATTCATGCAAGCTTTTGAGAATTCCAAACGCTTTATTTTGTTCACTTTGCTTATAAATGGTTTTGGCCTTGGAGTCCAGGAAAAGTAACCAGCATTATGTATAATGTTTCTGACGGTTTTCGTCGAAATTGTTTTTCCAAATTGTTCGGAAATATCTGCCGCTAATTCAGAGGACGTCACTTTCGGTTTTTTTTTATAGAATTAACGACAGACCTTTCTTCTTTCCTTGTTAACTTCCTTGGTCTTCCACTTCTTTTGTTATTTAACAAGCTGTCTGCATCTTTAAACCGATTTACAATGCTGCGAACAGTATAACGGCTTCTGTTGATAATATCCCCGATCTCAGAAAAGGATTTTCCTTTCGAGTGCAGATCTAAAACAATTTGTCTTTCACTATTGATAGTTTCCTTAGCCTTCCTTGACATTTTTTAACAATTATTAATTAAGATTATAAAAAAAAACTTAACAAAAGCACTAAAACTTCTCAATTTTTATTATTTTCAAGAATAACAAACTTTACTTGACAACGACTTTTATTAAATAAGCGTCTACGATAATAAAAATAAATGGAAAGTGATTAAAACGCTACATTCTTAGTGAGCAATATAGGGTGTGCCAATACTTTTTTCTGTGCAAAAATGGACTTTTTATAAATCATTAAAATGTCTGTACTGAAAATGATGAAAAGTTGCATTTTTTTTATAAAATTTATTAGAAAATTTATAAATACAAATTATTTAAAATGAATTTAAAAATAACATCCATTAATTTTCTACATCTATTAATTTTCTCTTAAAAGTAATTTAGTTTTAAAATTGATAGCTGTGCCAATACTTTTTTCCATGTGTGTATCTATAATTTAGGTGCAATAAATCTAGATTATGGATTTTAATTATGTATGTAAATTAGGATGATGTAAATATGTACATACAATTGTCATCACCTTCTTTTCTAAACCTATCCATCCTCCTTCTTATATCCTTTTCATATTCATATATCTATCCCACTCTTTTGTATATTCTTATATCCCTTTTGATAATGATGTAGTAGTCGAGTCGGTCAGTTATCGTCGCAGCGTTCGGACGTATTTTTGTTCTTAATAATTCAATAAACGTGTAAAATCAACATTCTTAAGTTTCTTTATTTAGATCGGACATTCTTTGACAATTTCAGAAGTGGGATAATATCCAATTAAAAAGTCGATTATTATTTGATTTAGTGAAAAAAATCAAAACAATATGGACCTTAATAAATGTACTTCGAAAGAATTAAAAGGAATTCTTTCCCAACTAATGGACAAGACAACGGGTAGCAAAAATGAGTTAATAGCACGACTAAATAATTACCAGTTTGCGGAGCTGCATGAGGCTTAGGAGTCGGTCACGCTCGATGGTCCATTGAGGAGGATGAGGCGGACATAGAGAAGTTGAGGGACGATGTCGGTGCACTCCAACGATCAATGGAGTTACTAACCCAACAACTTGGAAACGTCATCCAACTCTCGACGAATCTGCAAATGGATAATGCTAGGCTGGCAGGCGAAGTGGAAGCAGCAAAGGAAAAAAAAGTGCCACCGTGATCAGTTGTCTCGACAGTGCATTCCACAGCAACAGCAGTGGATATCCAAAATGTAACTGTCATCGGAAACAGCCAAATGACGCTAACAACTAATGCTGTCGCCTCTAGTTTATCCGTTCTGACGCCATCACCATTAGTGCAAAACAACACAAATACGGCAAGACAAAATCCGATAATGTTACCGTCTCGCTCTAGTACTTTAACTACTTGTGCTTTGTCCCTGCCATTGCTGGCAACACAACACCTACCGACACGTTAAACTAATGTATATGTGCCTGAAAGTATTCTTGTCTCTCCGTCGTCGAGTGGAGTAAATAGAGCCGCGGATGGGTTGATATATTTTGAAAATAGAAACCAGATTCCAGTGCAAAACACAATACAAACCGAGTTACAGTCAGTACCAAATACTAATATTCGCCACCTGCTATACATTATACCAGGATTTGACCCTTGCAACGAAAATCTGTTGTCCACCCAATTCATTGACCGCATCGAACAATTAAAAAGCGCGTACCAGTGGAATAAAACCTCGGTTTTATTTACAGCGCAATGCAAGATGAGAGGTGCTGCTAAATTGTGGATATATGCACAAAATGTTTTCAAGTAATGGTCCGAGTTTGTGTCGACGTTCATGTTAGACTTTCCAAGTGTCATAAATACAGCTGATGTGCATAGGCAAATGTTGCAAACGCGTATAATGAAAGGAGAAATGGTGATCGCGGATGTGGGGATGACAACTCGATTATAAGCTACCTAATTAACGGACTATACTAAGGGGTTTTCCAATAAGAGGTGTTATTTTGAATAGCCAGCTAATTTTGAAGCTATCATTTTTTGACATTTGACAAGTAGAAACTACGCTATTAATAAAAATGGAACGATACACGCTTCAACAACGCATTTCTTTTTTTTGAATATCAAAATAACACCTCTTATTGGAAAACCCATTATGATGGGTTGCGTAGAATTTTGTCGGCATATTCTTTTCTCAAGTGCTCGGATCTGTTGCAAACATTGAATCACGTGTGCGCGAATAAAGGCCTCTATGTTGGTGCACCACATTTTGCTCCACAAACGCAAGTAATGGGACTGCAACGACAAAATGTAGGACCTGTGTACTACAACTGTCGCGAACGCGGACATGTTGCAAGAAATTGTACCCAGACACAAAGGAAACCTCGGTGCGAAAAGTGTTCGACAACTAGCCACGAAACGGAAAATTGTCCCTATCAAAACAGAGCTCCGGTTAATTCAATCGCTAATCGTATGCGTCAAGAAACATTAAAAAACATTCTTATCAAGACAGTGAAGTGTGTGGCATTAATCGACTCCGGGAGTTGTTTTCCCTTATCTGTAAACAGTTGGCCAGTAACTTCAAAAATCATACAGTTCCGTGTAGTGAAAAACTAGTTGGTTTTGCAGGAGGAGAATTTCAGTGCCACGAAAAATTAATAGTGCCAATAACTATTGACGGGCCAGAATTTAAAAGCGAACTAATGATCATCGACGATGAGTTGATGTCATATGACGCCATAATTGGAGTCGATATTTTGTGTAAAGGTCGCGTAATAATTGAAAACGGACAATGCGAATTAATAGCGCTTGACGATGATAAAATTGAAATCGGCAATCAACTCTCCGCCGATGAGAAGCATACACTAATGGCTCTTTTAAATTCCTTCGCTGGGTGTTTCTGTGAAAATCTCAAAGACCTGGGAAAGTGCACATCGGTGAAAATGAATATTAAACTCCTGTCAAACAAACCTATCAGAAAAAAAACCATACGCTATTCCCTTTCCGAAACAACAGACGGTAAATAAAATTGTTCAAGAATTACTTGACTTAAATATAATTCGTCCAGGTTCCTCTTCGTATGCATCACCAATAGTTCTTGTTCAAAAACAAAATGGTGAAGAACGTCTGTGCGTGGATTATCGCGAGTTGTATGCGGTTACAGAGAAGCGACCTTGGTCAATGCCGACCGTCAAGGAAGTTCTGGTATCTATGGCAGGTAAGCGATTTTTCAATACACTTGATATTATGTCAAGTTATTATCAAATAGAAATCGAAGGATGTGCAAACAGTTTACAGGGTTCGTAACGAGGGATGGGCATTTTGAATCTAATCGCATGCCATTTGGGCTCAAGAACGCTCCATCAAAGTTCCAAGAGATGATGCAGAGAATTAAAAATAATTAAAGTGTCCATATATGTAGATGAGATTGGGTCTGCATCTGACACTTTCGAAGAGGGTCTTAGGAATCTCGCTAAATTTTTGTTCATAATTCGACATGAAGGTCTAACACTGCGACTATCAAAATGCTCATTCATGAAAAACAACATTAAATTCCTCGGAAATGAACTGATTGGGAACGGTGTGACCCCAGGGAAAACTAAAAAGTGCGCTATTCGCGAATATCCTGTCCCTACTAACGCAACAGAAATAAGAAGATTTTTGGGTGTCACAGAGTTATTTCGAAAATTCGTAGCTAAGTATGCCCACATTGCTACACCCTTGACGCGTCTGACGAGGAAAGATGCCGATTTCAAGTGGTCAAGTGACTGTGATGATGCGTTTCGAAACCTAATCAGAATCTTGACAGAAGAACCCGTTTTAAAAATCTACGATGTTAATAAGGAACATCAAATTCATACCGATTCGAGTAGCGTGGGACTTGCAGCGATTCTTCTTCAGAAGAATGGTAATGGTCAGCTGGACCCTGTTTCATATTTCAGTAGGACATATAGTGAAGCCGAGAGTCAATATCATAGCTATGAACTTAAAGTAAAGGCTGCAGTCGAAGAGCATGTGAAAGATTCCGTGTCTATGTGCTTGGCAAGCACTTCACAATAGTTACTGATTGTTCTGCAATCTCAAGCTTAAGGTCGACGAAACCACTTATCCCACGAATAGCCCGCTGGTTCTTGAAACTGCTTGAATATGATTTTGACATAACTCATCGACCTGGTGAATCGATGAAGCACGTCGATACAATGAGTCGTGCTCCGGTAGAAATCGCTCGTGAACCTGAAGACAGGTCCCTGCATAATGACTAAACGAATCTCTGAAGACGATTGGATCTAGACCATAGAGAAACTAATATAGAGGCACGACTTCGGGGGTTTATTCTCTTTCACCCTACAAGCTAAATTGAGAGGATTTCCTCCGTTTCGACAAACATGTGTTAGTTGCCCGTGCATTTTAAATGGAGCAGATACCAACACAGGCTTATCGAAACGGAGGAGTGCGCATTTGCCCTTTTGGTAGATATGGTAAGCCTATATCTTCAAAATGGAAATCCGTTAAATTCAAAAATTGAAAAATGAATTGCTTTTTAGTTAAATTGTATTCTTAAAGGCCTTAATCAAACATAAAACATACCAATAAAAGCTTTTTGTTGATTCTGGCTTACAAATTAAGCAATATTTATTAATTTTATGTTCAAAATGAAGAAAATCCAATCAAAAAGTAGAAGCAAACCATAGCATATTAATGCGTACGTGCCAAAATTCCACCACAAGAAAAGACCAGTTTACTCAATTTGAGGTGAGTATTTTGACAGATGACAAAACAATAAAAAAAAAGATATTCATTTCAAAACAAATATTGGAAGTGCGCGAGTTTTATTTTATTTATTTTGTATTTTGTCCTGTAATTTAATTATAAAAACTGTCCAATCGTCAAATTCATCACTTTTACAATCTCCGTGTTCCACACCAGTTGATAGTGAAAATTCCCATCCATCCATACGTTCTACGAAAATATTAAATCAAAAAGAATACTTTCGTAATTTAACTAATTTTTATCTTCCATCATACCAAACATATCTTAATCTTCCCGAAGTCATTGGTAAAGCTACTTTGAAAACAAATTTCGTTAAGCATCTTGTATTGGCTCACAGTAAAAACAATGTTAAACCAATTGAACGCATGAAGAATGCCTTGTTTACAGCAGAAATCCACCAAGAAATGGAGCACAAGCGATTGACTAAAATGTATCGCATCCAAGCGTACGCTTGGTCGCATTTAGTTCGTGGCAATTGCTTTTGTGTGATCAACTCGAATAGAACTGGTAAAACCTGGTGTTATTTGCCTCCGGTTTGTAGCATGTTGAGTTTCCGTCTAGAATCGAAAGGCATTCTGCCGACCTATGGTCCAGCTGTTATTATAATCGCACTATCGTCCGTTCAGGTTGAGAGTATTTCTCGTCATTGTCGACGCATTTTGGCTAGCACAACACCAAAAATTAGTATTGTCTCAGCATATGGACTTCGAAACAACGAAGATGATAAAATTGAACTGCTTAATGGGTGTGGTGTGCTTGTAATTACACCACCGTGCGGCAGCGTTTGCTCGAGGCCAACGAGAAGGAAAACTTTCTCAACATACGCCAAGTAAAACTTTAGTTATCGATGGTTTGGACAGCATAATGAATGAGAATCCCGAGTTTGATGAAACCCTCTTCAAGCTTATCTCTCCAGTTCTTCAAGATGAAAAGATTCCATTTCAACTGGTGGTCACTTCCAAGACATGGACTCGGCGATTTATTAATTTTGTAAGGATTGCTAATCAGCCTTTGTTGTACATTGCAGACTATTTAGAAGCTGCAGCCTATGCCGAGGCTAAAGTTTCCATTAAATTGCAAAGTAACTCCGAAAAGATGTCGGTTATTATGAAATGTTTGGATAAGTGCGCATATCAGTTGGAGCGTTGTGCAGTCTTGTGCAATTCGGCAGATGAAGTACTGGAAGTTGAGAGATGCTTGCGCGAATCCGGATACATGTGTATGGTTTATACGGATAAAATGCCACCTGATAGTACCGATATGATCAAGGAATGGAAGGAGAAGGTAAGTCTCATAGTATAGTATAGTATAAAAAACAAAAACTCCTGCTTTTTCTCCGTCATTATTAAATAAAATGCAAGACTGGATCGCACGAACTGTTGTAGCTAACAACCTTAATGTATCTAACCATTAAAGCTGTTTAGTAGGTATGTAGTCTAGTTATCCTATGCAGGTTTAAGGCCGATGTAGTTAAGATTACTTTAATTCTTAGTATAATGAATTGTCGGATAGATGATTAAAAGAATAGTCACTTAGGTAAATACCAATCTACAAATGTATATTTAAATCTTTGTTATGGATTTGAATTATGTAAGTTAGGATAGTAAAATATACATATATATATATATATATTTATGGAAGGTAAGTATGTAAACATGTGCATATAATAATGAAAATGAAGGATGTAGGTGGGTAGGTAGCTATATGCATATAACTTTATAATTTAGGTGCAATCTGCATACATAAGATTCATGTGATTCTTAGACACATATTATTTAATATAGAATACGAATAGCTTTTGAACTATATCTTTGGAACGGGATGTCCAATAAAGGTGAGCGTTATCTTTTTATATTCAGCACTTCATACTTTCAAAGGAAGCATCAACATTTTTTGCAAAGAAGTTGTATTAAAAAAAATAGCTCCAGGAATACGCATACATCATTCTAAATATGCGTATTTCAAGAGTGATTTTTTGCAATAAGGCTTCTACATAAAAACTTTTGATGCTGATTTTGAGATTATTAAGAGTAGATTACAAAAAGGTATCAACCAAGTTTTTAGGATAACCCGTTCCAAAGATACACTTCAAAGTATTTTCAGATTATGTATTTCAAGGTGAACAGTGAATAGTTTTTGAACTATATCTTTGGAACGGGTTGTCCAATAAAGGTGAGCGATATCTTTTTAGAATCAGCACTTCATACTTTCAAAGGAAGCATCAACATTTTTTGCAAAGAAGTTGAATAAAAAAAAATAGCTCCAGGAATACGCATACATCATTCTAAATATGCGTATTTCAAGAGTGATTTTTTGCAATAAGGCTTCTACATAAAAACTTTTGATGCTGATTTTGAGAGTATCAAGAGTAGATTACAAAAAGGTATCAACCAAGTTTTTAGGATAATCCGTTCCAAAGATACACTTTAAAGTATTTTCAGATTATGTATTTCAAGGTGAACAGTGAATAGATTTTCAACTATATCTTTGCAACGGGTTGTCCAATAAAGGTGAGCGATATCTTTTTAGAATCAGCACTTCATACTTTCAAAGGAAGCATCAACATTTTTTGCAAAGAAGTTGAATGAAAAAAAATAGCTCCAGGAATACGCATACATCATTCTAAATATGCGTATTTCAAGAGTGATTTTTTGCAATAAGGCTTCTACATTAAAACTTTTGATGCTGATTTTGAGAGTATCAAGAGTAGATTACAAAAAGGTATCAACCAAGTTTTTAGGATAACCCGTTCCAAAGATACACTTTAAAGTATTTTCAGATTATGTATTTCAAGGTGAACAGTGAATAGATTTTCAACTATATCTTTGCAACGGGTTGTCCAATAAAGGTGAGCGATATCTTTTTAGAATCAGCACTTCATACTTTCAAAGAAAGCATCAACATTTTTTGTAAAGAAGTTGTATTAAAAAAAAATTGCTCCAGGAATACGCATACATCATTCTAAATATGCGTATTTCAAGAGTGATTTTTTGCAATAAGGCTTCTACATAAAAACTTTTGATGCTGATTTTGAGAGTATCAAGAGTAGATTACAAAAAGGTATCAACCAAGTTTTTAGGATAACCCGTTCCAAAGATGCACTTCAAAGTATTTTCAGATTATGCATTTCAAGGTGAACAGTGAATAGATTTTCAACTATATCTTTGCAACGGGTTATCCTTAAAACTTGATTGATACCTTTTTGTAATCTACTCTTGATACACTCAAAATCAGCATCAAAAGTTTTTATGTAGAAGCCTTATTGCAAAAAATCACTCTTGAAATACGCATATTTAGAATGATGTATGCGTATTCCTGGAGCTATTTTTTTTAATACAACTTCTTTGCAAAAAATGTTGATGCTTCCTTTGAAAGTATGAAGTGCTGATTCTAAAAAGATATCGCTCACCTTTATTGGACAACCCGTTCCGAAGATATAGTCCATTATATTTATAGTCTCATTATATTATCCTTAAAACTTGATTGATACCTTTTTGTAATCTACTCTTGATACACTCAAAATCAGCATCAAAAGTTTTTATGTAGAAGCCTTATTGCAAAAAATCACTCTTGAAATACGCATATTTAGAATGATGTATGCGTATTCCTGGAGCTATTTTTTTTAATACAACTTCTTTGCAAAAAATGTTGATGCTTCCTTTGAAAGTATGAAGTGCTGATTCTAAAAAGATATCGCTCACCTTTATTGGACAACCCGTTCCGAAGATATAGTCCATTATATTTATAGTCTCATTATATTTTTCAGATTATATATGCAACTAAATGTAACCAAATGCCTGATGGAGACCTGCTGATATGAAATACTTCCAACGAATGTGCCATATGATCCATTCGTGCCACACAATGAACCGCCATATAGCTGTAGGTAAGTTAGTTGAAACTTTATACAAAAATAAAATGTTATATTTAACTTCTAACTCCTAACAGTTCCAGAATGTCTAAGAGTAAAGAAGAAATTGAAGATTTATAGGCTCCTTTTACGCCGTCCTCTCGATATCGCACCTAAGTATATCGTGCATAGTGGAGTTTGTAAAATTGTCACTGAGATACTCATAGAATTGTCATTAAAGTTTTCTCAGAATCCGAGTGATGAAGGAGCAAGGATTTCTTCCACTTCTTCAGAGTAATGATACAAAACATAGAGGTGAATGTTATAAATATCTTTAAAAAATACACAGTATATACTATTTGGGCTCTCATACATTTATATACCTATATATCATTAAAAATCAAATGAATATTATGTATATTGCACCTATCATATAAAATTATATGCATATATCTACCTACTTATCACCAACTTACACTTTCAATGTACATTGTATGTATACACATTTACATGCCTACATATTCATATCTGAATGTACCTCTAGGTACACAATTATCATCCTAATTTCCGTAATTAAAATCTATAATCTAGATTTAAACATAAATTTGTAGGTATGTAGGTACCTAAGTAACTATTCCTTGAATCATCCATTCAATCCATTATACTAAAAACTTACCTACATATTTGGACGTACCTACTAATAGCGTCAATGTTTAGCTACATTAAAAAAATATTCAAATTTAGTTTAAAACTAATAAATAAAAATGAAAAATAGAAACTTGAAGTTATGAATTTGGATCGGGCCAGAGCAAATTAAATTTATAAGCTTTAAACTTTAAATTTATAAATTTGACTATTCTTTCAATTTCCATTTCAAAAATAATAAATTACGTACAAAACGCAAATCGAGTTAGTAGTTTCTGATATCTAGGTCACTGAATAGGTACCAACCTACATACATTATGTACTAAGTGGACTCTCTGACATTTATATAAATATATATCTTTAACAATCAAATGAATATTATGTATATTAAAACTATTATATAAAGTTTTATATGCATATATGGATCTACCTAACCATAAGCATCCAACACTTTCATTATACATTATTATGTACCTACATATTTACATACCTAGGGTCCATATACATACATATGTATGTAATGTAGGTACATTTTACCATCCCAATTTACAGAATTAAAATCCATAACATAGATTTAAATATACATTTTTAGGTAGGTACCTAGTAACTATTTCCTGAAACATACAATAATTCTATTCATTATACTAAGAACTTACCTACATCGGTTTTAAGTTTACCTAATGATAATTGGACCTACATACTAACAGCGTCAAAGTTTAGTTACAATAAAGAAAACTCGAAATTTAAAACTTATAAATCGGCCCTATCACAGAATCCATCGCAATCGAAAATCTACTGCGAATCCTGAAAAATCTATCATAGCATCCATTAGTTAGTAGTCGAAAATCATAAAATCAGATTTCATAATCTCTAAATATTTACAGATTGTTTAATTTTTATTTTACAGATAGTTTTTGTGGGAAATTACACCCAATTTCTATGAAACTGCTTGCCTATGCCATGGAGCCTTGTGTTTTGATTCAGTTCAATGGAGAAATATCTGCTGCAGTAAATGAGACCGATGACGACACACACACCAACACCGACGACGCGAAGCACAGGCGACAACTGTTGCAGATGATTCTGCCTCACAAACTGCAAGACACCACATCATCCACCTCATCCAATATTGAAATAAAAAAGGATCATAATAATTAACATTGATTGTGTTCCTGGCAAAAATGAGATTATTCTATTCTTCATAATGTTCTATATATCTCTGTGAGCAGCAAACTTATTTGTAATGAATAATAATAATAATTTTAATTATTTTGTGTTGTCATTAATACAATATTTATATATATATACATGTATATGATTCTTTGTTTATTTTCGGGAATGTTTGTTCAACTTCACCTTTAAAAAAAACGGTTAAACACGAAAGAACTACTTTTAAATAGCAATTTTTCTAAATAATTGTTTGATTATAAAATGATTGAAAGGATTTAGAAGCTGAGGTTAATTTACACTCAGAACCGTTACAATCATCGAAATCAAGCAAGTAGTTTGGAAATTAGAGCTTGGCGTAAGTACTGATTTCAAGATTTTTCTTGATATCAGTAGAAATTTCTTGGATTTGCTACTTTGGACAAGCTGTCATTTCCAAAGTACTTGCTTGATCTCGATGATTGAAACTGTTTTGAGTTTTAATTTATGTCAGCTTGTAAATTCTTGAAACCGTTTTCAATTCGAGCAAATATTTCAAAAAATTTGCATCTGAAAGTAATTTTGTAATTTTTCATTTTTTTTTAAAACACGAAGAAACTACTTTTAGATAGCAATTTTTCGAAATAATTTTTTGAATTTAAAATGATTGCAGGGATTTAGAAGCTAAGGTTAATTTACACTCAGAACCGTTACAATCATCGAAATCAAGCAAGTAGTTTGGAAATTAGAGCTTGGCGTAATTACTGATTTCAAGATTTTTCTTGATATCAGTAGAAATTTCTTGGATTTGCTACTTTGGACAAGCTGTCATTTCCAAAGTACTTGCTTGATCTCGATGATTGAAACTGTTTTGAGTTTTAATTTATGTCAGCTTGTAAATTCTTGAAACCGTTTTCAATTCGAGCAAATATTTCAAAAAATTTGCATCTGAAAGTAATTTTGTAATTTTTCATTTTTTTTAAAACACGAAGAAACTACTTTTAGATAGCAATTTTTCGAAATAATTTTTTGAATTTAAAATGATTGCAGGGACTTAGAAGCTAAGGTTAATTTACACTCAGAACCGTTACAATCATCGAAATCAAGCAAGTAGTTTGGAAATTAGAGCTTGGCGTAAGTACTGATTTCAAGATTTTTCTTGATATCAGTAGAAATTTCTTGGATTTGCTACTTTGGACAAGCTGTCATTTCCAAAGTACTTGCTTGATCTCGATGATTGTAACTGTACTGAGTGTTAATTTACCTCAGCATAGGGCTATAATACTTACCTATGTGTCATTGAGACACACAACATTACATTTCCCTTGAAAAGAAAAGAATTTTTTTGAACACCCTTAAAGAAAATGTAATTGAAAAAAATCAAGTGAATCACAATTCTTAAGCTATATACAAATATATATATATATATATAAAAGGAGAACACTTTAAAATATTGAGTCTATGTATTTAATTATAATATCTGGCAATAATGACTTCCTGCTGGGCTTCATTGTTTGTGTGGTCTGACCTTGTTGTTCGTCATGATTTTGAGATGAATGTCAGGCGCTGTTTATCCTACAAAATTAAAAGAAAAACAAATACTTAAAAATACATGAAATTAGGTTTTCTTGTATTTAACGTACCTTATTTCTGCTTGCCTAAATGCTGATCCACAGACAGACCAACAATCTGTTTAGAAGATACAGACCGAGGTGTTTCGGTAAACATGTGCATATCGATCTCGTTCATGAGATTGCCACTGACGATATAATTCTTCCAAAAAGATAATATGGCTACTTTCTCAGCGATTCCTTCTTTCAGTTTATCGAGATCTCTGTGAAAGTTTATAAGAAAAACATCGATTAGATATGAATTTGCACTTGCAAAATAAAGGTTTACTTACTCTGTCATTTTGCTGGGGAAATTGTTTCCGTTACCAAAACATGTCCTGTCGAAGAATAAATTCCAAGAAAAGCTTTCTATATTTCTGTAATACAGCAACAACCCGCCACTACTAATGGCTCATTGTATTGTTGTTTCTCTTTACATAGACGAGACACTTCATGTGGCAGCGAATCGCTTATTCGTGAGATTTCACATTGTGTCCGCCAATGTGAAGCCTCCTTTTCTAAATAACCAATTCGATCTTCACTTTTTGTTGATGGATTGGTTTTTGTGTAAAGTGGAGTGGTTGGTGGTATCATTCCCAGATAAACTAAGTACGTCTTCACTCCCAATCTAAAACAAAACAACAAAACAATTGTAAAAAACAAGAAACAATTGGGTTTGGTTTCAAAGTTTCCAATCTAAGATATACCTTTGGATGTACGCTTTCCATCGGATCTCCGTCATTGTGGCCAAATCTTTATCAAACAAACATAAAAAACAATTTTTTTATATATATATATATATTTCTTTTATTGAAATAAAGAATATTTAAATAAATATGAAAAAAAACTTACCAAATGTGAAAAAAATTATTATTTTTGTTTTGGTAATTAGAAATGTCAGACAGACTTTTGACAAACCAACAACAAAAAAAATTATCTGTCAGTTTGAGCAAAAGGGTTTTTAATCCACCACTCACATGTATTCACGGATAGGAAAAAATGAGTAATTTAAGAGAGTTTTCTCTTACTCAACTCAAAAAAAATTTGCGGGTGTTTAAGGCAAGGGGGGTACGAGTCGCGCCTCTATTTAATTATTTTCTCTATGATCTAGACGATGCAAAGACAAGACTCAAAATCACTTCAAATAATGGATA
This sequence comes from Philhelius pedissequus, assembly GCA_910595825.1. NCBI lineage: Eukaryota > Metazoa > Arthropoda > Insecta > Diptera > Syrphidae > Philhelius > Philhelius pedissequus. The sequence continues at coordinate 246,672,050 of OU343160.1, read as the reverse complement.
TACTTATTGGAATTGGAATTGGAATGCATTTTATTTAGCTTCGAAAGCTATTTAAATTTCATTTTACAATTTCACTTACATACTATTAAAACATGGAGTTATATATTACATTTTTTGGATCTTATCTCAAACATTTTAAAAATTATTATAAAATTAATAACTACTTTGTACATGTTCAGTTAGTTTTTGTTTGAATAACTTAAAATTAGTTAAATTTTTAATTTCTTGCGGCAAATTATTAAAATCTTGAAAACCTATATAAAATATTGTTCGTTGTCCTCTCACAGTTCTTGTTCTAGCAATTCTAAGGTCATTATTATTTCTTAAATTATAATCAACAACTTCATTTACAAGTATAACATTTTCACATAGATAACCAGGAAACATATTGTTTTTAATTTTAAACACAAATATCATAGATAACATAAAAAGTCTTTGGTTTACATTTAACCATTTCAGTGAATTTAACATATTTTGAATTGGTGTATATCTATTACATTTCAATATTATTCTCATTATTTTGTTTTGCTGCAGTTGCAGTCTATTTTTGTCTTTGTTGACACATATAAAGTAAACTGGCACAATAATCTAAATGAGGTTTGATTAATACATTATATAGTTTAGTAGCCATACTCATGGATATATTTTTCCTGATTTTTCTAAGCACACCAATTTTTTTAGATATTTTTTTACAAATATAATTAACGTGTTCGTTAAAATTTAGATGTTCATCTAATACAATACCCAAATATTTTATTTGTTTTACTTGTTCAATCTGTTCATTATTGATAGATACATTAATAGACACATTATTATTATAAGACAAATTAACAGGAATACATCGAAACACCATACATTTAGTCTTAGCAACATTAAGCACCAGTCTGTTCATCTTCAGCCATATATTTATTCTTTCTAGATCTTGATTTAATACTTCTAAACAATGGTTTAAGTTTTTGCCAGATACATATAGCAGACCATCATCAGCAAACAGGATAAGCTTCGATGCTTGTACACCCTTGCTCATATCGTTAATGAACATAAGAAATAACCACACACCCAATATTGTGCCTTGTGGGATACCAATGTTCACATCAATTGGAAGCGATATCTTCCCATTCACCGATGTACGTTGTGTTCTTCCCTGGATAAAAGATTTAAACCACTTAAGCTCCGTTGATTTTATTCCAAAATACTTTAGTTTTTTTTTTTAAATGTTATGATCAACAGTTTCAAAAGCTCGTTTTAGGTCAAGGAAAACCGCAACTACAAAATTTTTATCATCAATTTCTTTTCGCCATGTGTTTATCACAAAATTTAAACATGTTTCACATGAATGGTTTGCTCGGAATCCTGATTGGTAACTACCTAGAAGGTTTTGCCCTTCTAAGTGTTGTTGGAGTTGAATCACCACACATTTTTCAATAATTTTTTCATACAACGGCATCATGTTTATAGGCCGAAAGTCACTAAGTGTTTTTGGATATGGGACCTTTTTTGTTGGCACTACAAGTGATTCTTTCCAGTATTGAGGGAAGACACCAGCACTAAGAGATATATTGACTATTCTTGTTAATACTGGGCCAATTATAGATAAGGAATCTTTAAACATTTTAACACTCATAAAATTAAAATCTCTTTTTTTGTTTATCATGTCTATTGCACTGTTTATGTTTTCTAGAGTAATAGTCTTGAACTTAAAATCTATATTGCAATGTTCTAGTAAATTTACATAGTCACAAAATATCACAGATCTGGTTATATCGGTAATAGACTGAACGAAAAAATCATTGAATTTAACACTTAATATTGCACTATCATTTATCACAGAACCGTCTTCAAATTGCACATTAGATATTGCATCATCATTTTTCTTTAGGACATATTTTTTTAATTTTCTCCACATGTCTTTCTGTGTGCTTGCAGTTTCAATTTGCATTTTAATAAAGTTGGATTTTGCTAGACATATTGTCTTTTTATAATAGTTTCGATAACGTTGATATTCCAACCATGCATTTTCCTCATTACCTAAAACTGCTCGTCTGTAAAGACTAATTTTTATATTTTTCATAATATTTATTTCACTGGTAAACCACTCTGCATTTACATATGGGACATTCTTTTCTTTGATCACAGAATTAACCACCGCTTTAATATTCGACACAAATTGATCACATAATACATTTAGACTAAATGGTTGATCATTATCAAAGTCATTAAATAAAGGAATATCGGACAATTTTAACAGAAAAACATTTTGGTCATATACACAGTATTTGATTTTCTTTTTGTCATTTCTCTTATGTTGGTTTTTTATTGATAAATCGATTGTTTCATGGTCACTAATTTTTAGGTCTTTATTAACTTTAGAATCTACAATATCAGTACAGTTTGTTATCACATAATCTATTAACGTTTTTGAACTATATGTTATTCTTGTTGGTTCATCAATAGTCATACACAAATTATTATCATTAACAATATTGGAAATACGCTTTGTATAAGTATCATTAACATCAAACCAGTCTATATTTACATCACCCATTATAATAAAATTACCACATTCAAGAAGATATTCTATCCATGTTTCCAACTCATTACAAAAGTCATTTTTAGATGATAAGGGGCTAGGAGATCTATACAACGCACAAAGGTTTTTCACAGGGTAGCTTTCGTATTGCACTTTTAATATTATACACCAATATTGCATACTGGCTTTATATTTGTTCAAAATATTACATTTCAAATATTTTTTTACATATACAACCACACCTCCAGTATGACTGGATTCGCTTTCACAGCTTATAGGGTAGTAAAACCCTTCTAATTGAACAAAGTTTAAATCGTCAGGTTCAGTAACATGGGTTTCAGTTATAACTAGAATGTCAACATTTTCAGCGCGTACTAAACTTTCAATTTCATTAAAATTATTTAATAAACCACTTGCATTTAAACAAATACACCTTATATTATCTAGTTGCTAGTAATCAGTTCTTTCCTCTACTATTCTAAGTTTTCTCTGATAAACTGCACAATTAACATCATTTGCCTTATGGTAGGTATTTAAGTCCATTTTCAATTTGATGTTTGTATTGTGGCAATTTATACATTTAATTTCTTCACTTGTACACATTTTTACATCATGGTTTTCTGTACATCTAACACAAATTTTTTGATTAGTGCATATTTTTGCTGAATGGTTATAACCGCAACAGTTGTAGCACCTTATTACATTTGTATGGGGATATACTCGGCACCTATCCCATCCAATGTTTACTTTCGTACCTTCAATAACTTTTGCATAGGCAACACCTTCCATTTCAACAATTGCATTATAGAAATTATTTTTTGGCAACAGATATATATGTATACACTTGATATCGTATTCACTTAACGCATTTTGATTTTTAAGAGATTTAACTAGTTCATCTTCACTAACTTTCTCTTTCACACCCACTATAATTACACGCGGTTTTATTCGTACTGGTATTTTGACATTATAATTATCCCCATGTTTTTCTTTGAAAGCATTTTCAATTTTTTTACCGAACTTTCATCTCCTTTAATAACAACCGCACCATTTTGAATATTTTTCATTTTATTTATTTTTAACTGCATATTTGTTGGATTTATAGAATTTTTTATAACATCCCTTGTTTTATTATTGTCTTGATTTTCTTTTGGTTTAATTATCACCACATTATTCTTTTCTTTAATTTTATCAGCGTATGTAGCTTTTGCTTGTATTGGTATTGTTTTTGTTTTCTCACTCATATTTTTAAACTCTTTGACTAGGTCATCTTTAATTTCCTTGACTACATTCTTAACAGCACTTAGATTTTCATTTTCCATATTTTTAACATCCTCACATATTCTGTCACTCTGAGTTTTAAATGATTCACTGTATTTGTTTATTTTTCCCATTTCTTTTACACTTTTTTCACAAGACTCTTGAATACTTCTCATTTCTTGAAGCCTATCAAAATATCTGTTTTCAATTGCCTCTAATAGTCCTTTAATTTCTAATTCACTTTTTTTTAAAGATAATTCAAATTCATTTTTATATTCTTTTAAATAGTTTCCATTGTTTTTCACAGTTTCTTGTACATCTCGCACCGCTAAATCTACATTGTGTATGTACATAACACAGTCATCACATATAAATTTCACCATTGTGTTTGTGTCTAATACCCCGCTGCTATAGCGGTCGAGTCCACTACATGCAATTTTCTGGTGGAATATTTTACCGCATATGCCGGCGCATTCTATTCCAGATTCCCCAGTAATTACATGTTTGCACTTAAAACACTCCATTTTAACTATATTTTAGAGTTTTAAACTCCAGTACACATAAGTTCATTAATTTTGCGCACCGGAAAATATTTAAACTCGTAATACTCGTTAATATAAAGCAAAAATACGTTTGATTTTACTCCGTTTGATTGACACACGTCTGTACTCTTCGGATATAATTGTATAACTTATTGGGAAAACAGCCTCAAGTCAACAATCGAAATATAGTAGCGAATACGTAATGAAGTCCAATCGTCTCTTTAGAAAGAGCGGTGGAGACAAACTCTTGCTATTTATTCCCCGTGGTATGCGTTGGCGGGTCGTGAAATTTTGCCCTGATGACGTCGGACACCCTGGAGTCGAAGGAACACTAAAACGACTTTCACAACATTTTTGTTTTCCGAAAGCTCGTAACTTCGTGAAGGGATTTATAGGCGCATGTATTGAATGCTGCTATAGCCGAGATCCAAAACAGATAGAATGTCAACTGTATGGAATGGACATTCCGAAAACTCCATTTCAGGTATTACATATGGACCACTTAGGCCCTTTTATTAAAAGTCGTCGAGGCAAGGAGCATATCCTTGTCATCGTTGATGGTCTAACAAGGTATTCTATAATTTTTCCTGTTAAATAAACCAAAAGTAAGTCGGTTATTGATTCAATGAATCAGTTGACGTTGAGTTTCGGTGTACCGTAAACAATTGTCAACGATCGAGGAACGGCATTCACTTCGGCGTCTTTTGAAGAATTCTGTGACTATAATCTTAAACAACATATAAAGGCTGTTAGGACTCCACGAGCAAACGGGCTGGCCGAACGGGTCAATCAAAGCGTATTGCCTTATTTAGAAACTTCATCTAATGATGCTAAAGATTGGGACACTGAACTCCGCGAACTGCAATGGACAATAAACACGAGAATTAACTCAACAACAAAGTTTTCACCTATCGAACTTATATACGATTTTCCACTCCGTGACATCGGCGGGAACTTAGTTGAGGGACCACCAGTTAGTGAGAGACGAGAAGTGGCAATTAAAACATCGAAATAGCCATACAAAAATGGAAGATAATTTTCGACGCTAAATATAAGACTCCACACAAATACAATGAAGGAGATCTTATCCTCATCGCAAGTCCGATCCAAAATACTGGCGAGTCTCGGAAGCTAGAGACTAAGTATAAGGGTCCATACGTGGTGACGAAGGTTTTGCGATTCGATCATTATGTCGTGGAGAACAGGGATGGAACGAGAGTAAGGCGCAAGTTTAGTACAATAGCCAGCATCGATAAACTCAAGCCTTGGTGTGCTTTGTATCCAGAAATCGACGAGGAGTACGATACAGAAGAAGAAGACCAAGATCGGAACCATAACCAAGAATATCTCGGGGCGAGTTAGGCCAGGAAGGCCCTAGCTGTCATCCCCTTCTTTTCTAAACCTATCCACCCTCCTTAAATCCTTTTCATATTCATATATCTATCCCACTCTTTTATATATTCTTATATCCCTTTTGGTGATGATGTAGTAGTCGAGTCGGTCAGTTATCGTCGCAGCGTTCGGAAGTATTTTATTTCTTAATAATTCAATAAACGTGTAAATCAACATTCTTAAGTTTCTTTATTTAGATCGGATATTCTTTGACACAATGTACATACATTGAAAATGTAGGTAAGTGATAAGTAGGTAGATATATTCATATAAACTTTATATGATAGATATATACATAATATTCATTTTATTTTTAAAGATATACTATATAGGTATTTAAATGTATGAGAGCCCAAATAGTATATGATGTATATAGGTTGGTATTCAGTGATGTAGCTAGCAAAAACATGTGTAGCTTAGTCAGGAAAAATATGCATACAAATATTATGTCTCGTCGATTTGGATGCGATTCCAACATAAAATGCACGACTGGATCGAACGAACTTGCTTTTGTAGCTAACAACTTTAATGTAGCTAAACATTGACGCTGTTAATAGGCAGGTAATTTGGTTATCTTATGTAGGTTTAAAGCCTATGTAGCTAATATAACTGATTCTTAGTATAATAAATTGTCGAATGGATGAATCAAGGAATAGTTACATAGGTACCTACCTACAAATGTATATTTAAATCTATGTTATGGATTTTAATTCTGTAAATTAGGATGGTAATATATACCTGCACTACATACATTCGTATTAGTCCACACTCCATTCTTTTGGTATTCTGTCTTTTGTACACGTCAATTAAATTCCATACCTGCAGTTTTGTTATCATTTTGGTGTGTTTTTATATAATTGAAAATGAAGTCTATTGATTAACATGATATACGATTATAGAAATTTGAACTATTAAATTTATCAATAAATTATTAAAACCATCCGGAGTTACAGATAGTGATGCTGCAGTAAAGAGTGTACATCATCGGTTGTGTAGGTTGATGATAAGGAAACAAAATTGTGTGCGCAGTGTTGGACATTAAAATAAAAATAAAATTGTTTCTAAAAAGCATAATTTTGTTCAATAACTTACCAGCAACAGAGATATAAAATTCTTAAATGTCCTAATCCTTGGATTCGGGCTTATGTTTGTTTTTACGTTATTTCAAATGATGAGAAACATTAAGAAAACTATTCTAGACAGTATTTCTACAGAAGACACAAATTTCAAAGGTGATGGCTATACAAGTTTGGCTGTTATGTATGCAGCATTTGCATTGTCCATTTACTGGTCCCAGATGTGCCATACTAGTTGGTTCCGTAACCATTACACTATTTATGGTGGTCTTTTTATGGCCTAGAACTTGGCTTCTTTACTTGGCCAGTGCAGTTTTAGGAGCTGGACCTTATTTAACATATGGACAGGCCAGGGTACCTACCTGGCTAGATGCAGTAATCCAACGAATATATCCCGAATTTCTGGAATTTTCTGGGCTCTTCTACAGAGCAGTACGTTTTTTGGCAATCTCTTTGTTTATTTCCAATTCCAAGATAAAAGCACTATCGATGCTGAGACATGGCAACTTGTCATCGGAGTGTTGATTGCTGTTGCAATACTGGGTATCGTCTTCTTGGCTGCGCTGAGATCATTCGCGGATAACTCTACATCTGAGAGAGAACTACAAGAAGTAAAATCAGGATTTGGAAGTGCTCTTTATGCAATGAAATCAGCTGGAGAATTGTTTGTGACCAGAGATATGTTACTTTTGAGTTTGCCCTTTTTCTATACAGTTCTGGAACTATCATTCTTCAGTGGAGTTTATGGTTCATCGATTGGATTTACATCCGCCATTTCGGAAACAAGAAAAGAAATAGTTGTGTTAGCTGGTACATACATTGGTGCTGGTGAAGTCTTGGGAGGAGGTATTTTCTAAAATATAATAATTAAATTACAGAAAATTACGTAATAAACAAAATAATACTCACTTCCAATTCCAATATTTGTTTTGAAGAAATGATGAAATAAATAATTGTTTTATTGTTTTGTCATCTGTCAAAATACTCACCTCGAATTGAGTAAACTGGTCTTTTGTTGTGGTGGAATTTAGGCACGTACGCATTAATATGCTATGGTTTGCTTCTACTCTTTGATTGGATTTTCTTCATCTTGAACATGAAATTAATAAAAATTACTTAATTTGTAAACCAGAGTCAACAAAAAGCTTTTATTAGTATGTTTTTTGTTTGATAAATGCCTTTAAAAATACAATTTAACTAAAAAGCAATAAATTTTTCAATTTTTGAATTTAACGGATTTCCATTTTGAATATATAAGCTCACCATATCTACCAAAAGTGCAAAATCGCACTCCTCCGTTTCGATAAGCCTGTGTAGGTGTCTGCCCCATTTAAAATGCACCTCTCAATTTAGCTTGTATTGTGAAAGAGAACGAACCCCCGAAGTCGTGCCTCTATGTTATGCTACGTTTTCACCTAAAGATAATCCGGTTTCAATTGAGAAGATTAAAAATTAATCTTCAAGTGTTTTCACCAGTGAAAAAAAGATTAGTTTGACGTTTTCACTATGAATTGTCATTCAAAAGTCAATACAACAAGACAAAAACGAAATAATTGAGAAGAATAATAATTTCGGTGCAGTGAACAAATTTAATTTCAATAAATAAAAATGAGTAATAACTTTAAAATATTGTTATCCCAACATATTGCGGCAAATAGATATATTTACATAAATACTGTAATCGCCATGGCACGGTTTCCCTTTTATATATTTGGGAAAGAACAACTTCAAAGTATTACTGTAGGATAGCTAAAACATTTTCAATTACAAATTTGAAGGCAACGACAAATTATACCAGACAAAAACAAATTAAATATTGTTGGACAGTTTTTTTTTTTTGTTGAATGTTAATGTTAAAAATATGACATTAGAATAGGCGCGTTCTATGAAATAAGGTTTGTTTCTTTTGAGAATCTTCTACTTCGAAGAAGATTTCAATGAGATTAATTTCTAATCTTCATTTAAGGAGATTAAAATTTATATGAGAAATCTTCAAGATTTAGAAGATTTCAAAGGGGATTTATGGTTAATCCACTTAAATCTGGATTAAGTGGTAGGTAAAAACGTAGTATTAGTTTCTCTATGATCATAACACCAACAAAAGTTCTAGTTGCGTTTTCTGACAAACTGCTGATTTGATCATGACAGCCAAATGGAATAGATTACCCGTTTTTGGTACTTTTTGGACTTAAAACCCTGCATAACTATAGATGGGAAAATGTTTTTTAAATAGGATTTTATGGAGGGGCTATATTAGACCTTATTCACTCTATAACTATTCATCTGTTTAGAGCATTCTATAAATAAGACTGATTATGTTTACTGTGGCTATTACCAACTACACGTAAGTTGCGACGAATTTTGTTGTTGCTTGCTGTTGTTTACGTAAAGTTAATATTTCCTACGAGATTTCTCTGGATGTAAACGCAAGTATGTCTACACAAAGAAAATAAATGAAAGAATATGTTAAGCTAAATCGAATGATTCTGCCTATTTGAGAAAAACTTACTTATTCTTTGTAGTTTCTCCTCCCAACACATGTTCCAATCGTTCGTTCTTTCCACGGAAGGCAGACGAATCTTTCGAAGAGCACTGGATTCAATTCACAGCAGTAGATAGAGAACTAAAAAAGAAATAAATACTACTTACAAACTAAACATTGTTGTATTGTTTATTTTAGTTCAATAATAATGAATTTTTTTTTTCTTATCTGACAACTGTCATAAGGGTCTCTGAGAGTTGAGTTTTTTTCTGAATTGTCATTATGACAACCCAATGACAACCGAATTTTGAAAACATGAGCAATATATTACCTTAAATTTGTGTATTGTGCATAAGACCAAGTTCTGCCTATAAATTCTCTAAACGCAAAAATCGTATTCATTACGATGCATAGCAGCAACAAAAACTGAACGCGCGGTAGGTAGTAAAGAGCCTACATACAAATGTTTTGGATCGAAATGTCATCGCCCATATCAATTTCCCTTTTTTTAAGGGTGGGTAAATATGTTTTTTTGTCATGCACCAGGCACCAACGACGATGCTGTATGAGCAAGATATCTTTCGTAATGCAAATCACAATCACAACACCAACAAAAGTTCTAGTTGCGTTTTCTGACAAACAGCTGATTTGATCATGACAGCCAAATGGAATATATTACCCGTTTCTGGTACTTTTTGGACAAAATTATAATTTATGGGAAAATGTTTTATAAATAGGAATTTATGGAAGGTAACAAGAGGCTACATAAGACATTATTCACTGTATAACTATTCATCTGTTTAGATCATTCTATTAAAAATGACTGCATAATTATCCACGCGTTTAGCAAATGATAGTGAATAAGACTGTTATTTTATTAATTTAAGTACATATGAATTTTAACTTTTTACACAAAATTCAATTTTTTCATAGACAATGTCACCTTGGTGGATCGATTCGAAATAAATGTTTCACACATTAAAATTTTTATATTTACCCATTACTCTAAACAATGCCTCTAGCACAATAAAAGTACTATTTCAAATTTTTATTTAATGAAGTTTCGCTTACAGAAATTTGAAAAAAAATACACAGAAGCAGAAAATGCTTCCAATGAAAACACTTTTGAGTATGCTTTCTGCTTGGTGCGCAGTGCAAATACCAATGACATTCGCAAGGTATAAAAGTTTCGAAAACAAACGCCTAAAGTATTTTAATAATTAATAATTTATTTCAAGGGGATTCATTTATTGGAACAGTTGGCTAATAGTGATCCAGGAAACAAAAGGGATTACATTTATTACCTAGCTTTGCGCAATGCAAGAATTAAGCAGTACACTGAAGGCATGAATTATTGTAAAGCTTTTCTGGAAATTGAACCAAATAATGAACAAGTCATTTGTCTTAAGGTATAAACCAAAACAAAAAAATTAAAAATGAACACACATAATAATTTTTAATTAGAAATATATAAAAGAACAGCATGATAAAGATATTATGAAAGGAGTTGCAGTAGCTGGTGGAGCAGTATTAGTTTTAAGTGGATTGGTTGGACTAGAAGTCGCCTTAGCGAAGAAGTAGAATAATTATTATTTATTTTTGTATGAATATCTTAAATCAATTTATTATTTAAACATTTCACATTTTCTTTTTTTTTATAGTAGACGCACAACACAAGATAAATAATGAAGACTTCACACTAATAAAGAATAATTAGTCAGTTTTTATTTCTGGGGATATCGCTGTATAGATTGATTTCTTTAAAACATTCATTTGACACTACTATATAAATATTGTTATCAAACATGGATGTGGTGATGTAAACACTATTAGTTAGTAGGTTTAAGCGTGTATTTTATGTTCGGTTTCCTATAGATTAATATAAATTTCATTTTTTTTAAAGTATTATTAGCTGTTCGTGCTCGGCATCTCGTGGTAGAATTGTATGTTTCCATCCCCAGTGACTAAGGATGTGCTAAGATGCTGTAAGATTCGTCCAGCGGGAATTTTCTTTTAATATGAATAGAAAGGAAACAATTGCAATAAAATTTGATTTAACACTTTGTAATGAATGATAGCTTGTCTGTCCTTCTGGAATAGCATCGATGGATTTTCGAATTACTATGCACCACTGACGATGTGAGTAGCAAAGATTTATTCACATTTCACACTCCTTGCCTTAGGATTTGTTAGCCCTCATCATAGCAAATGCAAAATCCTTTCGCTTATGAAATACTTATTGTTCCTGTTGAATAACTACATCTCTAACATGCATATAAGGATATCATCCTCTCCCACAGAACACCTCCGGGGGCTTGGTGAGGTATCTTTCGGTGATTGAAATTGTTTTGAGTGCTTACTTATCTCAGCTTCTAAATCCTAAAAACCATTTTAAGATCAAACATAGATTTCGATAAATTTTTATCCAAAAGTTTTTGCCGTGTTTTTGAAAAATGAAAAATTACAAAATTACTTTCTGATGGAATTTTTTTGAAAAATTTGCTCGAATTGACTCAACACTCAGAACAGTTTCAATCACCGAGATGAAGCCTGTGGTTTGGAAATGAGAGATTCGGATAGATTATGATTTCAAGATTTTCCTCAAAATTAGTAGAAATTTCTTGCAATTGCTAATTTCGACAAACTGTCATTTCCAAAGTACTTGCTTCATTTGGATGATTCAAACGGTTTTGAGTTCTTATTGTATTGTCCTGGATGTTCTTTGAACCATTTTCCATTTTGGCAAACATTTTTAAAAAATGCGTATGGGACAGGTTTCAAGATATTTTTAAGAAAATAGGTACATCAAATTAAAGATTGTAACAACGAAGTTCGATTTGTTATATGTTTGAGACTTACGAATAAAGCAAATCTTCCGGATATGGATATAAAACATGATGACGTAGTTTAGTTTGCCCAATCTATTGAAGGCAATTGCTCAATGAGCGCAGTAAAATAAATTATTAGCAATTATCTGAATTGAAGTGTTAGTTTAAATATCAAAGGCCTGAACAACTTCGATGAATTGGAGTCTTTAGTATACGAAAATGAGTTTGATTTTATGTGCCACTGAAACTGATACCACTGATTTTGTCGAAGATATGGATATCGAACTAAGAGATTTTCAAATAATCAGATGTGATTCTGTATCTGCCATACAGGTGGAGTAACTGTTTATAGAATGAGTTTTATGACCTTTAGTCCAAAATGCATTTCGTCCGGGTACGATAGTTGGGCTCATCAGTTAGATGCTATCGTACCCTTCTAAAACGCAATATTTTTTGGTCTATGATTACCGACTCTAGAAAAAATTACAGAATATACACACTGCGAATTATATTTTGCTAGGGGAATTTGGTTAAACTCATGAAATATGTTATGTGCCCGTGGTCTGGCCAGTAACTATGTATGAAGAGAAAAACGTAAACAATATGTAAAATATCATTTTTGTTTTGTTTTTGTGGATTAGAGCCAAATTGATTGAGTTTTAGTACCTTTAGTCCAAAATGCGTTTCGCCCGGGTACGATAATTGGGCTCATCAGTTAGATGCTATCGTACCTTTCTAAGACGCAATATTTTTGCGATTAATTGAGTTTAGCTGTATATGGTTGCGTGAATTTTGAGTTTAGCTGTAAATGTGTGCGTTCCAGCTGCTATTTCAACTAGTAGACAACTAGTAAAACAAGTCAAATTGAAAAAGAAATTTAGTTTAATCCATTCGTAGCAAAAAAATTATCAAACAATTAAATTAAAATGGACAATCTTCTGGGTGACGATAAGGTAAAACAAAGTTAAAAGTTAGGTTTTTTTACAAAATAATAATTAATATAATAATTGCAGGTTTTGCGTGAATTGTGCGAGTCAAACGACAGTGAAAATGATTTTTTCTTGGAAACGTTTTTTGCAGAAAATATAAGTCTCGAAGACTCCGCAGAGGACGTAGAACATGCCACTGTAGATTCGTTCCTTATGACCATCAAATCTTTCAGTGCAGAAGATTTCAAATCGCATTTTAGATTGCGTCGTTCGACATTAAAACATGTAATATGTAAGCTTTTCGTATTCTCATTTGGCAGAGATAAGTAACTAAATCAATTTTTTATTCAGAATCTTATTCTCAGGATTATCTCTCGCTTCATGTGGTAAATAGGGCGGAGGGGGGGGGAATGAAATTTTGGATGTAGGAAAGAAGTTTTTATATACGTTTGGTACATAAGCAACATGATAACCTTCCGACAATTAGGAAATCTCTTCGGTGTAACCAAATCTTCCGGTTGGAATGCAGTCAATCGCGTTTCTAGGTGGCTCGTCTCTAAAGGAAATGACTACATCAAGTGGTCTCAAGGAACTGATGTTCTGCGAAACTCCCGAAAATTTGAGGAAAGAAAAAGAATACCAGGTGTTATAGGTGCCATAGATTGCACTCATATAACAATAGCAGCTCCAAAGCTCAACAAAGAGTGCTATTATAACCGCAAGCATAACTTTATAATTGGCTTGCAAGCCGTTGTTGCCGCAGATAAAAAATGTATAGATATAACTTGTGGTGAGCCAGGATCTTTGCACGACAGAGTTCTTAGGCGCTTTGAGTTATTTAAAAAAGCTCAAAGGAACTGCAGCCAACTTTTTCCAGGCAACGCCTTTATTTTGCGTGATTCAGCATATGGCACTTCCAACTGGTTAGTACCACCTTACAAGGAGAATGGGAGACTGAGTGAACATCAAAGGTCATTCAATTTTATACATTCTGCAATAAGAATGGTTATTGAGCATTCCTTCGGATTATTGAAAGGAAGGTTTAGGAGGCTTCTGAAGTTCACTGAAGAACGCGATATACGTTCGGTAACGAATCTCGTTGTCAGTGCATGCATTCTGCACAATATGTGCATTATGATGGACGAGCCATACGAAGATGACAGCATTCCTCAAGAAGCAGTCAATTCACATCCAGGGAATACTAATACGGGAGCTGATGAATCTTCAACCGCAAATCGGCGAGATATATTATTTGACTGTTTAGTAGAACATAACATAATGTAAAAATTACATGCACGACTGGATCGCACGTACATAAGAGCACTTATGTTCGACCACATCGTATGCACAAAAATATTTTTTTTTTTGTTAGAAATTATTTATAATTATCTTTTAATAAATAAACAAAATTAATCAAATACAAAAACTAAAAGTTTCAGTGTACATATTAAACTTTAAATAAAACTTTTTTGTAAATTGAATTTTATTTGTGTATATACATAAGTACACAGTTTTACTATGTTGTCTAAGTATCTCTATTAAATTACCTACTTAACAATAACTGTACAGGTTCTTAATGCCAAAAGTACATATATTCATACCTTAAAATTAACTTACAAAAAAATAAATAATTCCGAAAGAGGACTATAATTTGCCAGAATAACAAACATATGGGATTTCATTTTTCCTACTTTACTTTCATTTCGGAGGGAGAACTTGAATTTCCCGTTTTAATAAAAAAATTATTATACCTAGAATTCGATTTTTTTTTTCAATCGAAAAGCAGCAGCCAAACAAAACAAGAAAGAGGGCACTGTCTTCATCTTCAGAGGAATCTGGTTCGTCTGATGATAAAAAAGATCGTAACAAAGAAACTGATGGACCAAAATAAACTTCCGCAGTTGCCAATAAACAACCAAGTGCACCTTCCAAAATGATCACCAATAGGAGTAACCAAAAGGCTGCACTTTCAGCGGAAAAACGCCATAAGACCAGTTCTGCCACTGGCAAAGCTGGTAATCGGACTGGCAAAAAAGTCCAATTTGATGAAAAACTTACTGAAATATTCTTGAGTGTCGACGATAAGTGTTTGTGTCTGGATAAAAATATTAGAAATAATGTTTTTGCGCATTTGGAAAATCAACTTTCACTGGCGAAATATTTTCTGCTCCGAAAAGCTAACCAATTGCGAACAAATCAAGAAAAGACAACAACTAAAAGGTTTGCTTGACAAAACATAAAAGGCTGCTCATGTTTCGAAAAAACCAAACGGTTGCACAGACTTAGATGTAAATAAAGTAATGAAAACTCTAAAAGAGCTTGAGGAACTAAAACCAACTGGCAACTTTGTGCCCGATATATCTTCTTTCACGAATAGTAATCACAATGGAAACACATCACCTCTTGCCTATGGAAATGATTTGACCCTATGACAAGAGTATTACAATCCAACGACTGCTGCACTACTCTCATCACTTTATGAGAATTTTTCCTCGCGCCTTTAGATCACGAACCATTCACATGGCCGGTTTAAATAGAGGCAACCTACGATTAATGCGTCCGCAACAGTCATCCCCCAAAACTAAACATAATCACATGCGATCTAGATTACCCCAATACACAGGTTTGGAGTACTTTCTATAGGGTTTTCCAATAAGAGGTGTTATTTTGATATTCAAAAAAAAAGAAATGCGTTGTTGAAGCGTGTATCGTTCAATTTTTATTAATAGCGTAGTTTCTACTTGTCAAATGTCAACAAATGACAGATTCTGCCAGCGGCATCGCCCGGAATCACATGAAAGAACCCATAACATAGTAGTTTTGGATGAAATGTTAAAATTTAATAAATTGCTATCCATTTATGTACCTACTTTGCAACTCGACAAAATACCCGTTCTTGGTAAATTCTTGAACGATACAACTTAGAACACAATTGTGGGTATTCAATCAACCGATGAACGTGCTGGATTCATCAATTATACAAGCTTGTGCCTTTCTAAAAATGTATTAACTTAGGAATAAACATATGCATTATATATAATAATAATACATATTTTTATAAATACAAATATGTATTATTATTATAAGATTGGGAACATTTTTGATTTTATTACATACATAATATGAACTCAGTCAAAAAGTATATATGAAGGTCTAAAGGCACACATTTAATTTTTGTTTTGAATATTTGAACAAAATGTGTATGATTGCGTGTAGTGCATACATTTGAATATCGAAATCGAATTCAAGAAGTTTCGCAGTTAGTAATTAAATAGGCACATTAACTTGATATATATATATATACAAACACTGGTACACTCATATTGTTTTAATTTCCAAATGAAAATCTTGGCATTTAGATTTACATAATTATATACTTTTTGAGTATTATTTTTTTTTTCGAATGTATTCTTCTAGCAGCTCCAATTTTAGAGCTCTTTTTTCTTGTTTCTGCTTCTGGATTTTGAAATACTCAGCCCATATCTTATTTTGCTCGCCTCTTTTTTTGCTTTATCTTCGAGCTTCCTTTCGAAATACATCGAACGTGTCATCCGTGGTATCTTTCGCTTCATGATGCATGAGTTTTTGGCGGAGGCAGTGTCAGTAGCAGATTCAGATGACAGGCTGAAACTTTCGCGTTGGACATACAACTCTTGTGAAAATAATGAAGTTCTGGCAGTCGATGATGGCGCCGATTGCAGGAGTTCTGGAGCCAGTTCCTCCAAATACTCGTAGTCGCAACTTTCGTCGGTGTTTTCCTCGGGCTTTGGAAGGGCAACGGCTTCTTTTAGATTCTGTTTGAAAAGATAAGCAACTATTATAACTATTATAAAATTGCAAAGTAAACCAAAACAAAGACTCACTTCCATTGCGACGACTCTCATGGTTACAGTATGGGCATTTGAGATTATGGGCTTGTTGCCAAAAATCTCGTTCATTTTTTCTATGAATGGAGCCACACATGGAGCTGCGCCTGTTCGCTTATTGTTATCTTCAGCGGCTTTGTAGGCTCGGCGAAGGGTTTGTATTTTCGCTTCCAAATGCGAAATAGTTGTTCGCGAATCCTGATAAAAATTATACTTTTTTTATGTACCTCAGTTTAAAAAAAATAAATAAGACTTACAACAATGCCAGCAGAGATCATATCCTGCAGTAAATTTTCGTAGGCATATTTTTTTTTCTGCTAACTCATTTTCCCTTGCCGCAGAAAAATCTAAAAGAGGATCCGTTTCCTCTTTTGTCCGATGTTTGCGTTCATTTCTGTTAATTTTCTTTTTATAATATTTTATAAGATTTATGTTATTTGTTAGCTTACCTTAGTCTTTCTTTTGCCATTTTTATTTTATTATATTTATGAATTAAAATTTGCAGCTGAATAGTACCTTGTAAAAAAACAGTTACAAAAAAAAATAAATATCAATCGTACCAACAAAACTAACAAAATCAAATTCGAGACTCGAATAAACTTCAACCAGCCATCCACCGTGGCTTCTACTTTAGCTTTTTATTGACCGTAGCGAATTGTATGGAAAATGTTACGGCGGATAAACTTACGGCGGACAAATTTCCCAATAAAACACGGCTATAGAGATTTGTTCGATTCTTCAGCATTTCTAATTTATCAATTTTGGTATAATTTTAACCTCACACTTTTTTTTAAAGTTAGATTAAAAAATATAGTCTTAAAATGGCTGATGACTATGAGGATTTTTTACGATCTTACATTCGTAGAAAAGAGAAGGGCAGATTGTCTGTTTCTTTTTCACGCATGTAGGATCGTAAAAAATCGTCATAGTTAAACTATAGTGTGGACAGGTACAAAGGGATTAAAACTGATAAATTTTGGAAGAACCTTGTCGATGTTTGATGATTTGAGCATTAAAACAATATCTGACAAACGTGTTGTTTGATTTTCATAGCTTTTCGAGCTTGGAGGCTTTTCAAGACAGACAACCTATGTGGACAGATGTAGGACACATCTTTTTTATTTTTCACATCTCGTGCAGTAAATTGTAGTGCTTTTTGCAATAATACCAAGTTTTAAAATTAAATTATTAAAAATATGAATTAAATAATGAAAACTAATTTCATTCGTTTCGTTATTCATCATTTTGACAGGCACATACGTTCGTGATTACACCGTTCGTGGAAATATTATGTTATTTCGTTTATAAAATTTGTGGTCGTTTTGTATAAAAATAAACTGTAGTAATCATTAAAAATGTATTTGAATTACTTCTTTCACAAATATATACCATTCAATTGTGAAAAAAATGACCAACTCAATAATTTAAATTTATCATTGCGGTTGTAAAATCAGATACATCAAAGTTCAACCATCGATTGGTCGCAAAAAATATTATTCGATTTAATATAATAGAAAAATACATTACTTGAAGTTGGTAAATTGAAAGAAAAAAACAATAAAAATAAGATTTGTATAGCGCGGCCAATTCAAAGCTGACAAATAGATACATCTATAGTTAAGTTAAAAAAAATGTAAAAAGGTCAATGTAAATGAAAGAAAATCTCAATAAAAATATACATGCATTCAAGTTCAACCATAAAAAGTGTTGAAATTTTCATTCGTGCTTTCGTTTCTTGCTCATAAAGACGAAACAAATCGTGCTCCATCGCATGAAAATAAAACAATATATATCAGAGTGACAACAGCACTTTACTTCCATCTCTATTTCCTTGTGTTTATTTTTCATGTAAATATTGTTTCTTTTCAGTGCCCTACACTACCATTCCAAAAACTACATTTTTGGATCATGAAACGTGATCGCGATAGAGTGCAAGATCTTTTGTAATGCATGTTTTTTGATAATCCATAA
Organism: Philhelius pedissequus; assembly: GCA_910595825.1. Taxonomy (NCBI): domain Eukaryota; kingdom Metazoa; phylum Arthropoda; class Insecta; order Diptera; family Syrphidae; genus Philhelius; species Philhelius pedissequus. The sequence goes on along the minus strand of OU343160.1, from coordinate 246,653,174 downwards.
TATGGTTCAATTCTGATAAAACAAAACGACTAATGTACATAATGATATTACATGTGAATCACTCAATGGAAAATGAATTAACTCTAAATAAATATTTTATAAACTCCGCCATAAAAAGTCACGTGCGTGACAAGCCTAAAGATCAAAAATCGAACACATCTATTGTAATTATCAGGTTTGTTGTGCCCATAAGTGCACACCTAAAACATGACCTACTGAGTCAACTGTTGCCGAAATACCTATAATTACGAAATAGGTATTAATCATCGACAGCAGTTTTCCGTTACACATAATGTGACGAAATGACTCAGTACAAAGCCCTACTTCCAGAATGCAACTTTTCAGTAGGTCAAAGCTGAGTAATGCATTTTGGAGGTAACCATAGGTAGATTCCAGGTAGGTCTCTTGAACTTCGAATGAGTCTAATTGGAACAACCAACGGAGTCGGGTGTTTTGTAACTGTAACATTGGCGCAGCCGATTCGCGAACGTCGTTTAAAAAGAAAAAGAAAAGATTGTTTTTTAGAAAAAAAGATAGACACTTCACGGAAGATACAATTTAACAATTGTTTCGAGAAATATATTTAAAAAAATATAAGTTCTTAATCTCAAATGGTTTTTATCGTATGTAAATTGAAGATCGTCTTGAAGTGACTATTGGTGAAAAAAAAACTTGAAAACATTTCTTTTTTGTTTGATGTAAATTAAAATCAATGTCGAGTTTATATTTTTTTGCGTGTGAAAAGATATTAAAATACAAAAAAAAACAACAAAAATATAAAGAAGAAAAGAACGCCATCCGGCAGAGTAGCAGGTAAGTATATATTTTCATTGTACCCCTCTACCCAAATTTTTTTTTAATTTTTTTTTTGTTTTGGTTGTTTGCAACATTTTTATAAAAAAGAAGTTGGTTATTTTGGTATGAAAGTTGATGGCTGAAATTGTTTCAGAGGCGCAATTTAATAATCTCATCGACGAATTAGGAACTCTTAAAAGAGAAAAAAAAAGACAATCAGCGTCAAATTGAGGAATTAAACAAAACTTTCCTCTCAGAACTAAATGAAATTTTGAATTCTGAGGTCTTTGGTCTAGTGCAAGAGCAGCTTAGTTCTCAGTGGGGTCGATTTACGCGCGTTGAAACAACAGACGCTATTCTGACGGAATATTTAAGAGCCGTTCAGAATTTGGGAAATCGACAAATGAAAGAGAAACAAAAGCTTGCTAAGAAGCTGGAAAAAAATGAATTCTTGCGGAAGGAGTTTGAAAAACAACTCCAGCAAGCAGCAGAAGAAGCTGACGATCAAGTAGACCAGCTGACAAGGGAGCTTAATAAAAGCTTGTCAGCACAGCAATTTTGAGAGAACAACTTGAACACTCCACTAAACCGGTTTGTCAGAAAAGTCTTTTGACGTTATTACCAGCGTCTTCACCAATTCCAACTTCAACACCTGTCTCTACAAGATTAGTTAGTAAGGGAGTGCAAACCACAAATAATCTGAAAACTAATTTAAACTTGGGTGAAGAAATAGAAAATGTAAAAATATTACAAGTATCCACAATATTACCAAATACTTCCAATATAAAAGACATCATGCTATACGAAGGTGTCTCGAAATTTGTAGCTCGCGTTGTTCCTCAGTTCTCAGGCCTTCGAACGCCTGAACTGTCTACGAGAGTTTATGAGTTTTTGAACGCGTGTCAGTTGGGTTTCAAGCGCCTAAAAGACACAAACGAAGAACTTTGCGTTTCTTTGTTAACAACCAGACTGACAGGTGACGTGCTTGAACTTATTCGAAACAATACTCCGACGACTCTTAAAGATCTGGAAGAAGTTATTAAAAATGCGTACTTACCAATTAAGACATTAGATGCCGTATTGATGGAGTTGAAACAGTCCCATCAACTCTCAACAGAAGACATTCAGTCTTTTGCTAGGCGACTTTTGTGTTTACAAACGAAAGCAAAAGAAATAATCAATTCCAGATATTCCCTCGCGGAATCTGAGGGTCTAACAAAAGAATTGATGAGCTCAGCGGGGGTGGCGTTTAAAAGAGGTCTCAATGATCCTTGTTTACGCCAACACATGTTAACAACATCGGAAACTGAGATCTCAAAACTTGCTGAAGTGGCACAACAAACATATCTTTTAATAACGCCTTCTCCTGCTGCAATGTATACAACATACCCACAACAACCTCAAGCGATACCAAGTATGCCACTTCAGGCACACATACAAAATAATACTCCTCACTTTCAACCATTTTATAGCCAAACACCTGCACCGTTTTATACACTTTATTTACTAGACTTCCCCCACCACAGCAATATACAGCCAACTAGGATCACAAATCAAATTGCAACATGTGGATTTTGTGGAAAGCAAAACCACACCTATGTTGACTGTCGTATTCGAAAAAAAACGCCATTTGCGACACTGGCAAAGACTATGAGCATAGTCAAAACTGTTGTCCACGCTCACAAATACGAATTAACCGGACAACAAGCCAAAAGCCCCGAGTCAAATGCAAGTGGTGTTCCAGGGTGTGGCATGTGGAGGACGATTGTTTCTCCAAAAAGAATTACTTAAGAGAACAAACGGGAAACGGCTCGGGGGCCGTAGACTGTGCCCCGAAAAAATTGCCCTCCATAAAACAATCGCCACAAAAAGTTGTCTCTTCAAAAAATGCAAAATCATCAGAGCTGTGTAGCCAAACACCGCCTATAATATCACAAAGCAAAATTGAAGACACTAGTATCAAAATAACACACTCGCCAAAAAATTCTAATCCTGAGAATACTCCAAAAAACACAAATTTCTCACTTTTAAAAATAAAAGTAAGGGGAAAATATCTGCAATTCGAAAAAAAGAGTTTGTCTGCAAAACACCTACACTAAAACTTTACACGACAAAGTTCTGAGTCTAATCCTGTATCTTATAAATGTATTCTTTTGGTGTTACAATATTGTATATAAATTGCCTTCAGCAATCTGCAAGAAGTTCGTTAAACCTAAGAATAAATTCTGCGATATAAAAAATTAAGTAAGAACGATGTTTTTATAGACCTAGCTATGCCAGAGGCAAAACAAGTTCAAATATCGGTATTAGTTGACACAAGTGCAGACACAAGCCTTTTGAAATGGAGGGTTTTGAAAAAGAACACCAGGATTTCCTCAAAGAAAACGAGAAAATTAGGTGGAGTATTTGGTGGAAATAGCACCACATTAGGCACAGTTCAGTCCAGTAAATGTTTAGGGAAGAATTATGATTTAAAATGGCATATAGTGGATGGCCTAACTGACATACCCGCAAATGGTATCATAGGTCGAGATATTCTATGGAATCGTACGATAATCGACTATGTGTCCAAAACTTTTTCATGGATAAAAACAAGAAGTTGGTTTTAGAGTGTCCATTGTAATATCCATCTAAGCCAAATAATAGAATAAATTGGACCCAAAAATCCAAAGTCTTTCCACATATTTACAAAGATATATAACCACGAATTCAGGCTATTGTGAAACTAAAGGTAAATACTGGATTACGCGACGTTCTTGTTCAAAGCGAAGAATTAAAACCAGGAATTTACCTGGCTAACACAATATCAAGAGTAAAGGACAGCCATCTGTTTCTTTCTGTAATAAATGCCACCGACAAACCCTTTACCTTGCCTAAGGAACTTACACCGAAGTTCCAAAACTTCAATAAGTTTCGGCTTAAAGGCAACGAAGAGGTAAAGCATACAGTGTTCAGTTTAACCAAGCAAGAGCCAAGTGATCGAATCTCTAAACTTCTTTCAACTCTAAAAATCAACGATATTTTTCATCTGGAAGGGGATCCTTTAACGTATACGGACATTTTGTCACATAATATCCCAACCAAAACCGAGCAGGCACCAATTAACCAAAAGCAGTATCGTCTACCTCAAATAGCTAAGGATGAGATACATAATCAGGTAAGGCAAATGCTACACGATAAAGTGATCTCATCAAGCAAGTCACCATGGAATTCCCCACTTTTGGTCGTACCGAAGAAACCAGGCCTAGATGGCCAAAAAAGATGGCGAGTCGTGGTAGATTTTAGAAAGCTAAACGAGGCTACGATTAAGGACGCGTTTCCTCTGCCAAGAATAGAAGATATTCTTGACTAGCTAGGAAACTGGCGCTACTTCTCTACTCTTGATCTCGCTAGTGGTTACCACCAAGTGTTGATCGATAAGCAGGACCGAGGAAAACAGCTTTCAGCACAGGGCTGGGACATTATGAGTTCAATAGAATGCCTTTTGGTTTAAAAGGTGCTCCGGCGACTCTCTAGAGAATAATGAACTACATATTAACGGGTCTTCAAGGAATAGACTGTTTTGTCTACTTGGATGACATTGTTATGTACAATAAAAATTTGGAGGAACATTGTCATAAGTTGGTACGAATTTTTTCAAAGCTAAGGGAGGACGAACACAAACTTAACACTGAAAAATGCAATTTTTTGTGTAAGGAGGTCGTCTATTTGGGCCATATTTGCTCTGAATCTGGTGCAACTCCAGACCCATCAAAAACTAGTTGCGTAACCAGTTTTACCCCTCCCAAAAACATCAAAGAAGTTCAATCCTTTAAGGATTCGCGAACTATTACAGAAAGTTTATCGCAAATTTTGCCATGTTAGTCATCCCAATTAAACGTTTGTTAAGAAAAGATGAGAAATATAAGTGGACTCAGGTGCATCAAAACTCGTTCGAAAAGTTGAAACAAGCCATTACCAACCGCCAGTCTTAATTTATTCAGATTTTTCAAAGCCTTTTATCTTGACAACTGATGCGAATAACGAAGCTTTCGGTGCCGTGCTATCACAGGGTAAACCTATACCGTATGCAAGTCGTTCCTTAAACTCCTTAAGAAACTATTCAACAATAGAAATAGGAACTTCTAGCTATGGTTTGGGCTGCAAACAATTTTCGTACGTATCAGTTATGTCGTTCTTTCACGGTATATACAGACCATCAGCCACTCAAAGGGGGTTTTCGTGTGAAAGATCCTACTTCCCGTTTGGTAAGATTCCACCATAAGCTTTCGGAGTATGATTACAAAATAGAATACAAACCCGGCAAGGTGAACAAAAACGCGGACGCGTTGAGCCGTATACCCCAAGAAAATCTTGCAGAGAAATGTCTGGCAGTCACACGGGCGCAAACATGTAAAGACCTCGCCGGTACTCCCGTTCCAACCTCGGAAACTTCGATTGGTCTACAAAACTTGTCCACTGCGAATGAAATACCAGGGACTAATAAATCACCTCAAGGCGAAAATACTCGTATGCTCCCAAACACTAAAAATGCTCTAGCTGTCGAGTTCTTAACAGATAGAGAAGAGATTAAAACAGTGTTAAAAGATTTCCATAATCCAGCACTCCGGGGGCACCAGGGTTATAAAAAAAACATTAGCACGCATTAGGGAACAATATAAGTGGAAGGGCATGGCCAAATACATTAAAGACTACGTCCAGAAATGTCCACAGTGCCAAATAAATAAATGTTCGCCTGCTAACAAAATACCAATGGTGATAACAGATACTCCAAGTTTACCGTTTGATAAGGTTTATATGGATATTGTGTGTGGTCTTCCAATTTCATGCTTGGGAAACAGATATATCTGGACCTTTCGGGACGATTTGAAAAAATTCATGGACTGCGCAGCTCTCCCTGATATGGAAGCCTCGACCGTTGCAAGAGTGTTTTCTGAACAAATCGTGACAAGATATAGAATCCCAAAAATACTCTTCACCGACAATGGTGCTAACTTTATATCGAAGGTCTTTGCGCAGACGTGCAAGTTATTAGGCGTGAAGGAACTCCACACAACAGCATATCATCCTCAAGCAAACGGTTCATTGGAGAGAAGTCATCGGCCCCTAGCCGAGTATCTGATATCATTTGTGGCAAATGACGAGAGAAACTGGGACCAGTGGTTAAGACAAAGACAGCGAAAGACATCGCGTTTAAGGCCGGGGAGAAGGTTCTGTTAAAAAATCCAGCAAGGAAAAATAAATTTTCTTCTATATGGTTGGATTTTTTTGTTGTCATATCACCAAGCTAAAATGTGAACACAAGAATCAAAATTAAAAGGGTACATAATAATCAACTTAAACCTTTTTTCTGTGATGACTGATAGCACCAGTTTTTCTCTTACACTATCTATCTCATTCCAAATTAAGGCAAACTAAAACTAAAGATACCAAGTACCAAATGGAAAAACGAAACTTTTTTAGGACAAAATAAAAATTAAATATATTAAAAAAAAATACTTATTTTGTTTCAAATTTTAACCCTTTTTTCTCTTTCCAGGAAAAGCAATATATAGCGCATTAAGTTTCATAAAATTTACAAAACTTAACACATTCACGCTTGCGGAATTCGGTTCTTGTTTTTCTCGTTTAGTTTACTCTAGTTTTCACTTAGGACGCTGATAACACGTCCAATAAATATACTACACCGTGATGATTGTCTTAGTTTTCCAGTTTTCTTTCACAATAATGGAGAATGAAATGAAAATATATAGACCAATAATATATTTAGCATAATAGTTATTTTTATTCAAATGTCTCAATGTCATTTATGCTATATTCATATTATAATTTACGTATAATTTATGTATCTGTTTGTAATATTTTATACTCAAATGGATGGGTCTTTGAAAAACGGACGTAATAATTCGATAAATTAAAAAAATCAATCACAACTTGTATATTAATATAATAAAATTATAATAAAATCTCTATAGTATAAGAATAGTTTTTTTTTGCTATACAGTGTTAAGTGACGGATAATATAATATACATAAAATAATAATTATTATAAAGAGTAAATGTTTTACATTTAACGTAAAAAAATTAAAATCATTAACAATCACACGTAATACAACGTGTGACAACTTAAGGAGGCTTTACATGCATCTTCATCTTCATCTGCATTGACATCTGCAAAAAAAGAGGAAACAAAATAAAAAAATCATACTTGTGCGATAGGGAGCGAAAATCAAAATGGAGATCATCTTCATGTATGATTATTATAGGAAGTACGAACTTGAAGATTGCAGATTATAGTGCAGATGAACATGTTCATCTTCATTATAGCATTTTCATCTGCACCATAATTCGTTCCGTTCAGATAACGAATTTTAAAGTTTTTTTTATCATTTCACTTCAGTTTGCTTAGTTGCGTAACCAGTTTTCCCCCTCCCAAAAACATCAAGGAAGTTCAATCCTTTTAAGGATTCGCGAACTATTACAGAAAGTTTATCGCAAATTTTTCCATGTTAGCCGCCCCAATTAAACGTTTGTTAAGAAAAGATGAGAAATTGAAGTGGACTCCTGTGCATCAAAACTCCTTCGAAAAGTTGAAACAAGCCATTACCACACCGCCAGTCTTAATTTATTCAGATTTTTCAAAGCCGTTTATCTTGACAACTGATGCGAATAACGAAGCTTTCGGTGCCGTGCTATCACAGGGTGAAATAGGCAAAGATAAACCTATACCGTATGCAAGTCGTTCCTTAAACTCTGAAGAAACTATTCAACAATAGAAAATGGAACTTCTAGCTATTGTTTGGGCTGCAAACAATTTTCGTACGTATCAGTTATGTCGTTCTTGCACGGTATATACAGACCATCAGCCACTCAAAGGGGTTTTTCGTGTGAAAGATCCTACTTCCCGTTTGGTAAGATTTCACCATAAGCTTTCGGAGTATGATTACAAAATAGAATACAAACCCGGCAAGGTGAACAAAAACGCGGACGCTTTGAGCCGTATACCCCAAGAAAATCTTGGAGAGAAATGTCTGGCAGTCACACGGGCGCAAACATGTAAAGACGTCGCCGGTACTTCCGTTCCAACCTCGGAAACTTCGATTGGTCTACAAAACTTGTCCACTGCGAATGAAATACCAGGGACTAATAAATCACCGTTTTTACCGTTTGATAAGGTTTATATGGATATTGTGTGTGGTCTTCCAATTTCATGCTCGGGAAACAGATATATCTTGACCTTTCAGGACGATTTGACAAAATTCATGGACTGCGCAGCTCTCCCTGATATGGAAGCTTCGACCGTTGCAAGAGTGTTTTCTGAACAAATCGTGACAAGATACAGAATCCCAAAAATACTCTTCACCGACAATGGTGCTAACTTTACATCGAAGGTCTTTGCGCAGACGTGCAAGTTATTAGGCGTGAAGAAACTCCACACAACAGCATATCATCCTCAAGCAAACGGTTCATTGGAGAGAAGTCATCGGCCCCTAGCCGAGTATCTGAGATCATTTGTGGCAAATGACGAGAGAAACTGGGACCAGTGGTTAAGACAAGCCATGCATGTTCACAACAACTCCGTCCACACCACAACGCAATTAACTCCTTTGAATACTCTTTTTGGTTTTAAGTTCGAAATGCCAATAACTTGAGTAGAAATTCCAAACCGCTCTACAACGCCGATGACTATCCTTTACTGCTTAAGCATCAGCTTGGAGTGGCCCACAAATTAGCTAATGAGAACCTTAAGAAAGCTAAATTTAAATCGAAAGCTATGTATAATAAGGGAGCGAACGACATCGCGTTTAAGGCCGGGGAGAAGGTTCTGTTAAAAAATCCAGCAAGGAAAAATAAATTTTCTTCTATATAGTTGGATTTTTTTGTTGTCATATCACCAAGCTAAAATGTGAACACAAGAATCAAAATTAAAAGGGTACATAATAATCAACTTAAACCTTTTTTCTGTGATGACTGATAGCACCAGTTTTTCTCTTACACTATCTATCTCATTCCAAATTAAGGCAAACTAAAACTAAAGATACCAAGTACCAAATGGAAAAACAAAACTTTTTTAGGACAAAATAAAAATTAAATATATTAAAAAAAAATACTTATTTGGTTTCAAATTTTAACCCTTTTTTCTCTTTCCAGGAAAAGCAATATATAGCGCATTAAGTTTCATAAAATTTACAAAACTTAACACATTCACGCTTGCGGAATTCGGTTCTTGTTTTTCTCGTTTAGTTTACTCTAGTTTTCACTCCAATAAATATACTACACCGTGATGATTGTCTTAGTTTCCCACTTTTCTTTCACAATAATGGAGAATGAAATGAAAATATAAAGACCAATAATATATTTAGCATAATAGTTATTTTTATTCAAATGTCTCAATGTCAGTTATGCTATTTTCATATTATAATTTACGTATAATTTATGTATCTGTTTGTAATATTTTATACTCAAATGGATGGGTCTTTGAAAAACCGACGTAATAATTCGATAAATTAAAAAAATCAATCACAACTTGTATATTAATATAATAAAATTATAATAAAGTCTTATAGTATAAGAATAGTTTTTTTGCTATACAGTGTTAAGTGACGGATAATATAATATATATAAAATAATAATTATTATAAAGAGTAATACAACGTGTGACAACTTAAGGAGGCTTTACATGCATCTTCATCTTCATCTGCATTGACATCTGCAAAAAAGAGGAAACAAAATAAAAAACTCATACTTGTGCGATAGGGAGCGAAAATCAAAATGGAGATCATCTTCATGTATGAAGATTATAGGAAGTACGAACCTGAAGATTGCAGATTATAGTGAAGGTGAACATTATAGCATTTTCATCTGCACAATAATTTGTTCCGTTCAGATAACGAATTTTAAAGTTTTTTTTACCATTTCACCTCAGTTTGCTTAAAAACAACGAAAATAGCGAACATTTTCTTCTCAAAACTACATACCTGAACGGTAAGAACATGTGATTGCGAGATGTGTCAAGAAAGTTATAGCAGAGTTCGAGTAAGTTATTAGTGTGTACCCTGTCTTACTTTTATGTTTGTTTTATATTATTGGCCCGCTCTACTTTTCTTCAAGTCTGCAGATGCAGATCCATGTAAAGCCGCCCTTAACTAACTAACCTATAAATCTAATTAACAAAATATGAAAGAATACAATTTGAAAATTTAAAGAAAATTGCATTTAAATAAATGTCTATAATTACATATTAATAACTTGAACATATAATTAATTTACTAAATTTAAATTTGTATCAAATTATTGTTTTGTGACTGTTATTTTATTTGTAGTTTAATTTTATTTATTATGTACTTGATGATGGATTTTGCTTTGTTGGCTAAAAATATATTTAGAATTCTCATTTGCGTTTATTAATAAAAAATAATAATTAAAAAAAAATATATATATACATATATTTATAAAGAACTAATTATGAAGTTGTTATTGCATTTTATTATGCACGTAGTTGTAAGCGTAATCCGCGGGCAGTAGGCGAAAGTTATGCCATACAACATCAATCGGTTGCAGGACAAATCTCCAGTGGTATTTGAGAGTGTAGATTCAGTTAGGTTCTACAGCAGCACATGGTCAGTCCTAACGAAAGTTACTCCAATGGACTACGGAATGGTTATTCGAATGGTTGAGAAATGCGATGACATACTAGACATATTATGTTAAAGCATCCCGGATGAAAAAAATAAGCCGAATCGCCATGCAGTCGTCCAGGAGACAGAAGAAAACATCGACAACCCACGGAACACAGCCTATCGCATGAACCAACTCCTAAGGTCAAAACGACAAAAACGAGCAGTTGACTATAGGAGGTTTCTCCAAATGGGCATTTGGAACAATGGATAGTGAGGACGCTAGAAAGGTTTACCATAAATTAGAATTCCTTCATAAAAGAGATCAAGAAACATTTCAAGTTATGGACCGTCAACTATCGGTAATGACATCAAATTTCGACAAGCTGAGTAAACCAGTTAGCAACGGAGATAGACAACATTACCGCGGTTGTAGGAAGATTTAGTGAAACCTTCCTTAATTACAGTCAAACCACTAACCAGGAAGTTTTACTGCTTAAGATGAGAAGCGATATCACCATATTAGTATCGACCATCACCGCGAAGATAGTTGAAGTACAAAATAGACAAACCTTGGAGCTTTCAATACTTGACGATCTATTCCAGAGTAGGATCCACCCTTTCATCCTCAACGTAGAAAATGTGACGGATCTACTTAAAAATTTTACAACCATTGAAAGATTTTCATTGGAGGATTGTGTTATGATTTACCAGCGTCTAAAACCTCTGTGTTCGTGAATGGAGGGAATCTATTCATCAAAATATTACTTCCACTACCAGGCACAACGCACTTCGAAGTTTATAAAGTGTACCCATTGCCAACTGTTCTAGAGGAGCGCTGGGACCGTGTGATTCACACCAAGTACGAGTACATCGCAGAATCGGTTAATCATGACTTGTTTGTGATGCTAAATCAAGAGCGATATTCTCGATGCGCACGTGTAATAGGACAACACATGAAAAACGTAGTAGTATGCCGGCACGAGACGCCAGTGTTTACGTCAGGCTTTAATGAGTGTTTGATTGAAGTACTTCAACACGCAGCTTCTTCAAAGGTTTCATGTAAATACGCGGCGGTTCCGGCAAGCGGAGGACTATTTCTCAAGATGAAGGCTTTGAACGAATGGTTGTTCATAGTAAAGGACTATTTTGTTTTAAACATGAAGTGCGGTAGCCAGCAATACACCGCCTCTCTCAATGGTTCTGGAATCCTTAAAATAGAGCAGTCTTGCGAAGCCAGCGCCAAAGGGTTTAAACTGCTTTACGAGCACCAGTCTGAAGTCACCTCGGAATACAAACAACCTATGGTAGACCACTCAAACTTAAAGAACTCAATACGAGCTAGTTCCAATGGCGTTCAAGCACCGCCAACGCCGAAACTTCAACCCATATGGATCGGGAACCACAAAACCTTCACAAATGAACTGAATGTTGAAAAAAATTGATAGAGGATCTCAAACAAAATTGGAACCGATTGCATGCAGAGCGTTAAGCTGCAGACCAAGACTGGGGATTGTCATTCCATCGTTACTCGATAATGTCACTAGTCATCTCGGGAGCAGTTGCGTTGATTGTCGTATTTGCAGTACGATGCCTTCGATCCAAAGCACGAACCATTCTAACCAGGCAAAGCCGCCCATCACCTATCCTGTCCACCTACGACCTGACAAGTCGACAAACAACAAAGAGACGCGCACCTACAACACCACGCCAAGCTGAAACAACGGTCTTCGGCGTCACTTCTGCCCGGGTATACAAAAAAATATAAACATGTATTGCAGATAAACTTATAAAACAAACAAAATATATAATAATCTGAATTATGTAAAATATAAATTTAAAAAAGAAAACAAATTAGCAATATTTATATATTTGTGTTCACATATGATAATACTTAATTCTAATATTACTATTTTATGTGCATAAAATATAATAAAAGAAGACAAATCCGATTTCTGGAGACCTGGCTTGAACTTCCTAAGGGGGAGGGATGTTGTGCCCATAAGTGCACACCTAAGAAATGACCTACTGAGTCAACTGCTGTCGAAATACCTTTAATTACGAAATAGATATTAATCATCGACAGCAGTTTTCCGTTACACATAATGTGAGGAAATGACTTAGTATAAAGCCCTACTTGTAGAATGCAACTCTTCAGTAGGTCAAAGCTAAGTAATGCATTTTGGAAGTAACCATAGGTAGGTTCCAGGTGGGTCTCTTGAACTTCGAGAGAGTCTAATTGGAACAACCAACGGAGTCGGGTGTTTTGTAACTGCAACATTGACAAAGAAATTGTCGAAGACCTTATACAAAAAGGCTTCCAAACTCTCGATGCCAATAATCTTATTAAAAATGAGATAATCAAAGACTCCACTGGGGAAACAACGACAAAAAAGAGGTCTCTACCTTTTTTTATGCTCACTTTCGAAAATAATTAAAGTCGCGATAAGATCTACAGTATTAAATCAATTATGGGCATAGTTGTCAAAATCGAACCACTGCGAAAGTCGAAAATTGTTCCACAATGCAAACGCTGCCAAGCCTTTGGGCATACACAAATGCAATCGCAAATTTTCTTGTGTTAAATGTGAATGCAAGCATGCAACTAAAAACTGTCCCATGGGCAGAGAACAGAAAGCGAAATGTGTTAACTGTCAAGGCAATCATCTGCGAGTTACAGAGGATGTCCAGTGGCCAAACAATTCCAAGTCGCAAAAAGAAAAAACAAAACTTGGAACAAGCTTAGAAACGCAACAGACACAAAAGCAATAGTTGAAAGTAAAAAAGCAACCATATAAAACAAAACTAAAAATCAACCGGCTAAAACAATTGCACTAAGCAAACATGTTGAGAATAAATCCTATTCCCAGATTGTAAAAAATGTGCGGAATAACGAGGAAACTTCTATAAGAGATATGCTGGAACTTATCCTGAAAAGGATTGACCAACCGGACTTAAACATAAAACAGCTAAGCGAAGGAGTCGCTCTTAAAAAACAATGATGGGCAGACCAATTAAAATCGCAACATGGAATGCAAACGGTATTTTACAACATGTATCAGAACTAAACATATTTTTAGAAATAGAGCATTTAGTCATTTGTTTGGTGTCCGAAACTCACCTCAGGATAGAACAAAGTCTCGATAATAAATTGCCAAATTATACGTGTTATCATGCTCCGCACCCAGCTGATAAAGCTAGGGGAGGATCAGCAATACTTATAAAAATGTGCTTAACACATTATGAAGAACCAAAGTTTACGGATGAAAACGTGCAAGTAAAAACAATAAGTATTGGTATAAAAAATAAAGAATTTAAAATAGCAGCTATATACTGCCCACCGAGGAGCTCTCCAACTGAAAAGACTTTGCAGAACTCCTAAATTTGTTAGGACATAACTTCCTTGTTGGTGGCGATTTCAATGCTAAGCACACCCACTCGGGATCTAGGCTCATAACTACAAAAGGTAAACGTCTATACCAAGCAGGCCGCAAATACAACTGCGAATTTTATTCTTCTGGTTGGCCAACATATTGGACATCTGATACTAACAAAATACCAAACCTTATAGATTTTTTCGTAGTTAAAGGTATTAAACGAAATCATATAAGTGTCGAAGGTAATTATGATATATCATCAGATCATACTCCAGTAATTTTATCACTGAGCGAAGCAGAAATAATAGAAAAGGTAATCCCAAGGTCGTGAATAAGAGAACAAACTGGAACGAATTCAGAGATAAACTTGAAAGTTTTATAAACCTGAGATCTCCTATGCAAACAATTGAACAAATTGATCATGAAGTAAAACAATTTATTGCTGATGTGCAACATGCTGCAGAAGAAAGTACTTCAAACACGAGAGAAAAAGAAATAAAATATCCTATCGAAATAAAGGAGCTAATATTGGAAAAAAGAAGAGCTCGAATAAAGTGGCAAACCACGAGATTCCCTGGTGATAAGGCACTTTTTAACCGTCTTAACAACGAATTAAAAAAAAGAATCTGTGAGTTCAAAAATGATTTACTTAGTAGATTCCTGAAAAATCTGACGACGGATGCTTCTTCCGAATACTTCTTATGAACAGCACATAAGCGTCTAAAAAGACCTCAGGCACAAAACCCGCCAGTAAAATCTGAAGATGGTAAATGGATCGCAAACACGAAACAAAAGGCTGATCTCTTCGCTGAACATATCGCGAATGTTTTTAGGCCATTCCCAGCAAACACAGCTATAGATCCTTTAAAGTTTGTTGATAGAAACGACGAATGTGAAATATCTTTTGTCACACTCAAAGAAGTAAGAAGCATTTGTCAACATAAACTGTCTAACAAAAAATCACAAGGGTACGATCTAATAACTGCTCAGGTTTTGAAAGAAATGCCATCAATAGCTTTCAAGAAACTTCAATTTATAATTAACGCATGCCTTAAACTAAGATATGTTGCACACTTTTTGAAAATTGCAGAAGTCATTGTTATACCTAAACAAGGTAAGCCAGCAACAGAAGTAACATCTTACAGACCAATATCGCTTATACCAATCATGGCAAATGCAAACTGCTACTGAAAAGGCTTACCAAAATAATAGAAAGAAGAGGACTAATTCAGAGCCATCAGTTTGGACTTAGAAATAAACATTCCACGATAGACCAAGTGCATCGAATTACAGATGTCGTGGAAAAAGCATTTGAAGAAAAACAAGTATGCTCGGCTATATTCTTAGATGTTGGTCAAGCCTTTGACAAGGTTTGGGACTTGAGTACAAACTGCATATGAACCTTCCCAGGCAGAACTACGAAATATTGAAATCCTACGTTACGAACCGACTCCTTAGAGTACGGTACGACCAAAATTACTCGGAACTAAAGAAAATTGAAGCCGGTGTACCACAAGGAAGTGTCCTAGGACCAACCCTGTATCTGTTATATACAAAGGATATTCCAGTGGACATCAACGCTATCATGGCCACCTTTGCTGACGATGCGGCGATATTGGTGCCAGATAAATCCGTTACGAAGGCTACACTAAAATTGCAAAATGCTGTCGATAAAGTTAGTGATTGGACGCAGAAATGGCGTATCAAATTAAACGAAACGAAATCGACGCATATAAACTTTACGTCTTAGAGCGACACGATAGCATCTAACTGATGAGCCCAACTATCGTGTCAATTTGACTTATAAACTTTACTAACAAAAACATAAACAATGTTCCAATATTTATAAATAATACAGTAGTACCTTACTCCAATAAGCTTAAATGGAAAGAGCACATCAAAAAGAAACAAGAAGAACTAAACTTGAAGTACAGAAAAATGTACTGGCTACTAGGAAATAACTCTGACCTATCTATCCAGAACAAACTAATGTTATAACTATAAGCAAGTACTGAAACCCGTTTAGCCATATGTCATCCAACTATGGGGCTGTACAAAGAAAACAAATTCTGAACCCATCCAAAAATTCCAAAGCAAGGTCATTCGTGTAATAATAAATGCCCCTTGGTACATAAGAAATAGCGATCTACATCGTGAACTTTAAATTGAAATGGTTATAGAAGTGTTTAAAAAACACGCTGCATCACACAACCAAATGGAGACCGTCTTAAATGTACGAGACAATGTTCGGATATTAGAAAGAACCAAGCCTCATGAACTGATGGTCTAAAAGCTATGAGAAAGTGTAATAACTTTAAACTTATCCCAATGCGATTTAAATATAAATTAAGATAGTAAAATCATTTGTCGATCTTTCATAGATTGGTGCTGATTTCACCGGTGGTTTTAGTGCGGTAAGAGTCCCACACTACTCGGTACCGATGCTGACCGAGTGTCTTTTGAAGATTTCCATCGGATAAAAAAAAATCTTTCTTTTAGTAAAGTTTTATGAAGTTTATATTGCAGGAAAAAGGAGTTATGGTTTATGTTTTGTGTTTATTCATTTTATGTATGGTTCCAATTTCGATAAATAAAATTCTTCCCTTAGTTGTTTTTTGAAATCATGGAACGTAACCCCCCTTTTCGCAATGTTTTCTTGTTTCTTGTTTAACATGACATATTTCAGGAACGTAACTCCCGCTTAAATGAGGCCTACCTGTACAACAATGTAATCAGGTTGTAACGTACGAAAGTTTCCCATCCTGGTATTTATCATCTGTGCCGCTAACTGACACGAGTGTCTGAGTTTTGACAAATGCGCGAAAAAATAGTGACTAGTGTGTGTTTATTAGCCTGTGTATATTTTTTTCTTTTAAAGCCAATCACTACCCAAAAATTCTAGCAAAAACAAACAATAGCCCCACTTATATAAAATAAATCAGTGAATCAAAAAAAAACAAATCATCCGATCCCCCCCAATTAAAATTCAGTGCACAATCAAACAAATCCCTAGTACTCAATAAAAAAGAAAAAAAATATATAACAAAGCAAAAACAAATCACTAACCGTAACATCAACCAAACTGATAAGAGCTAAACTAAACAAGCGCACGCACAACGGGTAAATTCCTTCCTTTTCCCTTTCACTTCTCACAATTATATTAACTTGATCATTGTAGGTACTGTGTGAAGCTTATCACAGTATATGCATTGATTAGGTTGGTATAACGTCAGATGGATTAGTGTCTATTTGCTCTATTTAATCAGGGGCGGTTCAATACAAATTGTCACTAAGGCATAACACTAGTGACAATTTGTTATTGAAAAGTTTAAATTGGAATTTAGGAAAAACATTCTATATATCGTCGGCCTCATAAGCAGACCTCGTAACTCCACCTTTTAGTGAAAATGAGTTTTGAATGCTATTTTATAGAAAATTTGTCAGCGCAGCAACCTAGAAAATTTCGTATCCCTCTCTAAACTCTAAATATTTTTAAATTTAAATTTAGCATAGCACGTAACTGCACTACTACTCTGTTGTCTGGCAGACCTCGTAACTTCAACAAAAAAATGTCTACGAAAATCTCGTATCTTTTATTTGTGGATAGCAAAACTCGTAACTCCATTAAATTCAGTTAAATTGGCACCACCTAGAGAACCGCTAAAACACAATTAGGAAAATAGGTAAAAACTGGTACAAACTCGTCGGGGAATCCCAAACTTTTCCAATTTCTACTTATTCCTGATGTTTTTTCATATTATCTAAATTACATCACATTAGTTTTGACCGCGGAGAAGGTTGTATCGAAGTGAGTTTTTTAAAAGTAAGAAACGTACAGAATAATGAATTCAAGGGGAAAGCAGCTTGTTCAACTGGCTCTAAATAAGTCATATAAACCTTTAAGAGATATTAATATATTGTAAGTATTATGATGGCATAATGCTTCTTTCAGATTTTGATAGACAATTTAACTACCAGATTGGAAGAAAATTCATTAATTTCAACACTCACCGTTGGACAAACCGTCAATATCGATGATTGTGAAATAGTATTTATGGATATCCAACAAATTCAAAAAGAAGACTTAGCACATGTTACAGAGGTAAGTTTAATTACCGGGGCAGATAGCACAACGGCAGAACAAATTTTACCTTTGAGGGCTGAAAACGAAAACAGTGATGACCCTGATCCTACGGTTAATAACAATCCTGATGACCCTGATTTCATTCCTGATGATGCAGATGCAGACACTGACCCTGACCCTGATTTCGTTCCTGATGATGCAGATGCAGAAGATCATTTACCAGCACCAAAAAAGAAAAGGTCAAAAAGGCAGCATGTAAAGGAAGATAATTGGCATAACAATAAACAAAAACGAAAAAAGGAGTTAGGCTTAAAATACAGCGGCAAGAAGAGACAAGAAGGAAAGTGGGTATATAAGAATGACAACCCCAGTCGCGTTATTAAACCCCGGTGCAAATGCGTTTTTAATACGCAGGAAACAAACTGCTTTTTGTTCACGGAGATCCAGAGACTTGACATTTTTAAAGACTTTTGGGAAAGACAATGGCCTGAGAAACAGTTGCTTATTAAATTACTTATTGATATAAAACCCACAAAAAGACACCGTGAGAGAAAACAAGAAGAGGTGATCAGAAGAAAATCGACAGCTTGTTATCATTTATGGCTTAACAATGAGAAGGTGAGAGTATGCAAGCAAATGTTTTTGAACACATTTTCAATAGGAGAATGGTCAGCATTGAACTGGGCAAAAGACGATGCTAAACATGATTCAACTTTAGATGTCATAGAAGACAATAATGCCTTAAAAGAAAATGTTGTCGAACAAATGTCAGCAGGTAAAAAAAGTTCTTCTACGGAAAGAAGACAATCTTTGCTTGACTTTTTTAACTCTCTTCCGAAGATGGAATCCCATTATTGTAGGTCAAGTTCTGCAAAAATTTACCTGGAATCAAATTGGCTTTCCAAGGCTGATTTGTTTAACTTTTATACCGAAGAATGGTGCAAATACCGGAACATGGAACCTCTAGCCCTTACCACGTTTCGGTTAGAGTTTGAAAACCAAAACCTTAGCTTGTTTTTACCAAAAAAAGATAGGTGTGAGACTTGTGGAGTCTTTGAAGCCAAAAACCTTTCGGAAAATAAATGTGTACAACCTTCACCGAAAAAAGGTGGATGAGGCACGAAAAGAAAAAGAGGCAGATAAAGGTAACGCTGACGAATGTGTTATGGTTTTGACGATGGATCTGCAATCCGTTCTCTTAAGCCCTAAATCTAATATCACCACCATGTACTACAAAACGAAGTTAGTCATCCACAATTTCACAATCTTCGACATTCAGTCCAAAAAGGGTTATTGCTTCTTGTGGAATGAAACGGAAGGACGTAACAGCCCAGGACTTTGCTATCATTTTAAGTAAGTTTTTATTGGCGCAGATAGAAAAGACTTCTGTAAGGCGAATCATTTTATACAGCGATGGATGCACTGCTCAAAATAGAAACTCTACATTGGCTAATGCGATGCTTAACATTTCAATCTCCCATAGCATAACCATTGAACAAAAATTCTAATGCAAAGGCCATACGCAAATGGAAGCTGACTCGATGCATTCCTGTATTGAACGGATCTATAGAAAAACCGATATAAAGTTCCAGCTGATTACATTGATATCTGAAAAAAAGCAAGAGCAACCCATACGAGGTACAATATTTGGATCACACCTATTTTCTCAGTTTCACTTCCGTTGGTTTCTTCAAGTCTATAAGGCCAGGTAAAAAGAAGGGGGATGCATGTGTTACTGACATTGTAGCACTTAAATATTCAGATTCCGCTATTTTATATAAACTCAACAAATTCAGTGACTCTTGGAATCTCTTACCATCAAGACCGGAAATTCCAATAAAATGCGTTCCTGTGAGGACTCTTCCTCAACTTTACCAAGAAAGATTAAAAATCACTAAAAGAAAGTACAACGACTTGCAAGACTTGAAAACCTCGTTACCAAGGGATTTTCATGATTTTTATGATAATATTCCTTATCATAATGAATAAAACTTTATGTATTTGAGCAATTAATCTCTGTTTTCTTTTTTGTTTATGTTTAAAACAATAAAAACCTATTAAAAAGATAACTTAGTGTTAATTTATTTACGAAGACTGACTATTAAATTTTTCAGAAAACCTCGTAACATGAGATGAAACTATTGAGAAAACCTCGTAACTCTAGTAAATTCAAAAGTTTTGCTATTTTCGTTTTAACAATGGTCTTAGATTAAACACACTATTTTTTTAAATATATTATTCAACGAAAAATTAATATTATGCTACAAATAAGCTCCGTGAGACATTTTCGTCTCTCCTGAAAAATTTGAAGTTTGTGAGTTACGAGGTTTCCTTATGAGGCCGACGATTTATAGCTAATTGACTGACTTGTGTTTTATTTGTTTTTGAGTTTTTAAATGGCTGGTGTATTTAGGGTCGATTATGCCAATATTCGCGGGCTTAGAAAGAATTTCTGTGCGGCGTATGTCCACTCTGTCAAAAACAGGCCAGCTGTTTTGGCACTTAGTGAAACCCAAATAGGTGACAATTCTGATCATTCGGAATTTCATCTGCTAGGGTATAACTTAATGCATTATTCTTTTCCCATCATGGTCTCGCCGTTTACATTAGAAATGATGTTGCGTAGCAACTTCAACCACAATATGGTTTGTGCTTAAACACAAATTTTAATTTAGTGGGGTTAAAATTCACGGTAAATAAGCACATCATACACACTTATTTTATTTATCGGAGCCCAAATTTGGACAGAGACTCAACTTTTAACGAATTTGATGCTCTGTCCGACTACATACAAAGAATTGTTTCCCATTATCCTCGCATGGAAATCGTCATTACGGGCGATTTCAATGTACACAATTCTAGCTGGCTCCGCTTTTCAAGCCAGACAACACCCGAAGGTAGGTATGTTGACGTCTTTGCTGAGTTAATCCAACTGACTCAGCTTCGTTGAAGAGCCGACACAAATCCCTGACGTTGCAGGTCAATCCGCCAACACTCTAGAGTTGTTTCTTACCACTGAGCCTCTAGGCACATCAGACCATTGTGCCATATCTGCAAATTTCTCATGCCAACAACACTCAGTTAAAGAGAAATCCCCTATGAGAACCGTTTGGCAATATGAGAATGCCAACTGGGATGGTCTCAATATTTTCTTCAGGTTCTTTAACTGGTCAGTATGCTTCCTCTGTAGTGACGTAGACTCCAGCGCAGATATGATAACAAACTGAATTCTTCTCGGAATGAGAAATTTTATCCCGAATAGTGTTAAATCTATCAAACCGAAAGAAAATGCATGGTTTGATTCGAGCTGTAAAGAGGTTATTAGGGTTGAGAAGTAAGTTTCCGGAATTACAAAGCCAACCCAGTGAGGAAATCCGTAAAAAGTTTCAACAAGCTAGATACTTGCAATGTTCACATTCAAAGAATCAAATTTTTGCATACCCAAAAATTAAGGCAAAAAATACTATAATGTCCCAAATGTAGTAAGAATTTTTGGTCATTCGTAAAAAATATTCGAAATTCAATTTCGTCTTCGGTTCCAACGCTCGTCCATAATAACACCTCTTTTGTCAGTTCTCGTGAAAGAGCCAATTTGCTTGCAGCGCAGTTCGCTATTAATTCGACGCTGCAAGAAATTGTTATAACTCTTCCAGTACTTGAGAGCGTAAGTGACTTCATGGGACGAATCTTCTTTCGCACTCGTGCAGTTGCCAGAGTCCTCAAAGACTTTGCTATACACTAATCCGCTGGCCCGGATAGTATCCCTCCCATCGTTCTGAAGAATTGTTCTTCAACGCTGGCAAAACCACTTCGTAAGTTTTTCCATCTGTCCTATTCTACTGGTCTCTTTCCGAGTGGATGGAAAACAGCATTTGTCCAGTCTGTCCCTAAAAAAGGCGAATCTTCCTCACCGTCTAGCTACCGTCCAATTGCACTTACTTCCCTTCTTTCCAAGGTCATGGAAATGCTGATAAACTATCAGTTTAAGAAAAATCTTGAAAAACAAAAGTTCCTTAATGACCGGTAGTATGGGTTTCGTAGCAATGGGTCCACTGGTGATCTGATGGTATATCTCACCGAACAGTGGCACAAATCTTTTCATCGTTTTGGAGAAAGTAAGATTATTGCGCTTGATATTTCAAAAGCATTTGATAGAATTTGGCATCAAGCTCTCTTATCGAAAATGCGTGCAATTGGTATCGATGAATCTCTTCTTCGTTGGATTACAAATTACATTTCAGACCGTTCAATACAAGGTGCATTGGACGGTTTCAAATCTGATATCCACAAAATAAATGCTGGTGTGATCCAGGGCTCCGTATTGTCTCCGACCCTTTTTCTCATTTTCATTATTGATCTCTTATCTGGAGCTTCTAATCCACTTAATTGTTTTGCTGTGCATCACCGACCACCTTTTTTTTAAATGACAACATATTCGATGTCGCCAAAAATGCTGCAAGGTGTTTTGACTTTCTTCGAAGATGCAAGAAATTCTTCTCCCCTTCTGATCTGGCTGTAATCTATAAGGCCTTCATTCGTCCAAAGCTGGAGTATAACTCTCACATTTGGGCAGGAGCTCCCAAAACTCATTTGAATCTTTTGGATAGAACTCAAAATAGAGCTCTAAGAATGATTGGCGGTAGAACTATAGTGGACACATTTGCATCTCTAGAGAACCGTCGAAATGTTATATGTCTCTCATTATTTTATCTCTATTTTTATAAGCAATGTTCCAGCGAAATATCCAGTTGCATTCCTCCCCTCAAACTAATCAACCGTAATACTCGGGCTTCCAGGAATGCTCATCAGTTTACTTGGGCCCAACTTCGGACGTACTGTCAAGTACAGAGAATCTTTCTTTAGCCGTACAACGCGAATGTTGAATACTTTACCCGGCTCTATTCCCCCCCCATTTTGATATTCAGAAATTCATAACAAATGTGCATCGGTATCTCCTGTTACATTCTTTCCTATTTTCCTAATGCGCACTGTGCTTATTCATTTTAAGGGTAGTCAATACCACTTTAGCGCGCGTATCCGTTTAAAAAAAAACATCTTAAATCAGTTGGAATATCATCGTTATTCCATTGCCGAGTTTTTTGAGGCCAACATATTTTTTCAAATAGGAAATTTCATTAAAAAATCGATCTCTGCTATAGCAGCTTTTGTATTTTTTAATATAAATTAATTCAATTATGAATAATATGTGCCGAGCAACCTACACTAATTATGGTTAGTTTTAATTCTTTATTTAGTCTACTAAAAACATTGTTGCTTCCCCTTCGCGATAAGTCGCCAAAATTAGTATTGGCATTATCTGCATAAGATCCTACCACCTTAACCAACACCTCTGCCCTTCTTAAGATTAGCAAAATGGACTCATTTATTATTTCTGAAGTTTCACCAGGTAATGAGACCAAATCCAAAAGCCGTAGTTTAAGACCGTCTCTTCGACAAAAATATCATACCAATTTGGGAAAAAGCTTGATGTCTTTTGTGTTAGATGCATCGAAAAATATTGAAACATAACTGATATTCTTTAATTCCTCTTGTTGCTCTTTTGTGGCGAATGGGGATAACACATTAATTACGATGGCCTCGCATTTGATTTGGACACGGGCAAATTTTGAATTGAAAAGTTTTTGCAAGATTTTGAAAGTGAAGGGAAGAATCCATCGACCTCTGATTGTGGCACATAGTATGAAAAGCCATGACGGCTTCAGGAATTGACAATTTTTTTTTTGCTTTCACAGAATTGGGTGTTTCGAAAAAAGATTTAACATGCTACGGAGAGTGTGCATGTGATACATTTGCATTATTTTTGTATATTTAAAATTTTGCGGGACTTTGCGGGCAGATCTGAAAATGAGGGACATTTTGCGGTACAGTTAATGATGCGGGACAGGCATGTTAAATGCGGGACGGTTGGTCACTATATGCTAGTGCTTAGATTAAAAATAATCTCTGTTCTTTTAAAATTAATTTATTTTACTTGACTACTAAATAAAAATATTATAAACGAGATTCAGTAGTTTGTTCTGCAATGAACTGTCCATGTCACGATTTTTAAAATCCATTTGTTAAACTGACTTTTAAATTCTATGCGACCTTTGACCCCATATGAATATCAAAACACTCACCATTTCTAACTATGTACATTATTTCAACACATAAATTAACTTAATGGCCACAAAGAACAAAATAAATCCACCGCCCGTTACTGTCAGTACGAATATGAATTTCCGACCTGGCGGACCAGATGTATCCAGGTCAGACGCCAAAGGTATGCGGCCTACCGCTGTATCAATGGCAATTAAGGAAATCATCGTTACCAGAATAATGTTTGGTTGCAAAAAGAACATCTTAAACGGTACCCACCTCAAAATAGCTCTCTATCTGGGAAGCCTTTGAAAGTATGAAGTGTTGATTCTAAAAAAAAACGCTCGCCTTTATTGGACAACCCGTTCAAAAGATATACTCCAAAAGCTATTCACCGTTCACTTTGAAATATATAATCGGGAAATACTTTGGAGTATATCTTTGGAATGGGTTGTCCAAAAAAGGCGAGCGACATTTTTTTAGAATCAGCTCTTCATACTTTCAAAGGAATCACCAACATTTTTTGCAAAGTTCTATTAAAAATATAACTCCAGGAATACGCATACATCCTTCTAAATATGTGTATTTCAAGAGTGATTTTTGGCAATAAGCTTTCTACCTAAAAACTTTTGATGCTGATTTTGAGAGTATCAAGAGTAATTGACAAAAAGTTATGAACCACGTTTTTAGGATAACCTGTTCCAAAGATACACTCCAAAGTATTTTCATATTACATATGTCAAAGTGAACAGTGAATAGATTTTGGAGTATATTCTTGGAACGCGTTGTCCAGTAAAGGCGAGCGATATATTTTTAGAAGAAGCACTTCATACTTTCAAAGGAATTATCAACAAAACGAAAAGTAGTTTTGTCACCAAATTACTTTTAGATGGAATTTTTTTTTCACCAAATTACTTTCAGATGTAATTTTTTTGAAATAATTCTTGGACTTGGAAATGGTATCCGGAATTAGCAAGAAACCATAAATTAGAACTCAGAAACGCGTACCATATCCCAATGAAGCACGTATTTTTCGCATTAGAGAGTGGCTTAGTCCCAATTTCATTGATTTTCTTAAAATTGAAAGAAATTTCATCAAATCGGCAGATAAATTAGTTTATAAATCCAAAAGTAATTGCTTAATTTCGATCATTTAAATAGTTCTGAGTTTTATTTCAAATCCTCTATGTGCAACCAGAACTATTTTTATATCCAAGCATAGTTTCAAAAAAATACATTTAAAAGTAATTTGGTGACAAAAAAATTCCATCTAAAAGTAATTTGGTGACAAAACTCCTTTTTTTACAACTTGTCAATTGTTCTTGACAGCTTACAGAACTCTCCGCAAATATTTGTCCGCTGTGGTTTTCGTTAGCATTTTGCTCTCCCAGTGGAGACCACCGAAAATTTTCGTTTCGCATCAGCAGCGTACTAGGCTATAGAATAAGAATTAGTCTACGGACTAAAGTCATAACTACATTCAACACACTTTTGTACAAAAGTAAGAAAATGTTTGTCTTTTTCCAGCATAATGTACTGCTGAATGCTATCGCATATTTCAAGTTTAAAAAACGCTTAGTCCACCTTTATTCCATGGACTTACAAAACCATGGAATAAGAGTTAGTCCATGGACTAAAATTTCTTATTAATAAAAACAGAATGTTTGTGGAATAGTAAATTGACGTTTTACCAGAAATGCCTTAAGAAAATCTACTACAATAAGTAGGATTTCTAATAAACACCTGATAATTAATTCTGTCGAAATTATCATCATTTTGGCAATTGTTTGTGTTGTTTAGCTTTTATTCCAATGGAAAATTTAATTAAAAAAAGAAAACGGTCGGAGAATTGGAGTATCAATGACAAAGTAAGTTCTTAGATACAAACTAAACCATTATTATAAAATATGTTTTCCACTGTATTCTTCAGAACGCACTTAAATCATTGTGTATAGAGCAAATTCAAACAATGAAAACAAATCTGTTGGCACAATCAAAAACCAGTAAGTTTGATGAAAGTTATTACTTGTTATAATTGGACGAACATTTTAAAACCATAAAAACATGTTTTCAGATTCAATTCCGCTTGCGATAATCCGCGGGATATTGCCAGGTGCAACTTCAGTGGAAGAAAATTAAACTAAACGTAAAAGACAGTCTGCATATCGAAAAGCGAAAAATCGAACTGGTGGCGGTCCACCACCTAAATCGCCGTCCAAAGACCAAGAACTCATGGATCTCATGCCAAATGAGTTCAAAATAGATTCAAACGAATTCGATAGTGATGGAGTAGCCCTGCAGGTTATTTAGTTGGTTTATGTTCGTATAATATTTATATAAAATATTTGTTTTTAGTTCTTATAGAGTCTAGAAGAAGACGATATAGTAATTTACGAAGACATACAAATTTTGAATGAATGCAAATATTCGGATAAAGGTAACACAAATCATTCATCATTGTTAATACATTTTCATGAAATTGAAATTCTACTAAATTTACAGAAAATATGCAGGATCAAATTGGGGTTTCCGCGACTGTGACTAAAAAACCATCACCAAAAAAGAAAGAAAAAAAGGAGAATGGTCAATGTAAGATACAAATAATGAACATATTCTTCAGCTAAATGTTATTTACTTACCGAAACATTCTAAAATTCGGACTCATCCTATAAGAAGAAGAGTTTTGAAATTACAAAATCTCATATGCGGGCAGAGAATGAGAAAAAAAATAAAATTATTAAAATTGGAACAACAGTGTAGAGAGCAGGAGCTAAAGAATATGAAGATTCAAGAAGAAATTTTCAAAAAAAAATGTTATATATAATACTATACTATTCTAACTATATAATACTATTTTTTTTTTCAGATTTATTAGATATTAGTTATTTATTCATATTAGAATATATTTTGTTATTTATTGTCTTATACTTTATTAAAAATGTATTTTTGTTTCTTTTTTTATTTATTTATGTATGTATTTATTTTGTTATTAACTGTGTTATCTCTTATTAAAAATGCTTTTTGTTTCTTTTGCTTATTAAAAATGATAAACTGCAACACACTCTTGGTTTCCATAATTAATAGTTTTCTCCTGTGAGTGTGTTCTGTTCTTCCTAATAACATAATTGAAAAGAATGCAAAACATAATTAAATAAGTATATTCACAGTGAAAACTTGATTACAAAAAGTAACAACAACTAGCTGTAAAGATTCGGGTAAATTTTTTGTATAACCATAACCGAATATTTTTCATTTACCTACGAAATTCAAAATCAAGGCTAAAGTTCACGAACTAATTATGGCGATTTCTTTTCAAAAAATTGGATTCGCTACTAAAATCAATACTTTTTGCTTCGTAGCGAACGATTATGGATCGAATCTCTTTGTGACTCGTGTTTTGGTGAGAAAAAGAAACTCAGTCAGTCAAAATGTAACAATAGATACAACAACAGAAACCCACTAGGATCTACTTTACCTTTTTATTCCAGCGAAATGTTACTTGACATTATTCGTTTGTGCTGTTCAAATTTAGAGGACGTTGTATAATTTTGTGTATTTGCTATGTTGGTAGACCTGTTACAGTTACAAAACACCCGACTCCGTTGCTTGTTCCAATTAGACTCTTTCGAAGTTCAAGAGACCTACCTGGAACCTACCTATGGTTACTTCAAAAATGCATTACTTAGCTTTGACCTACTGAAGAGTTGCATTCTGCAATTAGGGCTTTGTACTAAGTCATTTCGTCACATGTAACGGAAAACTGCTGTCGATGATTAATATCTATTTCGTAATTAAAGGTATTTCGACAGCCGTTGACTCAGTAGGTCATGTCTTAGGTGTGCACTTATGGGCACAACATCCCTCCCCCTTAGGAAGTTCAAGCCAGGTCTCCAGAAATCGGATTTGTATTCTTTTATTATATTTTAGGCACATAAAACAGTAATATTAGAATTAAGTATTATTATATGTGAACACAAATATATAAATATTGCTAATTTGTTTTCTTTTTTAAATTTATATTTTACATAATTCAGATTATTATATATTTTGTTTGTTTTATAAGTTTATCTGCAATACATGTTTATATTTTTTTGTATACCCGGGCAGAGGTGACGCTCAAGACCGTTGTTTCAGTTTGGCGTGGTATTGTAGGTGCGTGTCTCTTTGTTGTTTGTCGACTTGTCAGGTCGTAGGTGGACAGGATAGGTGATGGGCGGCTTTGCCTGGTTAGAATGGTTCGTGCTTTGGATCGAAGGCATCGTACTGCAAATACGACAATCAACGCAACTGCTCCCGAGATGACTAGTGACATTATCGCGTAACGATGGAATGATAATCCCCAGTCTTGGTCTGCCGTTAAACGCTCTGCATGCAATCGGTTCCAATTTTGTTTGAGATCCTCTATCAATTTTTTTTCAACATTCAGTTTATTTGTGAAGGTTTTGTGGTTCCCGATCCATATGGGTTGAAGTTTCGGCGTTGGCATTGCTTGAACGCCATTGGAACTAGCTCGTATTGAGTTCTTTAAGTCTGAGTGGTCCACCATGGGTTGTTTGTATTCCGAGGTGACTTCAGACTGGTGCTCGTAAAGCAGTTTAAACCCTTTGGCGCTGGCTTCGCAAGACTGCTCTATTTTAAGGATTCCAGAACCATTGAGAGAGGCGGTGTATTGCTGGCTACCGCACTTCATGTTTAAAACAAAATAGTCCTTTACTATGAACAACCATTCGCTCGAAGCTTTCATCTTGAGAAATAGTCCTCCGCTTGCCGGAACCGCCGCGTATTTACATGAAACCTTTGAAGAAGCTGCGTGTTGAAGTAGTTCAATCAAACACTCATTAGAGACTGACGTAAACACCGGCGTCTCGTGCCGGCATACTGCTACGTTTTTCAAGTGTTGTCCTATTACACGTGCGCATCGAGAATATCGTTCTTGATTTAGCGTCACAAACAAGTCATGATTAACCGATTCTGCGATGTACTCGTACTTGGTGTCAATCACACGGTCCCAGCGCTCCTCTAGAACTGTTGGCGGCAATGGGTACACTTTATAAACTTCGAAGTGCGTTGTGTCTATTAGTGGAAGTAATATTTTGATGAATAGATTCCCTCCATTCACGAACACAGAGGTTTTAGACGCTGGTAGATCATAAAACAATCCTCCAATGAATATCTTTCAATGGTTGTAGAATTTTTAAGTAGATCCGTCACATTTTCTACGTTGAGGATGAAAGGGTGGATCCTACTCTGGAATAGATCGTCAAATATTGAAAGCCCCAAGGTTTGTCTATTTTTTACTTCAACTATCTTCGCGGTGATGGTCGATACTAATATGTTGATATCGCTTCTCACCTTAAGCAGTAAAACTTCCTGGTTAGTGGTTTGACTGTAAGTAAGGAAGGTTTCACTAAGTCTTCCTACAACCGCGGTAATGTTTTCTATCTCCGCTGCTAACTGGTTTACTCAGCTTGTCGAAATTTGATGTCATTACCGATAGTTGACGGTCCATAACTTGAAATGTTTTTTGATCTCTTTTATGAAGGAATTCTAATTTATGGTAAACCTTTCTAGCGTCCGCACTATCCATCGTTCCAAATGCCCATGTGGAGAATTACGCTTACAACTACGGGGATTACGCTTACAACTACGTGCATAATAAAACGCAATAACAACTTCATAATTAGTTCTTTATAAATATATGTATATATATTTTTTTTTTAATTATTATTTTTTATTAATAAACGCAAATGAGAATTCTAAATATATTTTTAGCCATTTAAAAAAAATACACTCGAACAAAACAAAATCCATCATCAAGTACATAATAAATAAAATTAAACTACAAATAAAATAACCGTCACAAAACAATAATTTGATACAAATTTAAATTTAGTAAATTAATTATATGTTTAAGTTATTAATATGTAATTATAGACATTTATTTAAATGCAATTTTCTTTAAATTTTCAAATTGTATTCTTTCATATTTTGTTAATTAGATTTATAGGTTAGTTAGTTAAGGGCGGCTTTACATGGATCTGCATCTGCAGACTTGAAGAAAAGTAGAGCGGGCCAATAATATAAAACAAACATAAAAGTAAGACAGGGTACACACTAATAACTTACTCGAACTCTGCTATAACTTTCTTGACACATCTCGCAATCACATGTTCTTAGCGTTCAGGTATGTAGTTTTGAGAAGAAAATGTTCGCTATTTTCGTTGTTTTTAAGCAAACTGAGGTGAAATGGTTAAAAAAACTTTAAAATTCGTTATCTGAACGGAACAAGTTATGGTGCAGATGAAAATGAACATGTTCATCTTCACTATAATCTGCAATCTTCAGGTTCGTACTTCCTATAATCTTCATACATGAAGATGATCTCCATTTTGATTTTCGCTCCCTATCGCACAAGTATGAGTTTTTTATTTTGTTTCCTCTTTTTTTGCAGATGTCAATGCAGATGAAGATGAAGATGCATGTAAAGCCTCCTTAAGTTGTCACACGTTGTATTACGTGTGATTGTTAATGATTTTAATTTTTTTACGTAAAATGGAAAACATTTACTCTTTATAATAATTATTATTTTATATAATATTTAACACTGTATAGCAAAAAAAACTATTCTTGTACTATAGAGACTTTATTATAATTTTATTATATTATTATACAAGTTGTGATTGATTTTTTTAATTTATCGAATTATTACGTCCGTTTTTCAAAGACCCATCCATTTGAGTATAAAATATTACAAACAGATACATAAATTATACGTACATTATAATATGAAAATAGCATAACTGACATTGAGACATTTGAATAAAAATAACTATTATGCAAAATATATTATTGGTCTATATATTTTCATTTCATTTTCCATTATTGTGAAAGAAAACTGGAAAACTAAGACAATCTTCACGGTGTAGTATATTTATTGGACCTGTTATCAGCGTCCTAAGTGAAAACTAGAGTAAACTAAACGAAAAAAACAAGAACCGAATTCCGCAAGCGTGAATGTGTTAAGTTTTGTAAATTTTATGAAACTTAATGCGCTATATATTGCTTTTCCTGGAAAGAGAAAAAAGGGTTAAAATTTGAAACAAAATAAGTATTTTTTTTTTAATATATTTAATTTTTATTTTGTCCTAAAAAAGTTTTGTTTTTCCATTTGGTACTTGGTATCTTTAGTTTTAGTTTGCCTTAATTTGGAATGAGATAGATAGTGTAAGAGAAAAACTGCTATCAGCCATCACAGAAAAAAGGTTTAAGTTGATTATTATGTACCCTTTTAATTTTGATTCTTGTGTTCACATTTTAGCTTGGTGGTATGACAACAAAAAAATCCAACCATATAGCAGAAAATTTATTTTTCCTTGCTGGATTTCTTATCAGAACCTTCTCCCCGGCCTTAAACGCGATGTCTTTCGCTTCCTTATCATACATATCTTTCGATTTAAATTTAGCTTTCTTAAGGTTCTCATTAGCTAATTTGTGGGCCACTCCAAGCTGATGCTTAAGCAGTAAAGGATAGTAATCGGCGTTGTAGAGCGGTTTGGAATTTCTACTCAAGTTAGTTGGCATTTCGAACTTAAAACCAAAAAGAGCATTCAAAGGAGTAAATTGCGTTGTGGTGTGGCCGGAGTTGTTGTGAACATGCATGGCTTGTCTTAACCACTGGTCCCAGTTTCTCTCGTCATTTGCCACAAATGATCTCAGATATCCGGCTAGGGGCCGATGACTTCTCTCCAATGAATGATGATACGCTGTTGTGTGGAGTTTCTTCACGCCTAATAACTTGCACGTCTGCGCAAAGACCTTCGATTTAAAGTTAGCACCATTGTCGGTGAACAGTATTTTTGGGATTCTAAATCTTGTCACGATTTGTTCAGAAAACACTCTTGCAACGGTCGAAGCTTCCATATCAGGGAGAGCTGCGCAGTCCATGAAATTTGTCAAATCGTCCTGAAAGATCAAGATATATCTGTTTCCCGAGCATGAATTTGGAAGATCACACACAATATCCATATAAACCTTATCAAACGGTAAACTTGGAGTATCTGTTATCACCATTGGTACTTTGTTAGCAGGCGAACATTTATTTATTTGGCACTGTGGACATTTTTGGACGTAGTCTTTAATGTATTTGGCCATGCCCTTCCACTTATATTGTTCCCTAATGCGTGCTAATGTTTTTTTATAACCCTGGTACCCCCGGAGTGCTGGATTATGGAAATATTTTAACACTGTTTTAATCTCTTCTCTATCTGTTAAGAACTCGACAGCTTGAGCATTTTTAGTGTTTGGGAGCATACGAGTATTTTCGCCTTGAGGTGATTTATTAGTCTCTGGTATTTCATTCGCAGTGGACAAGTTTTGTAGACCAATCGA
Organism: Philhelius pedissequus; assembly: GCA_910595825.1. Lineage (NCBI taxonomy): Eukaryota > Metazoa > Arthropoda > Insecta > Diptera > Syrphidae > Philhelius > Philhelius pedissequus. The sequence continues at coordinate 246,620,814 of OU343160.1, read as the reverse complement.
AGTTTCCGAGGTTGGAACGGGAGTACCGGCGACGTCTTTACATGTTTGCGCCCGTGTGACTGCCAGACATTTCTCTCCAAGATTTTCTTGGGGTATGCGGCTCAACGCGTCCGCGTTTTTGTTCACCTTGCCGGGTTTGTATTCTATTTTGTAATCATACTCCGAAAGCTTATGGTGGAATCTTACCAAACGCGAAGTAGGATCTTTCAAACGAAAAACCCCTTGAGTGGCTGATGGTCTGTATATACCGTGAACGAAGGACATAACTGATACGTACGAAAATTGTTTGCAGCCCAAACAATAGCTAGAAGTTCCTTTTTCTATTGCTGAATAGTTTCTTCAGAGTTTAAGGAACGACTTGCATACGGTATAGGTTTATCGTTGCCGATTTCACCCTGTGATAGCACGGCAATGAAAGCTTCGTTATTCGCATCAGTTGTCAAGATAAAAGGCTTTGAAAAATCTGAATAAATTAAGACTGGCGGTGTCGTAATGGCTTGTTTCAATTTTTCGAAGGAGTTTTGATGCACCTGAGTCCACTTAAATTTCTCATCTTTTCTTAACAAACGTTTAATTGGGGCGGCTAACATGGCAAAATTTGCGATAAACTTTCTGTAATAGCTCGCGAATCCTTAAAAGGATTGAACTTCTGTGATGTTTTTGGGAAGGGGAAAACTGGTTACGCAACTAGTTTTTGATGGGTCTGGAGTTGCACCAGATTCAGAGCAAATATGACCCAAATAGACGACCTCCTTACACAAAAAATTGCATTTTTCAGTGTTAAGTTTGAGTTCGTCCTCCCTTAACTTTGAAAACATTCGTACCAACTTATGACAATGTTCCTCCAAATTTTTATTGTACATAACAATGTCATCCAAGTAGACAAAACAGTCTATTCCTTGAAGACCCGTTAATATGTAGTTCATTATTCTCTAGAAAGTCGCCGGAGCACCTGTTAAACCAAAAGGCATTCTATTGAATTCATAATGTCCCAGCCCTGTGCTGAAAGCTGTTTTCCTCGGTCCTGCTTATCGATCAACACTTGGTGGTAACCACTAGCGAGATCAAGAGTAGAGAAGTAGCGCCAGTTTCCTAGCTAGTCAAGAATATCTTCTATTCTTGGCAGAGGAAACGCGTCCTTAATCGTAGCGTCGTTTAGCTTTCTAAAATCTACCACGACTCGCCATCATTTTTGGCCATCTAGGCCTGTTTCTTCGGTACGACCAAAAGTGGGGAATTCCATGGTGACTTGCTTGATGAGATCACTTTATTGTGTAGCATTTGCTTTACCTGATTATGTATCTCATCCTTAGCTATTTGAGGTAGACGATACTGCTTTTAGTTAATTGGTGCCTGCTCGGTTTTGGTTGGGATCTTATTTGTCAAAATGTCCGTATACATTAAAGGATCCCCTTCCAGATGAAAAATATCGTTGAATAGAATGCAAATATTTTTAATTGAACATTTTTGTTCATCGTTTAATTCGGTACCTATTTTTAGAGTTGAAAGAAGTTTAGAGATTCGTTCACTTGGCTCTTGCTTGGTTAAACTGAACACTATATGCTTTACCTCTTCGTTGCCTTTAAGCCGAAACTTATTGAACTTTCTGAACTTCGGTGTAAATTCCTTAGGTAAGGTAAAGGGTTTGTCGGTGGCATTTATTACAGAAAGAAACAGATGGCTGTCCTTTACTCTTGATATTGTGTTAGCCAGGTAAATTCCTGGTTTTAATTCTTCGCTTTGAACAAGAACGTCGCGTAATCCAGTATTTACCTTTAGTTTCACAATAGCCTGAATTCGTGGTTATATATCTTTGTAAATATGTGGAAAGACTTTGGATTTTTGGGTCCAATTTATTCTATTATTTGGCTTAGATGGATATTACAATGGACACTCTAAAACCAACTTCTTGTTTTTATCCATGAAAAAGTTTTGGACACATAGTCGATTATCGTACGATTCCATAGAATATCTCGACCTATGATACCATTTGCGGGTATGTCAGTTAGGCCATCCACTATATGCCATTTTAAATCATAATTCTTCCCTAAACATTTACTGGACTGAACTGTGCCTAATGTGGTGCTATTTCCACCAAATACTCCACCTAATTTTGTCGTTTTCTTTGAGGAAATCCTGGTGTTCTTTTTCAAAACCCTCCATTTCAAAAGGCTTGTGTCTGCACTTGTGTCAACTAATACCGATATTTGACCTTGTTTTGCCTCTGGCATAGCTAGGTCTATAAAAACATCGTTCTTACTTAATTTTTTATATCGCAGAATTTATTCTTAGGTTTAACGAACTTCTTGCAGATTGCTGAAGGCAATTTATATACAATATTGTAACACCAAAAGAATACATTTATAAGATACAGGATTAGACTCAGAACTTTGTCGTGTAAAGTTTTAGTGTGAAGGACATAACTGATACGTACGAAAATTGTTTGCAGCCCAAACAATAGCTAGAAGTTCCTTTTTCTATTGCTGAATAGTTTCTTCAGAGTTTAAGGAACGACTTGCATACGGTATAGGTTTATCGTTGCCGATTTCACCCTGTGATAGCACGGCAACGAAAGCTTCGTTATTCGCATCAGTTGTCAAGATAAAAGGCTTTGAAAAATCTGAATAAATTAAGACTGGCGGTGTCGTAATGGCTTGTTTCAATTTTTCGAAGGAGTTTTGATGCACCTGAGTCCACTTAAATTTCTCATCTTTTCTTAACAAACGTTTAATTGGGGCGGCTAACATGGCAAAATTTGCGATAAACTTTCTGTAATAGCTCGCGAATCCTTAAAAGGATTGAACTTCTTTGATGTTTTTGGGAAGGGGAAAACTGGTTACGCAACTAGTTTTTGATGGGTCTGGAGTTGCACCAGATTCAGAGCAAATATGACCCAAATAGACGACCTCCTTACACAAAAAATTGCATTTTTCAGTGTTAAGTTTGAGTTCGTCCTCCCTTAACTTTGAAAAAATTCGTACCAACTTATGACAATGTTCCTCCAAATTTTTATTGTACATAACAATGTCATCCAAGTAGACAAAACAGTCTATTCCTTGAAGACCCGTTAATATGTAGTTCATTATTCTCTAGAAAGTCGCCGGAGCACCTGTTAAACCAAAAGGCATTCTATTGAATTCATAATGTCCCAGCCCTGTGCTGAAAGCTGTTTTCCTCGGTCCTGCTTATCGATCAACACTTGGTGGTAACCACTAGCGAGATCAAGAGTAGATAAGTAGCGCCAGTTTCCTAGCTAGTCAAGAATATCTTCTATTCTTGGCAGAGGAAACGCGTCCTTAATCGTAGCGTCGTTTAGCTTTCTAAAATCTACCACGACTCGCCATCATTTTTGGCCATCTAGGCCTGTTTCTTCGGTACGACCAAAAGTGGGGAATTCCATGGTGACTTGCTTGATGAGATCACTTTATTGTGTAGCATTTGCTTTACCTGATTATGTATCTCATCCTTAGCTATTTGAGGTAGACGATACTGCTTTTAGTTAATTGGTGCCTGCTCGGTTTTGGTTGGGATCTTATTTGTCAAAATGTCCGTATACATTAAAGGATCCCCTTCCAGATGAAAAATATCGTTGAATAGAATGCAAATATTTTTAATTGAACATTTTTGTTCATCGTTTAATTCGGTACCTATTTTTAGAGTTGAAAGAAGTTTAGAGATTCGTTCACTTGGCTCTTGCTTGGTTAAACTGAACACTATATGCTTTACCTCTTCGTTGCCTTTAAGCCGAAACTTATTGAACTTTCTGAACTTCGGTGTAAATTCCTTAGGTAAGGTAAAGGGTTTGTCGGTGGCATTTATTACAGAAAGAAACAGATGGCTGTCCTTTACTCTTGATATTGTGTTAGCCAGGTAAATTCCTGGTTTTAATTCTTCGCTTTGAACAAGAACGTCGCGTAATCCAGTATTTACCTTTAGTTTCACAATAGCCTGAATTCGTGGTTATATATCTTTGTAAATATGTGGAAAGACTTTGGATTTTTGGGTCCAATTTATTCTATTATTTGGCTTAGATGGATATTACAATGGACACTCTAAAACCAACTTCTTGTTTTTATCCATGAAAAAGTTTTGGACACATAGTCGATTATCGTACGATTCCATAGAATATCTCGACCTATGATACCATTTGCGGGTATGTCAGTTAGGCCATCCACTATATGCCATTTTAAATCATAATTCTTCCCTAAACATTTACTGGACTGAACTGTGCCTAATGTGGTGCTATTTCCACCAAATACTCCACCTAATTTTGTCGTTTTCTTTGAGGAAATCCTGGTGTTCTTTTTCAAAACCCTCCATTTCAAAAGGCTTGTGTCTGCACTTGTGTCAACTAATACCGATATTTGACCTTGTTTTGCCTCTGGCATAGCTAGGTCTATAAAAACATCGTTCTTACTTAATTTTTTATATCGCAGAATTTATTCTTAGGTTTAACGAACTTCTTGCAGATTGCTGAAGGCAATTTATATACAATATTGTAACACCAAAAGAATACATTTATAAGATACAGGATTAGACTCAGAACTTTGTCGTGTAAAGTTTTAGTGTAGGTGTTTTGCAGACAAACTCTTTTTTTCGAATTGCAGATATTTTCCCCTTACTTTTATTTTTAAAAGTGAGAAATTTGTGTTTTTTGGAGTATTCTCAGGATTAGAATTTTTTGGCGAGTGTGTTATTTTGATACTAGTGTCTTCAATTTTGCTTTGTGATATTATAGGCGGTGTTTGGCTACACAGCTCTGATGATTTTGCATTTTTTGAAGAGACAACTTTTTGTGGCGATTGTTTTATGGAGGGCAATTTTTTCGGGGCACAGTCTACGGCCCCCGAGCCGTTTCCCGTTTGTTCTCTTAAGTAATTCTTTTTGGAGAAACAATCGTCCTCCACATGCCACACCCTGGAACACCACTTGCATTTGACTCGGGGCTTTTGGCTTGTTGTCCGGGTAATTCGTATTTGTGAGCGTGGACAACAGTTTTGACTATGCTCATAGTCTTTGCCAGTGTCGCAAATGGCGTTTTTTCGAATACGACAGTCAACATAGGTGTGGTTTTGCTTTCCACAAAATCCACATGTTGCAATTTGATTTGTGATCCTAGTTGGCTGTATATTGCTGTGGTGGGGGAAGTCTAGTAAATAAAGTGTATAAAACGGTGCAGGTGTTTGGCTATAAAATGGTTGAAAGTGAGGAGTATTATTTTGTATGTGTGCCTGAAGTGGCATACTTGGTATCGCTTGAGGTTGTTGTGGGTATGTTGTATACATTACAGCAGGAGAAGGCGTTATTAAAAGATATGTTTGTTGTGCCACTTCAGCAAGTTTTGAGATCTCAGTTTCCGATGTTGTTAACATGTGTTGGGGTAAACAAGAATCACTGAGACCTCTTTTAAACGCAACCCCGCTGAGCTCATCAATTCTTTTGTTAGACCCTCAGATCCCGTGGAGGAGTATCTGGAATTGATTACTTCTTTTGCTTTTGTTTGTAAACACAAAAGTCGCCTAGCAAAAGACTGAATGTCTTCTGTTGAGAGTTGATGGGACTGTTTCAACTCCATCAATACGGCATCTAATGTCGTAATTGGCAAGTACGTATTTTTAATAACTTCTTCCAGATCTTTAAGAGTCTTCGGAGTATTGTTTCGAATAAGTTCAAACGCGTCACCTGTCAGTCTGGTTGTTAACAAAGAAACGTAAAGTTCTTCGTTTGTGTCTTTTAGGCACTTGAAACCCAGCTGACACGCGTTCAAAATGTCATAAACTCTCGTAGACAGTTCAGGCGTTCGAAGACCTGAGAACTGAGGAACAACGCGAGCTACAACTTTCGAGACACCTTCGTATGGCATGATGTCTTTTATATTGGAAGCTTTAGGTAATATTGTGGGTACTTGTAATATTTTTACGTTTTCTAGTTCTTCACCCAAGTTCAAATTAGTTTTCAGAGTATTTATGGTTTGCACACCCTTACTAACTAATCTTGAAAATAACGTCAAAAGACTTTTCTGACAAACCGGTGTAGTGGAGTGTTCAAGTTGTTCTCTCAAAATTTTCTGTGCTGACAAGCTTTTATTAAGCTCCCTAGTCACCTGGTCTACTTGATTGTCAGCTTCTTCTGCTGCTTGCTGTAGTTGTTTTTCAAACTCCTTGCGCAGGAATTCACGTTTTTCCAGCTTCTTAACAAACTTTTGTATCTCTTTCGTGTGTCGATTTCGTGGCTTTTAAATATTCCCTCAGAATAGCGTCTGCTGTTTCAACGCGCGTAAATCGACCCCACTGAGAACTAAGCTGCTCTTGCACTAGACCAAAGACCTCAGAATTCAAAATTTCCTTTAGTTCTGAGAGGAAAGTTTAGTTTAATTCCTCAATTTGACGCTGATTGTTTTTTTCTCTTTTAAGAGTTTCTAATTCGTCGATGAGATTATTAAATTGGGCCTCTGAAACAATTTCAGCCATCAACTTTCATACCAAAATAACCAACTTCTTTTTATAAAAATGTTCATGTGAGCAAACAACCAAAACAAAAAAAAAATAGGTAGGGGGGTAAAATCAAAATTTATACTTACCTGCTACTCTGCCGGCGTTCTTTTCTTCTCTATATGTTTGTTGTTTTTTTTTGTATTTTAATATCTTTTCACACGCAAAAAAAATATAAACTCGACATTGGTTTTAATTTACATCAAACAAAAAAGAAATGTTTTCCAGTTTTTTTTTTTTTTCAACAAGAGTCACTTCAAGACGATCTTCAATTTACATACGATAGAAACCATTGAGTTTAAGAACTTATATTTATTTTTTTTTTAATATATTTCTCGAAACAATTGCTAAATTATATCTTCCGCGAGGAGTGTCTATCTTTTTTCTAAAAACCAATCATTTTTTTTTTTAAATTGGCTGCGCCAATGTTACAGTTACAATACACCCGACTCCGTTGGTTGTTCCAATTATACTCATTCGAAGTTCAAGAGACCTACCTGGAACCTACCTATGGTAACCTCCAAAATGCATTACTCAGCTTTGACCTACTGAAGATTTGTAATCTGGAAGTAGGTCTTTGTACTGAGTCATTTCGTCACATTATATGTAACGGAAAACTGCTGTCGATGATTAAACCTATTTCGTAATTAAAGGTATTTCGACAGCAGTTGACTCAGTAGGTCATGTCTTAGGTGTGCACTTATGGGCACAACAGCAACACATGAAGAGTGAAGGCCTCTTGCTACTACTTTTATCGATCTTTTAGCTTTATTTTCGTACGAATGCCACTGAATTTTCGTTTTGTTCAATCCTTCAGTGACAGATCTATACGCTTCGCGTCTTCAAGAATGACTTTCCAATTTTCTTTATTGTATGATGTGCATGGTAGAAAAATGCACGAATAAGGCATGTAAATGCTCGCCAAACATTGCCAATCCAGAAATAATGATTGGAGGTGGTGCAGTTTGTCTAGTGCTTTTAACATAAGACTTCTTTGGGGATACATCTTCGTGTCTTTATTGAATGTTTTCATTATTGCAGCAGTATCTGTTGACTTTTTTGAACAGTCTCTAGGCTACCATCTGCTTTTCGTTTTTTGGACTTACGTTTATTTCGGTTTCCATCAGTTTCAAGGAGGAGTTCTTCCTTATCAGTATGAAACTCGTTTGCAGTTTTTTGTGGGCTTTTCATTACTGGTGACTTTGGACTTGATTTTTTGTCTTTCAAGGACTTTTGTCAAGCAAGCTGACTTTTTCTTTGAGTCTCTTAACTTGTTGCTGCAGACTTTCCTTATTGTTTTTGAACACACGTAATTGGCAAGTACGTATTTTTAATAACTTCTTCCAGATCTTTAAGATTCTTCGGAGTATTGTTTCGAATAAGTTCAAACGCGTCACCTGTCAGTCTGGTTGTTAACAAAGAAACGTAAAGTTCTTCGTTTGTGTCTTTTAGGCACTTGAAACCCAGCTGACACGCGTTCAAAATGTCATAAACTCTCGTAGACAGTTCAGGCGTTCGAAGACCTGAGAACTGAGGAACAACGCGAGCTACAACTTTCGAGACACCTTCGTATGGCATGATGTCTTTTATATTGGAAGCTTTAGGTAATATTGTGGGTACTTGTAATATTTTTACGTTTTCTAGTTCTTCACCCAAGTTCAAATTAGTTTTCAGAGTATTTATGGTTTGCACACCCTTACTAACTAATCTTGAAAATAACGTCAAAAGACTTTTCTGACAAACCGGTGTAGTGGAGTGTTCAAGTTGTTCTCTCAAAATTTTCTGTGCTGACAAGCTTTTATTAAGCTCCCTAGTCACCTGGTCTACTTGATTGTCAGCTTCTTCTGCTGCTTGCTGTAGTTGTTTTTCAAACTCCTTGCGCAGGAATTCACGTTTTTCAAGCTTCTTAACAAACTTTTGTATCTCTTTCGTGTGTCGATTTCGTGGCTCTTAAATATTCCCTCAGAATAGCGTCTGCTGTTTCAACGCGCGTAAATCGACCCCACTGAGAACTAAGCTGCTCTTGCACTAGACCAAAGACCTCAGAATTCAAAATTTCCTTTAGTTCTGAGAGGAAAGTTTAGTTTAATTCCTCAATTTGACGCTGATTGTTTTTTTCTCTTTTAAGAGTTTCTAATTCGTCGATGAGATTATTAAATTGGGCCTCTGAAACAATTTCAGCCATCAACTTTCATACCAAAATAACCAACTTCTTTTTATAAAAATGTTCATGTGAGCAAACAACCAAAACAAAAAAAAAATAGGTAGGGGGGTAAAATGAAAATTTATACTTACCTGCTACTCTGCCGGCGTTCTTTTCTTCTCTATATGTTTGTTGTTTTTTTTTGTATTTTAATATCTTTTCACACGCAAAAAAAATATAAACTCGACATTGGTTTTAATTTACATCAAACAAAAAAGAAATGTTTTCCAGTTTTTTTTTTTTCAACAAGAGTCACTTCAAGACGATCTTCAATTTACATACGATAGAAACCATTGAGTTTAAGAACTTATATTTATTTTTTTTTTTTAATATATTTCTCGAAACAATTGCTAAATTATATCTTCCGCGAGGAGTGTATATCTTTTTCCTAAAAACCAATCATTTTTTTTTTTTAAATTGGCTGCGCCAATGTTACAGTTACAATACACCCGACTCCGTTGGTTGTTCCAATTATACTCATTCGAAGTTCAAGAGACCTACCTGGAACCTACCTATGGTAACCTCCAAAATGCATTACTCAGCTTTGACCTACTGAAGATTTGTAATCTGGAAGTAGGGCTTTGTACTGAGTCATTTCGTCACATTATATGTAACGGAAAACTGCTGTCGATGATTAAACCTATTTCGTAATTAAAGGTATTTCGACAGCAGTTGACTCAGTAGGTCATGTCTTAGGTGTGCACTTATGGGCACAACAGCAACACATGAAGAGTGAAGGCCTCTTGCTACTACTTTTATCGATCTTTTAGCTTTATTTTCGTACGAATGCCACTGAATTTTCCTTTTGTTCAATCCTTCAGTGACAGATCTATACGCTTCGCGTCTTCAAGAATGACTTTCCAATTTTCTTTATTGTATGATGTGCATGGTAGAAAAATGCACGAATAAGGCATGTAAATGCCTTATTCGTGCATTTTTCTACCATGCCTTTAAGCTCGCCAAACATTGCCAATCCAGAAATAATGATTGGAGGTGGTGCAGTTTGTCTAGTGCTTTTAACATAAGACTTCTTTGGGGATACATCTTCGTGTCTTTATTGAATGTTTTCATTATTGCAGCAGTATCTGTTGACTTTTTTGAACAGTCTCTAGGCTACCATCTGCTTTCCGTTTTTTGGACTTACGTTTATTTCGGTTTCCATCAGTTTCAAGGAGGAGTTCTTCCTCATCAGTATGAAACTCGTTTGCAGTTTTTTGTGGGCTTTTCATTACTGGTGACTTTGGATTTGATTTTTTGTCTTTCAAGGACTTTTGTCAAGCAAGCTGACTTTTTCTTTGAGTCTCTTAACTTGGTGCTGCAGACTTTCCTTAGTGTTTTTGAACTCCGTCTATTTCCTGTAAGCAATAATTAGTCCTCCCCAGAATCCGTAGGACCGATCTCCGAAGAGAGTGGATTTTCCAGCTTGTCTGGATTGCCACCTGGGGTAATATATCTATTCGTTTTACTCATTGCCATATTTTGTTTTTGTTGTAACTTTTGTTTAGTTCCATAAATAGCTCAGTTTCCTCCTCTATTCAGGTTTTTAAATTCAACCGCCCCTATGGGATCAGACGCTGACCAATAAGCCGCAGATTATGCGTCAGACGCTATTGGGTTTCGTGGAGAGCTGGTTCTTCAGAGCGATATCTAATCTTTTCCTCCTAGTTCCTGAGAAAGTAACTCAGGTGTCTCAGCACATGGATTCAATAGATCCAACGCTTGTCGTTAGTTCACCTTTCGGCTATCCAGCGGGCACCACCTGGAGGTGATGATGCCATTTTGCTCCGCCAAAGAAAGAATTAATAAACTTTTAAACTGAACAAAAGAACATCGAAGATCATTCTTCAACACTGCTTAAAAAATCAATACGTAGCCGTTTTAGCGATGCATCAATGTTGTTTTTTTTTGCTGAGAAAATCCATAATTCTGCGTTATTACATATATTTATGGCGTTTTCGTTTGGTAACAAAATCAATTCAAATGGAAGCTGTTTTAAGTGAAATAATTTATTCGTCCAGATCATTTTCGGGCTTACAAACTTGAAATTAAAAACAACGTTCAAATCAATATTTAGCAGCTGCTACTGCTAGCTGGTTCACAGACAGAAATAAGCACCAATACTATAGCAAATTAAACTCAATCTTGAAACGCATTCGATTCCTTACGCACCAAATTAATTTCTAGAACAAAATATAAATCTACCAATCGAAAACCCCATGAAAAATAGGGAAGTCTCTATTTCAGTTCATTCATTTTAAAAAACACTAGTCATGAATATGAATAATTTATGCACGAATTTGAAAGCAAATATGCGATATCTCTACAAACAAAATATGTTTGTACATAATATGTAACATAAGGAGAACAAATTTTTTTTGTTTCCGATACCGAAATTGTTCCCAAAAAGTGAAACGTATTAGTGCGATGCCGTGTTAAAAGAGGTAATCGTTAAGTGAGGCCTACCTGTATTTGTAAATTTTACTTTCTATCCATGAATAGATATGAAATCCAAGAGCAAAGTGTAGTGTAGTAAAACTACACGCAGATATAAGTTAACTTATAACTTATATAAAATATAAGTTTTATCCTAAACAAATGCCATAACGATACTAGTTTGTAGCCAAACCGAAATATCTGCCGAAATTTCCCTTCCTTTATGTCGCTATTACACCCAGTACAATATACATATTCAGCCTTATTTATAATTGCATTACAGCGCACTCCTTATAATGCCTCCGAACTCGAAAGTCTTATTTATAAAACTTATGCAATGTTAAAAAGATCCATTATAGCTCAACGGGCTTGTAGGTTGAATAGAGGCAATTATAGTGTCGAAATGTGATTTTGAGTTTGGACATACAACAAAAAAAAAAAAATGCCTTTAAATTTTGTATCCGTTTTAAATGATTTCAATAATTTAAATGAAAAACTTCCAACGCCAAGGAGAAGAAAACTGTATAAAAAACGATTCAATCCAATGGATCATAGAAATGGAGACTTAAACAAAAAATACAGGTTTTCCAAAGCAAATATACTTAAATTATTGAAATTGTTCGCTTGGACCTTTTTTGGTTGTGTGACAGCGTCCACGGCGAATGCCGGTAGATAACCTGCATAAATTAAAGCTAAACCTAAAATTATTGTGCTTAAAAAAACAAATTCACAGCTTCTAGAATAAATATAATAACCAAAAAAGTGCGTTTTGCTACTCAGAACTTGACCGTGAGAGAGCTTAAACCGCCGTCACTCGCATAGAGAAAATAATTACATAGAGGCGCGGCTCGTACCCGACTTGCCTTAACACCCGCAAAGTTTTTTTGAGGTGAGTAAGAGAAAACTCTCTTAAATTACTCTTATTTTCTTATCCGTGAATACATGTGAGTGGTGGATTAAAAAATACTTTTGCTCAAAAATGACAGCTGTTTTTTTCTGTTGATTTGTCAAAATCAATCTGACAGTTCTAAAAAATAAAATCCATTTGTTTTCATTTTCAGGTTTTATTTATTCTTTAAAGAAGTATTCTCTATTTTAGTTAAAAAATAAAAGTGCATTAGCTGTGAAAAGCTTTAGATTTGTTTCCATCAGCTCTATCATTTGTAGGTTCGGACGAACCAAGACGCTATAGTGGACAAAAACCAAATGCGAAACTAAAGAAATTCAAGTAAGTTCATTTAAAGTTATTGCATTTTATATTGATTTTAATAAATAAATATAATAAATAAATTTTGTTTTCTAGAAAATAATTCCGCCAAGAGTCTTCCAACTTAATCCGAAACTCGATCCTCTAAACTGTGTAGTTAGGCGGTGTTGGGAACCCGCAGCAAGATCAAGAAATTTAATGCCACAGCTTCAAAATCGATTGTATTACATTCATAGCAACAAGGTAAGTTCTGAAAAAAAAATCGTTTGCAATTATTCAACTCTTAGAGTAACCATAATTTGTTTCCAATAATTTCAGATATTCAGCCGTATCACAAATTCAATCGTAATAATTTCCCGCACGGACAATTACGCCCCGATCTACGACAAACAGCTTTCACAAAATCCGAGTGCGGTTTATGTCAAAATGAAAGGATAAATAGCAATACCGTGCTATTTTCAATTTTAATTAAGCTTACGCACATGATTATGTTAAAATTTAAACCAATCTTGTAGTCCAAGGTTGCCTTTTACAATTTCCCCTTTTTAAATTTCTTAGTTTATTACAGCCTTGGGAGGCCAGGTCGCCTATCTTGCTCATTAGAGACTTTCATATTGAAATTTAAAATCAAATATTATTCATAAAACCATAGAATTTGTAAAAATCCTTATATTTTTCTTTAAAATAGCGATTAACGACGCATTACTTTTAGTGTCCGACACAAATAGATTGTCGTAGTAAAAGTCTGTTTCATTTCATTCCATTCGAATTCAGTGATACCAATTTCTACGAACTTCGAAAATCTTAAGCGAATTCTTCACTCCGAATCCACTACGATTGAATTTGTGATAGATTTATCGGGAAACGATAACCCAATATGGCATCCTGAAACTATCCGATTTCGTTTTTGTACTTGCATTTAGCATTCCAAATAATGAACAGAAAAACCGATTCGCAAACCGTGTAGTAACACTTTGGTATAAACCTCCAGAGCTTTTGAGTTGCAAGCGATTCAAAAAAAACTTGAGAAATAAAACTAAATTTGTTGTTTAAACTGGTTTAAATACCTACAATTAAATCACAAATCTATATACATACAGACCACCATATTCATCGTTCTGGAAAGTGGTCTACGTAAAACAAATTCTATTGGCGTGTTTGCCTATATGTTATTGAGGATTGGCAAGTCCTATCATACTTAAGAGAGGATAAACCTGTTATCAATTTGATTTTCCTTTTCAAGAATGCGAAAGTTGATACAGAATATTATAATTTCGAAAAATATATAAATAGTGACCTACTGCAATAACTAACAATAATTAACACTTAGAAAAGTTTTAATCATCGAGATCAAGCAAGTACTTTGGAAATGACAGCTTGTCCAAATTAGCAAATCCAAGAATTTTCTACATATATCAAGAAAAATCTTGAAATCAGTACTTACGCTAAGTTTTCATTTCCAAACTACTTGCTTGATTTCGATGACTGTAACTGTTCTGAGTGTTAATTTACCTAAGCTTCTAAATCCTTAACATCATTTTATAATCAAACAATTATTTCGAAAAAATGCTATCTAAAAATAGCTTTTTCGTGTTTTTAAAAAATGAAAAATTACAAAATTACTTTCAAATGCAAATTTTATGAAATATTTGCTCGAATTGAAAACCGTTTCAAGAGTTTACAAGCTGACATAAATTAAAACTCACAAAAGTTTAAATCATCGAGATTAAGAGAGTACTTTGGAAATGACAGCTTGTCCAAATTAGCAAATCCAAGAAATCTCTACCTATATCAAGAAAAATCTTGAAATTAGTACATACGCAAAACTCTCAATTCCAAACTACTTGCTTGATTTCGATGATTGTAACTGTTCTGAGTGTTAATTTACCTAAGCCTTTAAATCCTTAAAATCATTTTATAATCAAACAATTATTGCGAAAAAATGCTATCTTAAAGTAGTTTTTTCGTGTTTTTTACAAAAATGAAAAATTACAAAATTGCTTTCAGGTGCAATTTTTTTTGAAATATTTGCTCGAATTGAAAACGGTTTCAAGAATTTATATCCTATATCAAGAAAAATCTTTAAATCAGTACCTACGCAAAGCTCTCATTTCTAAACTAATTGCTTCATTTCGACGATTGTAACTGTTCTGAGTGTTAATTTACCTTAGCCTCTAAATCCTTAAAATCATTTTATAATCAAACAATTATTTCGCAAAAATGCTATCTAAAAGTAGTTTTTTCGTGTTTTTAAAAAATGAAAAATTACAAAATTACTTTCAGGTGCAATTTTTTTGAAATATTTGCTCGAATTGAAAACGGTTTCAAGAATTTACGAGCTGACATAAATCAAAACACATTACAGTTTAAGTCATCGAGATCAAGCAGGTACTTTGGGAATGACAGCTTGTCCAAATTAGCAAATCCAAGAAATGTCTACCTATATCAAGAAAAATCTTGAAATCAGTACCTACGCAAAGCTCTCATTTCCAAACTAATTGCTTAATTTCGATGACTGTAAGTGTTCTGAGTGTTAATTTACCCAAGCCTCTAAATCCTTAAAATCATTTTATAATAAAACAATTATTGCGAAAAAATGCTATCTAAAAGTAGTTTTTTCGTGTTTTAAAAAAATGGCAAATTACAAAATTATTTTCAGGTGCAATTTTTTTGAAATATTTGCTCGAATTGAAACCGGTTTCAAGAATTTACGAGCTGACATAAATTAAAACTCTTAACAGTTTAAGTCATCGAGATCAAGCAGGTACTTTGGGAATGACAGCTTGCCCAAATTAGCAAATCCAAGAAATTTCTACCTATATGAAGAAAAATCCTGAAATCAGTACCTACGCAAAAAGCTCTCATTTCCAAACTACTTGCTTGATTTCGATGATTGTAACTGAGTGTAAATTTAACTCAGCTTCTAAATCCTTACAATCATTTTATAATCAAACAATTATTTCGAAAAATTGCTATCTAAAAGTAGTTTGGTGTTTTTAAAGTTAGACCGTTTAAGGTTAGACCGTTTTTTAAAGGTGAAGTTGAACAAACATTCAACATTATACATGTATATATATATAAATATTGCATTAACGACAACAAAAAATAATTAAAATTATTATTATTATTCATTAAAAATAAGTTTGCTGCTCACAGAGATATATAGAACATTATGAAGAATAGAATAAGATCACATTTGTGCCAGGAACACAATCAATGTGAATTATTATGATCCTTTTTGATTTCAATATTGGATGATGTGGTGTCTTCTGTTGAAGACGATGTAGCAGTTTGTGAGGCAGAATCATCTGCAACAGTTGTCGCCTATGCGTCGCGTCGTCGGTGTTGTTGTGTGTGTCGTCATCGGTCTCATTGACTGCAGCAGATATTTCTCCATTGAACTGAATCAAAGAACACAAGGCTCCGAGGTAAAGTTTGTGCTCTAGGAAGAGGGGTTTCATTGGGTGATCGGACCAAAAGTCCATGGCATAGGCAAGCAGTTTCATAGAAATTGGATTCACACGCAGCAAATTTCCCACAAAAACAACTAAACCGACATTTAAGTAGATTTAACCTGAGTATCCTATAAACCTTGAAGATTTACTATACAAAACTAAATCTCCTCAGATGAAGATTAAAAATAAAGACGTGCCAATAGCGGATTAAAAGGACATTCTGCATCCGAAAATTATTTGTCAGATAGCAGCCCCACGCGCGGAGTGCGTTTAATACACTGTTATAAATTGGCATTTCTCTAGTCAGGTCCTTAAAATAAATCTCATTAAGATCATAGGAGGGAGGCCAATAGATGTACACATCGAACTAACTTATTCCAATTTCGAAGTGAAATATTCATCGGGAAAATTAATTTTTCGATTCTGTTGAGATATATGAAGCTGCCCGTCTCACTTCTACACCATAAGATAATAAGGGTAAAGAAATCGAAGTTAAATAAACTAAAACCATGGATGACAGAAGTTATATGTAAAATAAAATGCACAACTGGAACCTACGAACTTGCTCTTGTAGCTAACAACTTTAATGTAGCTAAAAGTTGACGCTGGATAGTATGTAGGTAGTATAGTTATCATATGCAGGTTTAAATCCGATTTAGTCAACATTACCTTGATTCTTACTATAATGAATTTTAGAACGTATGATTCAAGGAATAGTTACATAGCTACCTACCTACAAATGTATATTTAAATCTACATTATGGATTTTAATAATGTACGTAAAGTAGGATGATAATTGTATACATACACTACGTACACATATGTATTTAGGTAGGTAAATATGTATATACAATGTACATTGAAAATGTAGGTTAGTGATAAGTAGGTAGATATATGCATATAAATTTTATATGATAGACATATACATTAATACTCATTTTATTTTTAAAGATATATAGGTATATAAATGTATGAGAGCCCAAATAGTATATGATGTATGTAGGTTGGTATTCAGTGACGTATCTAGCAAAAACATGTGTAGGTATATAGTTTAGTCAGGGAAAATATGCATACAAATATTATGTCTCTTCGATTTGTATTCGATTCCAAAATAAAATGCACGACTGGATCGAACGAACTTGCTCTTGTAGCTAACTAACTTTAATTAAACATTGACGCTGGTAATAGGCATGTAATTTGGTTATCTTATGTAGGTTTAAGGCCTATGTAGCCAATATAACTGATTCTTAGTATAATAAATTGTCGAATGGATGAATCAAGGAATAGTTACATAGGTACCTACCTACCTACAAATGTATATTCAAATCTATGTTATGGCTTTTAATTCTGTAAATTAGGATGGTAATATATACCTACACTACATACATTCGTATTCGTAGTCCGCACTTCATTCTATTGGTATTCCGTCTTTGGTACACGTCAATTAAATTCCGTACCTGCAGTTTTGTTATCATTTTGGGGTGTTTTTCTATAATTGAAAAGGAAGTCTATTGATTAACAGGATATACGATTATAGAAAATTGAACTTAATTAAATTTGTCAATAATTAATGAAAACCACCCGGAGTTACAGATAGTGATGCTGCACACTCTCATTATCGGTTGTGTAGGTTGATGATAAGGAAACAAAATTGTGTGAGCAGTGTTGGACATTAAAATAAAAATAAAATTGTTTCTAAAAAGCATAATTTTGTTCAATAACTTACCAGCAACATAGATATATAATACTTAAATGTCCTATAATCCTCGGATTCGGGTTTATGTTTGTTTTTTTGTCATTTCAAACGATGAGAAATATTGAGTAAACTATTCTATACAGTATTTCTGCCGAAGACACAAATTTCAAAGGTGATGGCTACACAAGTTTGGCTGTTATTTGTGCAGCATTTGCATTGTCCAATTGGTTGGCACCATCATTTCTATCATTTACTGGTCCCAGATGTGTCATGCTATTTGGTTCCTTAACATTTATAATATTTATGGTGGTATTTTTATGGCCTAGCACTTAACTTCTTTACTTGGCCAGTGCAGTTTTAGGAACTGGAGCTTCTATAACATATGGAAATGTCAGGGCACGTACCTGGCTAGATGCAGTAATTCAACGAATATATCCCGAATTTCTGCAATTTTCTGGGCTCTTCTGCAGTTCAGTATCTTTCTTGGCAATCTCTTTGTTTATTTCCAATTCAAAGATAAAAGCACTATCGATGCTGAGACACGGCAACTTGTCATCGGAGTGGTGATTGCTGTTGCAATATTGGGTATCGCCTTCTTGGCTACGAGATCAGTCGAGGCTAACTCTACATCTGAGAGAGAACTACAAGAAGTAAAATCAGGATTTGGAAGTGCTCTTTATGCAATGAAATCAGCTGGAGAATTGTTTGTGAGCAGAGACATGGTACTTTTGAGTTCGGCCTTTTTTATACAGGTCTGGAACTATCATTCTTCAGAGGAGTTTTTGGTTCATCGATTGGCTTTACATCTGCCATCGTAGAAACTAGAAAAGAAACAGTTGGGTTAGGTGGTATATGCACTGGTGCTGGTGAAGTCTTGGGAGGAGGTATTTTCTAAAACATAATAATTAAATTACAGAATTAGGTAATAAACAAAATAATACTCACTTCCAATTCCGATATTTGTTTTGAAGAAATGATGAAATATATAATTTTGTTTACTGTTTTGTCATCTGTCAAAATACTATCACCTCGAATTGAGTAAACTGGTCTTTTCTTGTGGTGGAATTTAGGTACGGGCGCATTAATATGCTATGGTTTGCTTCTACTTTTTGATTGTATTTTCTTCATTTTGAACATGAAATTAATAAATATTGCTTAGTTTGTAAACCAGAGTCAACAAAAACCTTTAATTAGTATGTTAATAGTTTGATAAAGGCATTTAAAAATACAATTTAACTAAAAAGCAATTAATTGTTCAATTTATGAATTTAACGGATTTCCATTTTGAATATTTAAGCTCACCATATCTACCAAAAGTGCAAATGCGCACTCCTCCATTCGAAAAGCCTGTGTTTGTGTCTGCCCCATTTAAAATGCACGGGCAACTAACACCTGCTTGTAGAAACGGAAGAAATCCACTCAATTTAGCTGGTATGGTGTGAGAGATCGAACCCCCGAAGTTGTGCCTCTATAACATAAGATTCTCATCTTTTGAAAATAGCCATTTAATGTCTGACAAATTAAAATGACCCAGAACTATCCAGTATGATTTTTCATCTGTAATATTTTTAATAATGTGTTATATATTTTTAATATGAGCATCATAAGTAGAAAATTCAGATAAATGTGGTATATGTGAGATCAAACATATAAGTGAATATCCTTAAGTTCTAAAGAAGAATGAATAGGTTTATCTATACATACACAGATCTGTTCAATTGAAGTATTATATAAGTTAATTTCAATACTTTGATAAATAGATCTAATAGCAAATAATATACCTCCGCCTCCTGTTAATTCAGATGAACGATCCTTACGATAAACATTGTAATCAGACGAAAAATATTCAGTAGATAGAAAATTAGTATTTAACTATGTCTCAGTGAGTGCGATGACGTCATATGAACAATCAGCAGCAGCAATAAAAAATCTATTAGATTTTGTCCTGCACCTCCAGCGCTGTGATAAAGTATGGAGAGACAATTTCCAATCGAAGTTGCATTATCAAAGTTTTTCTTTACGTTAAAACCTGTTGGTTTGAGGGCAATGTATTTTTTTAACGGTATTCAAATGTTTTAATCTGAACACCTACTGGCCAGCCCGATGGTTGAAAAGCATCATTAAATAATGAAAATGGAATTCCAAGTTTGAGATTAGCATAATGAAGAGATGACATATCTGCTTCTTTTTTGATCAATTTATGTCAGACTAAGCTTGTAGTTGGTATCGTTAATTTATGTGCGATGTAATTAATAACATTCTCTTCATTTATTGATTTATTCAGTCGAGATTATATAAAAAGCAATGGCTGGGTACAGGCGGAAGAGAAGCAAACATTTCAGCATCAGTATTATGTCCAATCAGCTGTTTATGTTTTTTGTTGCGAGCATTAAGCAAGGCAGCAACACCATCCCCAGTCGTGATGACATTAGCACGAACACCAGCACCATTATCACCAGTATTATTTTGATTAGCATCAACCGCAATGACATCGACATCAATATCGCCAGCACCACTACCAAAAATACCATAATCATCTTCAATAACCCAAGCATCATTACCAATGGGGACGTTCACTCAATTATTCTCAGCAATCTGGAATAACTTTCTGTTGTTGTAATGCGTGCAAAACCACATCTGATGAACAAACAGCTGCTCTCATGAAAGCTATCTTCAGTTATCCCAAAAAAAGTGGAATAACCAGCTATCCGAGAACAAATTGCATAGAACCAGCTGACTGCAAAATTCATTGGTATGCGTTTTGCTTTGATTTTTTGACAGCTTTTAGCTAACCTATCTTATTCGTTCACAGATATACTCCGATTGCTTGGTATCCGAGAATAAATGAGTGAACGCCCGCAATAACACCAGCAACACCAACATCAGCAGCAGCAACAATAGAGTCAGCATAAGCCTGAGCTTGAGCATGAGCACAAATAAGCCATAAGATTGGAAACTTTCGTACGTTTCACCCCCCAAAACCCATTTGTTTACATTTTTGTATTTGTAGCTTTGAAACTCTATCCATGAATAGATGGAAATCGAAAAGCAAAACAAAAACAAATTACTGGGCTATGTTGTCTATGATGCTATAGGAAGAGGAACAGAAAAGTTACTTGTGTGCGCATTTCAGCTTGTAGGCAAATGTCAAATGAAAGCAGAAGTTTCGGGTCTTTATATTATTAGTTTATGAGCATGAGCGTCAGTCACTGAGGGCATGTCCTCGGAGGTCGACGATGATTTTGAATCAAGTGAAACGGTATTACTTTTCATGTTGTTTGTTCAAGCAAGAGAGTCAGACATGGAGACTCTTCGTATTTTTATTGAAACTCGATATTTCGGTGTAGATGAGCCAACCATAAGAACTTTACTATCCACGGAGGTAGAAAGCCGTTTAGTTTTAGCATCGGCTGTGGGGAGCCTCTTTGCACGAGTGGAATCCCGAATGTTGCGACTTACATTTAACTTCGATGTATTTGAAATGTATGAGCTTTCTTTGAAAATGATTGAGAGTTCTCTCATTGTTATTAAACAGTTTTGCAGGGGAATGGCAATGCACTTTTCACATTTATAAAATAAATGTTTGTAAGACTTTATAATCTTATTGTCTGTTTTGTTGATTTTACAACATTCCAACTGTGAGTTCAGTCCACATAATTCACATTGTTTAAGAAATAAATCAGTAATGTTTTTTAAACAAACTAAACACTTTGAATTATTCATAATGAAAAGAAAATGATAAAATTATCAGACCAAGTATAAAACACGATAAATAAGTGTAGGTAGCCCAATTTATACTGATTTAAATATAACTCCAAGATCATCGACCTACATGGTCAATCCGATTTTTAACCACACGCAAAAGAACAAAGTTAGGCACTAGCTAAAAGCAAGGGTAGACATTAACTGCCAATACTTCCAGAGATTTTTTTGAGCAACTTCTTCACATTCTAGAAAAACAATTAAATGTTTGATCTTTTTTTCTTAAAGGTTGTGAATGAATGTTTTACCAAGCAATTGAAGTTTTGATGTTGCTGCATGTTGCTGCTAGGTAGAGCAGCATATGGAAACAATTTGCCGCAAGCATATACGTTACGATGAATTTCCATATCAGAATCAAAGCAAAATGTTTATCCACCAACAAAGAGTAGACCTACTCAACGAAAAAAAATGAAAATAATTCATAGTATAAGTATAATAAGTTAAGTTTTATATGTTTAATGAATTGCCAGTATATTTGAGAATAAGTTGGAACAAAAAAAATTAATTACTATCAATAAAAAAACGTTTTTTGGTATTCTGCTATTCCGTCCGTCACAGGTCATGGAAATTCTATTGTCTCAACCGTTCGGAATCTGGGAAGTACTTTCCGACCAAATTGTTGATCCAAATTAGTGTGAATAGCTACTAAAAATACATATAAAAATATATTTACTGTTAAACCACTATAAATTATATTACCTATTTATGTAAAAGTTTTCTGAAAATAAAAATAATGAAAATATATCACGTATATACGTAAATGGGGCGCCAGTCGTCTGGACATGAGCACGCTCCTAATAATTTTGCATGTGATTTTGAGAACATTTTTAAATGTGTATAAATAAACCTTGCTTTTATGTTAAAATACATAATAAGGGTATTCATGCAACCGGATAATTTTCCACCAGACGTTTTCATGAGCACCCCCTTAAAAATACTTGTCGAAATGTGGGAAATAATCAGATGCTCGTTGAACTAACTTTATGAGGTTTATTTCTTCCATTTTTACATCAAATTCTATAGATAATTTTATCTGATTTGTTGATAATTTTTTCCATACACACTTTTATAGTTGATTTCTGCAGAGATAAAATTATCTGGTTTCTGAGGTTTATACGGGTTTTCCGCCGTCGCATGGATACCCTTAATGTAAATTTTAACCATGAAGTAGACAATGTGAATAATACTAGGTAAACAAAATATAAGTGAAATTAATAAAACAAAATTTAAGAAAACGCAAGGAATTGTATTAAGTATGTATGTACGAACAAACACTATTGTATGCATATAAATATAAAAATATTAAATTGAAAAAAATCTTTAACGAAATTAAAGTTCACAACAGTCTACTTCAAAAAATGGTTTCACTTTTCACATATCAGGGGGTTTTGTGTCAAAAGAAGAAAACGGTAGTCTCATCACATGGGCCGATTTGAGTTTACGATAATGGATGAATGAAAATATTTGCCAAAAAATCAAAAACTATATTTTGAACGATAATCGTAATTCGTAATACGGGCCCAGAATCTGTACGTATAGCCTGATATCAATATTCAATAATCTTGATCATTAGATATATCCATGGAAATTATCTTGCTAAATAGAAATAATTTGTCATTTAAAAATAGTTAAACAGTTTCACGAAGGAAGTAAGCATCAGACACACCCTATCTGGTTCATTCCAATCTATATTTAGGATCCCATATATATAAGTAAACATTTTTTTCGTATAAAGCGGTGCCATTTATGGAGTTTTTTTTGGCAATCCGGAATCAAACACTTTGGTGTGATTCTGACGATTCTGAGTTTTAAAGTGATTATATGTGTGAAAATAATTGTGTACGTGGAAATATTAAAATTAAAAAAAAAACTTTGTTGCACAATAAATTATGATACTAAAAATGGAAATAGTCGAGTTTGACGTTCAGGTACATGAATGTGTAAGTGCTTCAGCTTTGATTCTGATTTCAAATCCAGAAGCAAAATTCTCTTCTTTTCAGAATCAGAACTGTAATTTTTTCCCAAGTGGACACTTCAGAATAGTCCAGAAGGCTTCTTGATTGCCAGTTCATTTTCGATGGTCAAATATTTCCGATGAGATTTTTCGATATTCTTGAATTGATGACTTATTTTCTTAAATAACAGCTACAATTTAATCACCTGTCAACATGATCGTTCGTATATATGCCAACGTTAAGCACTTTATGACATAGTGGAGTTGGGTTTCAAACGATTCTCGATTGTGACAAATCTTAAAAATTCCAAATCACTTTTCGCACTTTCGGATACGACATTTTCTTTTCGAGTGGCTTATAAGCTGAGAATATTATGCGGACACTTTTCTGAGCATAAATGTCCAATTTGGTGAAATAGTTTTCTCGTTGATGGATCTCATAGGGTTTGTTTCATTTCTGGGGAACATTTACAATATACATAGGGATTCTCGGGATTCCGTAATTGATGTAGCAAATATCAATACATGATCATTTTTCGTGATATTTTTAACGATATAGACAAGTTTAGATTCTAGTGCGCTCTAGGTCAATAAGAAGATGTTATTTAATGTAACGTTTAGAGCAAGTTTATGCACTTCATCAAGCTAATTATGAGTAGCATTTCTAGCAAGATTCTATTCTGTTTGCAGAATGTCCACATTATCCAAAGCGGGGTTTTGTTTCTCTTGCAGACAGTGGAGCGGTAGAGCATCGTTTATAAGATCAACTGCTTGGGGGATAATGAGATGGAATGCCCATCTGTTTAGAAAACAATTGAGCAGGAGATGCTACACATAATTAGCAACAACCACGCTCCGCTATAAACCGAAGATCGGACTACGAGAAGCTAAGCAGTGCATATAGCCTGCTGACGTAGGATAAATTATAGATGATGTTTTTGTTGAAATATGGACGTCTTTTCCAGTTGCTGCACATGAGAGTAGAAGAGACTAATAGTACGTACTCAGTTCTTGGAAAATTTATTAAAGTTGGTAAGAACCGTAGTCAACATTCTTTGAATAGTGTTTGTAAGTAACTTTGATGTGATATTAAAATATTTAAAAAAGTTTATACGTTATTGTATTTTTTTCTGGCATTTTATAGCTTTGTTAACCAATAAAGTCCTGATGAAGAGCATAATCATGGGAAATTCTGAATTAAAAAGTAAACCGAAATGAAGCATACAGCGATAAGGATCGTCAGGAAAAGGCCAAAAACTATTCTAAATCTGAGTTAAATAATAATAATTGACAATTTACAAGATGATGCAGTGTTGCCCATTATAGTGAAAAAACTTACTTGGCAACATGCATTTGTAATCCCATGCCCTTACAACAAAATTAAATTTTTAATGTTTTAACTGCTTCTGTTAATACATCTCCTAGCATCTTATTTGTATCAATGTATTCAGCGATGAATTTATTTGCGTTGATCTGCTCTTTCACGAACTGGTGACGCACGTCTATATGTTTTGTACGTGCTCTGTACGCATTGAGAACAGCCAAGTCGAAGGCACTCTTGTTATCGCAGTAGATTTTTGTAGAAGCTGTATCTTCGAGTAGCTCACCTTAGAAACGTTGTAACCACAAATCTTCTTGAGTTGCTGATGACATTGATATATACTCAGCTTCTGTGATAGACAATGCAACAGTAGCTTGCCTTTTGGTGCTCCAAGAAATCGCAGCACCCTGCATCTTGAATACATATAACGTTGTTGATCGCCTTTCGTCTATCTTGGAAACCCAGTCAGCATAGCAATACCCCAGTAAATCCTTGTTACCATTTTTGGTAAATACCAGCTTTGTATTGACGGTGCCCTTAAAGTAACCAAAGATTCTCTTAACGGCAATGTGTGACTTACCGGGGTTTTTATTATATCGGCTCAAACAGCTGACGGAAACGATAAGTCCGGATGTGTTACCTGAGCAGCGAACATTATGCACCCGATGCCTTCTTGATAAGGCACGTTCTTCAGTTCTGCAGTTTCCTCTTCATTTTTTGAACACATTTCTTTTGAAATAATCTGGTTGACATCAACTGGAGTTGAAACTGGATTAGAATCCAACATTCCAAAGAGGTGAAGAATCTCCATGATGTATTGCTCCTCGTCAATATAGATGGTACCCTGGCTTCGATCGCGCTGTAGTAGCATTCCTATTATGAAGCGCGCTTCTCCCACGTCTTTCATTTGGAAACTTTCGATCAGCGTTAACTGTTTTCATCTTAACGTCTTTTGACATCACTAATATATCGTCCACATATACTGCTACAAATAACTTTTTGTTCGCCATCAATTTGTAGAAAACACAGGAATCAGCTGAAGATTTTTTCATTTCGAAGGCTGCAAATGCTGAATCCAACTTGATGTTCCAAGCCCTGCTTGACTGTTTGAGACCGTAAAGAGATTTGTTTAGCGTGCATACCTTTGTTCCAGCACTACTCATGCCTTCGGGTGGGATCATGAAGATATTCTCACTGAGTTCGCCTTGGAGAAATGCAGACACTGCGTCCATCTCGTAGATATCCATGTTTCATAATCGACGCATTTTGTTTGCGCGTAGCCCTTCACTACTTAACGAGTTTTGTATTTCACAATTTTACATGCAGCATCTCTTTTTGTGCGAAACACCCATTTGAAGTCAATTGGTTTTCGGTTCGGTGGCAGCGTCTCCAACGTCCATGTCTTGTTTTGGTTCAAAGCCTCGAACTCCTCATTCATCGCAACACGTCGTAAGTTGGCATCCGCTCTGGGTATAGCTTCACTTACTCTGACTGGATCATTTACTTCCAAACTTACGGCTGTCATACTCACAAAGTCAGGTCTCTGTATATACTTCGGTACGCGAGATGATCTTGTTTCTGAGGTTTCAACTTCTGTACTTTCTGGTGGTAAATATTCTTCATTTTCCGGTTGAATTTTTGTTTCACTTTCAGAAAAAAAAGTTTCTTTAGATGAATCGGATAGGCTGGATCTGGAACTTGATTCATGGTGAGTACCGGTTTCTTGTCATTCAATAGTAGGTTCCTCTTCGGATGTGCAGATTCAGCAGACTCATCCCCAGTGAATCGTCTTGACATATACTGATATAATTATTTTCATTTTCAAAGAAAACTTCATCACTGCTGATGTATACCTTTTTGTCTTCGGCCCACTAAAACATAATCTTTGGAGTTTTCACAATATCCCATCATGAGACATTCTCTAGACTTTGGGTCAAATTTCTTTCTCAATTATTTTGGTATGTGCACCATTGCACGGCAACCAAAAACTTTAAAGAATTCTAAATTCGGTTTCTGACCACTCCATTCTTCTTGGAGAGTCTTGTCTGTCAACTTCCTTCTTGGAGAACAGTTGATTATGTGCACTGCTATCGTTACAGCTTCACCCCAAAACTCGGTTTCTAATTTTGCGACGAAGAGCAAACAGCGGGCTTTTTCGACAATCGTCCTGTTGATTCTCTCGTCAAAACCATTCTGCTCCGGCGTGTACAGATCTTGGTGCTGTATTCCATGCTTACGTAAGTATGACTTCAATGCCGTTGTCAGTGCAGTCTTTGTTTTCCTTTCAGTTTCGTTCTCAAGCAGCCGCAGCCGGAGATTAGAGCTTGAAGATCGTGTTCAAGAGAAAGCGAGACAGGTAATTAAAATTGTTGGCGGGGAAAATAATGTTGATGTTGGTGTTGGTAGGGCTGTTGCAGCAGTTGCTGTTGAAGGTGTGGGTGAGATGGGTGTAGATCAACGATAAGAGCAAGAAATACGTGACCACTGTCAAAATCAAGAACAAGATATAGAAAACAGAAACCGAGAAATTCGTACAATGAGACAAGGACAACAAAACGTTAAAAACGGTGGTGGCAGTGGAATTCCCGAAAATTTGGGAGTTGTTGGACAAATGGAATGGATGATGCAAAATATGATAAGTGAGAATCGAATCCGTAATGAACAAATCCAGAGACCAAACCATCGATATTTTGGTAGAACAAATCCAAGGCTTGACTCAGAGTGTTCTACCAAATGCCAGGGGTACTCCAAAGCACGAGGACACACTTGTTGCTTGCCACATGATGCCAGATTTTACGAAAAATATCGAGAAGTTTGATGGCGAAGGCGATACTGTTTTGGCAAAAAATTGTTCGAAGATGTAGAAAGTATGTGCTATTTACATCGGTGGTCTGATGACTACGCTTTGGACGCGGGGAAGATGAATCTGGTTGGTGGTGCAAACCATTGGCTAAATGCAATAGCAGATGAGATTCAAATTTGGAGCCACTTCAAATCATTATTTGAGAGCACATTTTACGTCAAAAAAAACATGTCTATGAGATGGCAAAAGATAGTTAGTCGTTTACAGTACAGTAATGAAACCTCTAGCACTTATTTCCATGAAAAATATGAACTTTGCCGACAGCTGAAGCTTAGTTTTGATGAAACTTAGGAGATGATATTAACTGGACTATGGGCTCGAGATGCAGCGAATTCCCTAATGGGCTGCCGGCATCTAGACGCAGATGATCTTCTCCACGACATCCTAAAATTTGAAATAATGAGCTAGTCACGAATTGGGCAGTATAGATTCCAGTCTAACAAGTCTCATCAGTCTGCAATTCCGCCGAGAAGCAACGAACATCATGACAGTCGTCCTCGTGTAGCAAGGGAACAGGTATGTGCATATTTTTTTGGTCCTGCACTCACAAGTTCGGTGATATAACTTCCAGAACCATAGCAATCCAGCTCGTTCGTCATATACCCAATTAGATCTCCTGTTTCGTGTTCATATTCTCCATCTACACTAATGTAAATTTTAGAGTCTGTGTCATAATATAGAACTCTTTGATCCAATTTATCCAGAAGGTCATATAATTTTGAGGTGCTCGGTCAGTTGTGTATGCAGCGATGGAAACGTTATCAGTATATAAAAACTCTGCTGTTTCTTCTTTGTATTGGTAGTTTATAACGACGTTATTTTCGTTAATTGGAAGTAAGTTGGAGACTAAAATAGAAGGTTTTTTAATCATTTCATACAAATCGGCTGGGTTATTTAAAATAATCGTTTTCATTTGGTTTTCTCTGTCCAAATTTACCCCAGAAAGAATTTAGTATGAGCTTTGCCAAAGATCTTTTCCTTTCATTTTTTTCTACCTCATCAAAATCAAGCTGAATATTTTCATATTGTAGAAAATCACAGATGTAGACATTTTTTCCTCATCTGTGATGCAGTTTATTGGCCACCCAGAGGATTCCTGTTTAATTTTTAAGAACTGATCCATCATAGCATCAAAAAGACCATTCGTTCCTGCGTTTTTATTGTATTGCACTACCTCGTATTCCCATATCTCAAAGATGCGAAGTAATTTGTATCCTTTCTTCATAGCACAAACCACTTCTTCTATTATCCATGTCATAGTAATAGATCTTTCACTATTGGAGTGCGAACAAAATCTTTCTTTTGATTTTGTGAAACTACATAATGTAAACATTAGCTTTTGATGTTGTTTGATGGGGGGAATAGGGTGAAACAATTCTCCCGGTGGTAGTATTGTGCACTTAATTACTCCACTTATATTTTCCAATATCAAGCTCGAACAAACATCATGATCTGTATGGGCTTTAGGGTGCTTAATTTGGAATTTTCCATACTTACATACCCATGGATATAGAGAACAGACGTACATATATTTTATTTTTTCCCCGTTTTTACATTTATAATGACTTTTTATGTTCCCTGTTCTCCCACCATAAAAAGCATCTCGAGGATTAAGTGGGAAAGTATCCAGAAAGTTATGATTCTCCAGAAATTCGATATCAGACTCATTCATGGCGGTCATAAGCCTTTCAAAGTCGCAGCCCCACATTTCAATAACTTCATATCCAAAAGATTTTAAACGATCTATCCTAGCTATTGTCCTTTCAAATCTCTTATTTAAGGTGCCATAAGAATCTTTGCTCACGGGTTCATCCCGTTTATGCTTAAGGCAAACAGGGTGACCGTGAAAAAAACACCCATGAAACTCAAATATTTGCTGCGTTTCTTCGCAAAATCCATCGACCTTGTTTCCGGCAATAGTGACTTCTAGACCATTTGCAGCATGCTTGGGGATGATTTTCCGTGCCCTGGCTTCCGAAATCTGACATTGAATTGCATGCTTCGATTGGTTACATGAATGCCAATATCCATTTCGAGGGATTAACCTCAATATATCTTCATTCAGAAAATTACGTCGAAATACTATTGTGGTAGCTTCCAAAAGGTTTCAACATTACATTCCAATAGAAACAACTCCCGAAGCTTAAGACATGTGTCAGTTAAAATTTTGACATCGCTTATACATTATTCCACTAAATCATTTTTCATTGCGAAGTCATCGTTCTTGTGCTTTCCATACCACTTTAAGAAAACTTTTCTTTCTTCCGATTTCATGGTGTCCGGACAGTAAAATTACAGAGGGGGTAGTTTCGCTACATAACTTTCATTTTCCGTTGCGTTAAACAAATAAGGAAAATACCCTTTTTTCAATGTAGGTTCTAGGTCAAACAAACGCTTTAGGTAACTGCGACAATGCCATTGGGAAATAATTTAGGGAATCAAGGACCTTCACATTCTCCACCAGCATCAGAATAATTTTTGTGCCACGCATTATCAGTTCTGGCGTCCAATTTGTTTCAGTTATTATATAATTGAGAATAAACTGGTGGTCATATGCTTGACCATTGTGCGCAACTACTATTATCTTAAGCTTTTGTCTGATTTTCATGACATAAATAAATAAAGAAATTTACAATTACATCCGTGTCAATAACATGCTGCCGGAATCCACAAGTATTGCAAATTTTCCATTTTTCTAACTTCAATGCAAGAGCTGCATCTCTGTTGAAAAACATAAAAATTTGGCTTATGAAAGTTGATACTATGTTCCTCAGTAGTCGAATCGTGTTGACTTTCAAGATCGCAAAATATGTAAAGATAATTAGATATTTTTGGGCTTCGTTTATCTGGTAATATAAAGCAGAATGGTCAAAAATTTTTACACTGGTTGCAGTAGACTTCTTCGCACACATGCTCCCTGCTTTCTATAGTTTTTCTACGGTTTTTGCATATTTGCAATGTTTGGCACAGACTGATTCCTTTTGGCTGCTTGATGCTTTGTGGTTGTCGAAGCGTGTACGCCCCTTGAAGCTTCGATTACAATCTCCACAAGTGACTTCATTAGGTACTCGATTACAATTTGGCGTTTTTTGACTTTGAGGACATGTTTTAGCTCATTTATGTCTTTCTTGCGTTTGAAATGGGATATGGCATTTTTCACAATAATAGGAACAGCAAAATGCCGATGTCAAAGAAGTTATTAAATTAAAATGGTTACTGTCATATACTAAATTAATCTTTTTTCCTTCGAATTTATTTGATGGTGCACCTTGAAATATTGTTCCCCGTCCTCTTGTGGAAAATTCGTACACTGTAATTTTGTACTCATTCAAATAAGTTTGGATTTGACGGAGGTCAGGGATGCTGCAGCCTTCCTGCGGAATTTCAACCCCCGATTCAGCAACCAGTTGGAGAGCTCATATCACGCCCTAGTATACCGGCACCAGGTAAGTCATCTAGTTCATCGACAATGATCCATTTGGTCCAGAATTTTTGGGGAAAATACAAATTCGTTTTGATTGTCCCTAATGTTATGCCTACACCTCCAAAAATACCACCTAATTGCTTTGTTTCCCGATAGTTAATATTGGATGCATTTTTTAATAAACTTCCTTTTAATAAGCTCGAGTCTGCGCCTGTATCAACAAAGACAAGTATCTTTCCGTGCTTAGCCAAAGACATGGTTAGCTCGACGAACACATCATGCTTACGTATATTCTTAAATGCATACCAGATATTAGGTTTATTTTTCTTTCCCTTACCCACAAAAACATTGACTATTTTATTCAATAAAAATAAACTTTAATTTACTCGCCTTAGACACAACAATTTCATTCACCTTAAATATGCAGTCATATAAAACAATACAAAAACTCATAATGAGTAACCAAATATCTATCCGGCCTAGGTTAATTTTTCTCTAGAAGAAGTAGGTGCCTACGTTCTTTGTTTTACTTTGCCAACCAACTAAAAAGTGAGGAAATTTGAGCCTGGGGTTTTGTCGCGATAATTGTTTAGTTTTTTTAGTTTTTTAGTTTAGTTTAATTTTTTATTTATCTTCAGTTTAAATACATACGGATATTGATTTTTACATAAATTCATCTTAAAACTAACATAATGTATTGTTTATCATTAAAAAAGAAAGCAATAGTAAAAATACATTATTAATTAAAAGTCTTTACCACTACTTGAAGAAAAGATACATTATGTTGTCTTGTGACAAGTGTCGAATGCATCTTCATGAAAGAATATAAAGATAAAAAAATAATAGATATATACAATTTTAAATACTGTTTAAAAATATAGTTGTGGGGTAAATTATTATAAAATATGAAACAAAAGTAAATAAAATAGAAATTAAAGGAGAAAGATTCATTAGCATATACAAACTTAACGAGTGATTCCAATTATGTTATGGATTTCCTCAAAATTGAAGTCAAAAAGCCATATCTTAACTTTTCTATTGAAAGAGAATTCAGAGCGAATAGAACGAACGTCAAGGGGAAGAACGTTATACAATCTGGGCGCTACTGATGTGTAAAATTTAAGAAAATGCTGAGTATTATGTGCTGGAATATAAGCGAGATTACTTTCGTTACAGCGTAAAGAGTAAGCAGATGAATTCATATTAACAAGATATCCGCTTCTTAAATAAAAGATTTTTAAAACTTTATCAAAGTAAAGATGTTTTAATGGTAAAATCTTAGAGCTTGAGAATAAAGAGAAGCTATGTTCAAGACGTCTTTTCCGCCAGATTGTTCTTAAAATATGTTTTTGAGAAACTAACAATGGTTGTAGGTAGTTTTTAAAAGTTCCACCCCAACAAACTATACCATACTGAAGTTTAGATTGCACCAATCCATAGTAAATCGTTTCAAGAAGTTTCCGACAGCAAAGTTTTCTAAGATGATACATTATATAGGTTGCAGATTGCAAGTATTTCTTAAGAGACAAAGTATGAGCTTTCCAATTCATTTTACTATCAATAGTTAACCCAAGATAATTGAATTCATTAACATTTTTGATTAAAAAACAATTAGAAGAACATTTCACATCAGTATCAAAAGTAAGTTTTTTGTTTGACATATGACAAGTATAAGAACTCAACGAAGTATTTTTGCAGTCCCAGCTGTGCTGAATTAGTTCTGGAGGATTTTGTTCAAGCAAAGGCAAGTTGAAAAACATAACTTTTGTTTTTTCACTTATCACAAGCTTATGAATTCCAAGCCAATGTCTAATAGAATCTAAGTCATGATTTATATCAGCAACCAAATCCAAAAGAGAGAAGCTATAATAAGCACAAGCTAAATCATCAGCAAAACCAGTAACTGTACCTTTTAAGTTCAAACCAAAAACAGAGTTTATATAAATCAAGAATAAAATTGGACCAAGAACGGAGCCTTGAGGTACTCCAATATTAATATTAAGACTATCACTTAAAAGTGTTCCAATTTTTACAGATTGTTTTCTACCTTCAAGGAATGAAGCAAACCATTTCAACATAAAGCCCCTGAAACCAACTTTTTCTAATTTTTTCAAAATATAACATGGTCTACGATATCAAAGGCCTTAGTTATATCAATATATAAAGCAGCAGTAGGTTTTTAAGTTCATATTTTCATAAATATGAATGCAAAAGTTAAGCAGTGCATCTTCAGTAGATTTACCAGCCCGAAATCCATACTGTTTCCAACTAAAAAACGAAATCTTCTCCAAATAGGTTACAATTCTCGTTTTAATGATTTTTTCAAAAATTTTAGAAAACACTGAGAGGAGCGAGATGGGTCTATAATTCTTGATAGATTTTCTATCACCTTTTTTGAATATTGGAATTACTTCTGCCATTTTTAAGTTTGTTGGAAATTGACCATGAAAAATACTTTTATTGAATATATGTGCTAAAACATCAACTAAATTAAAGCAAACTTTTTTAAGAAAATTATTAGAAATACTATTTTGTGTAGATGCATCCCAATTGTCCAAAGCCATTATGGTTTCAAAGATGAAATCGGTTCAAAGTAAAAACTGTTTGTATAGAACGCTTCATTGAAACAATTATCAGGGCAAGCGTTAGAACTATTGTTGATTCCAGCTTCAGAAAGAGTATTTGAAGCTATTTCAGTAAAATATTCATTAAATAACAGAAAGGTCAACGACATTTGAATTAGCATGAATCAAATTAACTGGAGCATCAGAAACCATTTTTTTGTCAAACAATTCATTGACTATTTCCCATTCCTTTCTTTAATTTCCTCGGGCATTATGAAATTTGTTTACATAAAAATTTTCTTTGCAGACGCGAACCTCAATATCAATCTCCTTACATAAAAACTCATAATTTGTTCGAAATCTAATGTTATCAGGGGGCTTTTTGCATTTTAACCATAACGTATTTTTTTGTTAATCATTTTTAAAAGGTGCGTAGACATCCAAGGTTTTAGTTTTTTAAGTTTATTTTTTCTGGAACCAAATGTATCTGAGCTGTAAATAACGTGGCAATTCAGAATTTGAACAAATTTTTCAAAAGCTAGAGAGGGATCAGATTCAATGTAAACTTCTAACCATCTTTCCTGATTTAAGCTCGTTCTCAGAAGATTAAAATTCGTTCTTAAAACTGTCTTGAAAGAAACTTCTTTTACGGTTTGGTATTTTTTCATTTCCATAAAGTCGAAAAACAGGCAAGTCATACAATGATCAGAAATCTTAAGCTCAGATATTGAGCTAATGAGAGATATGTTAACTTTGAGGTCAAGTCTAGCAAAGATATGATCAATGCATGTCTTAGTGGTAGAGGTTATTCTAGTAGGTTCATTTATACATGATTCTAACCCATTAGATGACATTAACGACATGTAGTTTTCAACAGTAGTAGACTCTTTTAAAATATCTATATTTATATCACCTACTACAAACAAATTTTTAGCATTGTGATTGCTAAGAATGGTAGAAAGCTCTTCAATAAAAACATCTTCACTAATAAAATTAAATCTATAAATACATATAAAAATTAGTTTGATCGAATCGATAGTTAGAGAAATCTTGAGCATATCACAACTTAATAAATCCAAGCTTGAATACTCACAATTTATTCCATCCTTTATGTACACACAAGCACCACCAGACGCATAAGAATTATTACACTTCGCATACATCGTATAACCGGAAATATAGAAAAATTCTTTTTCATGCTCAAAAATCCATATTTCAGTTAGAAAAATTATATCAGGCTTATTAACGAATGATTCAAGATGAACCAAGAACAAATCAAAATTGTTTTTCAAGCTTCGAATGTTTTGTTGAATAATAAAAAAATTATTTATATAACTATCAGAATTAAAAACACTTTTATGAAATTCTCTCTCAAATTGGCAAAAAGGAGTAATTAACGAAGAAACATTCAAATCTAAATTAAAATTTTCATCCATATTTAGATTATTTTATTAATGTCTTCAATTGAAGATATGCGAAACGTCTTACTTCCTTCATGTTTTTTCATTAAAATTACTCCTCTTTTGATCCATAAATACGAATTTTTTTTCTTTTTTAATTTGTCTAGCTTTGTTAAACAAAAGTCTATTTGAACTTGTAAGAGTTTCATTAATAAAGATTGGTTTATTATCCAATTGTTCACCAAAAATAGCAGATGAAATTTGTTTTTTTCGCTGATTAGAGATGATCTTTTCCTTGAAATCCATAGTTTTAAATTTAACACACACGATGTCTAGAGTTTTTGTCGGCATAGAAGGAGAGCTATTGTTGTTTTTGTTAATTGCATGTACCTTACTTTTGATAGATTTAACATAACAATGTTTGATATCAGAAGCATTGAAACTCACATCCAAACCTTCTGAAATTAGCTTCACTACCGACGGCAAAACACTTTTTTGGTCAACATTTGGAATGCCCACAATGTCAATGCATTTATTTAGAGATTTTTGTTGTAATAAATTCACTTTGTTTTCCAATTTATCAACTTTGATCTGTAAAGTGCGATTGTCTTCTTGAAGCACATTTATAAGAGATAATGTATTACCATTCATTTCCTTAAGAGAAATAATCTCTTTGTTCATTGACAAGATCTCTCTATAAACTACTTCCAGAGTGATAGCTTGGCTGTGACCGCTAGCATTAGGCATTGACGGCAAGTGATTTATCTCATTAGTTATAGGCAGGTGTAGTGCAGATGTTTTTAGTGGCGGTGAGGTGGAGTGTTGTTTGTTACTACTTTTGACAAAGATGTGCTTTGAACTTTGTTTAAGATTAAGATCAACTGTAAGCGGTGGTGGGGGCGATGGCTCAGATGCTGAAGTGGATGAGGATGTTGAAAATTGTGCTGGTGCTGGCGGAGTGATAGCGGGTAGGGATGAAGTGGTGGTAGAATTTCGGTTATGTTGTGGAATACTTTGTGGTGATGGTGGTGGTGATGCTGGTGTGGGTAATGAAGATGTAGGTCCTAGTGTGCGTGATGAAGGTGATACATATTGTGTTGATGCTGCTAAAGCTGGTGTGTGAGAATTTAGAACTTGTGTTGGAGAATGACGAAGCGAATCTCTTCCCTTTTTATTGCATTTTGGACAAGCAAAAGGTATATTATTCTTTTTCATATAGTCTTTGTCAGCGGGTTTTAAATTAACACAGTTTAAATGAAAGAAAGTCTTGCAAATATGACACTGAATTCTAGCATCCCGGCTTCCAACTTTTAGTCTACATATACAATACATATTTAATGTTTAAGATTTAAATTAATAAAGAAAAATTCTCTTCACGTGTATACCCCACAACGTTACAATGAGAACTTAGCTATCGCCGTCGTGTTAGCTGATTGTGGTGACGATATTTTGGATATGTCATTTTTTTATAGTACTTTCAAGTTGAGTTTTTAATGATGTAATCTGTTTTGAAGAGGTACTTGGCGGAGTCTTGTGAGTGTTTTCGGAAGACAATACTCCGCATTGAAATGGCCCCCAGGGCATTTCCCGTTTGCTCCTTAAGATAGTTTTTTTTAGAAAAACAATCGCCCTCCACGTGTCCCATCCTAGAACACCATATACACTTAACTCTGGGCTTTAGAGATGTCCGCGTCACTCGTATTTGCGAGCGGGGACAATTGTTTTGAATATGCCCATACTCCTCGCAAGTATTACAGTAGTGTGTATTTTTCTCATTTGACAATCAACATAAGTGTGGTTTTGTTTTCCAAAAAATCCACATTTTGCAATATAACTTGTAGACCTATTAGATTGCCTCGCACTGGGATGGGGGGAGCCTTGAAATATTTGGTCATTGTTCGGAATCGGGATTTGGCAGTGGGGTGATATTTGAGTAGGTGCTGTGTAATTAGGTGCATAGTATTGGCCAAACACCTGTGGCGTGTACACATTTTGTAAATTATGTTTATTTCGGGGTATATTTGCAATTGGCTGTTGGTTACCAAATGTGTATAATGGTTGTGATATTTGAGGAGGGAAGGAAGTTGGCGCCTGTGAATAACTAGGGAACTGTAAAAAAACTTGTCCTATAGTACGAGAGGATAAAAGACTCTGTTGCGGGTGGAGCAGCAACGAAGCTTTATGAGCTTGGTCTACCAGTTTGCTTAAATAGGTTTTTTCGGTGATCAACATACATTGGCGTACGAGAACCTCAAGTAGTCCCTTCTGAAAAGCCAGTACTGCAGACTTATAAATTTCTTTTAACAAAGCAACCGAGTCGCTATCTGAATAGTTGATGGCTATTACTTCTTTTGCCTTGGCCTGAAACCCAATCACGCGTCTGGCAAACGAGTAAATGTCCTCTGTCGCTAGTTGGTGTAATTGCTTACTTTCATTCATCACGCTGTCAATTCATTCATCGTCTCAAGTTCATTCAACGATTTAGGTGTATTTACTCGACAGAGTTCGAAAGCACTAACAACTAATCTGGTGGTAACTAGAGAAACGTATTGTTCCTCATTTGCACCATCTAGGCACTCAAAACCTAGCCGGCATGCATTTAGAAACTCATACACCTTATTGCTCAGTTCCGTTGTTCCTGTTCCCGAAAACTGAGGGACCACACGTGAAACCTTCTTTGAAATATTTTCCAAACTCATTTTGTTTAGATTGTCTGAAGGAGATGGAATTATTTGCAGAAACTTAGAGGGGAGTTCCTTGTCCTTTGTTCGCTGGTATTTGGAGTTTGCACACCCTTACTACTCGTAACAGTGGAAATAATCTTTGCGGCTAAAGGTGTGGTAGGTGAGGATACGGAGAGCAACGGCTGTAGGTTTTTTTAATGCTATATTTAGGTCTTATTTTTTCTCTTAGTTCCTTCTGAGCAGACAAGCTTTTATTAAATTGGCCCACTAGTTGGCCTACCTGCTGGTCAGCTTCTTCTACGGATTGCCGGAGTTGTTTTTCTGCCTCCTTTCGCAGTAGTTCGCTTTTTAATAGCTTGTTTACTAGTTTTTGGGTGTCCTGAGCGTGTTTTTCTCAAAAATTCTGTACGGCTTTTGTGTATTCCGTCAGAATAGCATCTGTTGTTTCAACACGAGTGTTTTGACCCCACTGCGAACTTAAACTTTGCTTAACCAGCTGGTAAACTTCAGGATTTAAAATATCCTTTAGCTCAGAAAGAAATAATTCATTAACCTCTGTTATCTGCCGTTGTTGTTCCTTTCTTTCCCAAATGCAGTTGTCGGTTTTCTTCTATTAACTCGTTAAGTCTGGTCTCAGTATCGCTGTTGGCCATTAACTACAAAAAAAACTCAATACCTATCCCAACAACTTGGGGAAACATAAACAATTAATTACAACAACAAAAATTATCATACAAATTCATCAAAAACCTATGTATTAAAACCAACCCAAATATACAACAAGAAAATGAAAGGAATATAACAAGTAATGTGACACTGTTTTTTTTTTGTTTTTTAATTTTAAATTTCACCCCGAAGTTATTTCCTGCCTGCAGAGAGCTCATTGGAGGTTGGATTACAAAAAAAAAAACAGATTAGATAGACCAAATCGCGGTCAAAACTGGGAATGTAGTAGATCTCACTTACATTGATAACAAAAAAACAAAAAAACGAAAAATAGAAAAAATATAGAAATAATATAAATTTTATAGTAAGTAGCCAATGTTATGATTTGTATACCTACCTTTTTATTTTTTTTTGTTGGTGTCGTTTTTTTTCCCCTGAATTTATTTTAATTCTTAAACACAATTTTGCCAATGTTATTTTATATTAATTTCATAATTTGTGAATTATAGTTGTTAGTTACTTTTATATATTATTCACTTTTTGGCAAGAAAAAATCAACACTGGTTTAAACTTGGTCGATCGGTTGAGTGTGTATGCGTCGATCGCAATTTTTTATTGTATTCGAACAAAGAGATTTTTAAGATTTATTGACGACAACGTCTTCTCCATACTTTTTTTTTCTAAAGTCACTTCTATACAATCTTCAATTTAAATATGATGAAATCGAATTGAGTTTAAGAACATATTATTTTTTTTAACTATATTTCTCGAAAAAATTGTTAAAGTGGATC
The DNA here is from genome assembly GCA_910595825.1 of Philhelius pedissequus. Classification (NCBI taxonomy): domain Eukaryota; kingdom Metazoa; phylum Arthropoda; class Insecta; order Diptera; family Syrphidae; genus Philhelius; species Philhelius pedissequus. Next base: position 246,581,900 of record OU343160.1, on the reverse strand, counting down.
AAAGTGTCTATAATTTTTCTAAAAACCAATCTTCTTTTTTTGTTTTCGCGAACCGGCTGCCAAAAAACTTATGTTAAAAAATGACTCAAATGGTAAACTTGGTTTCTGTTCGACTCCTCCAAGTTTTAGAGACCAACCTGGAACCGACCTATGGTTACTTCCAAAATGCATCACTCAGATTTGACCTACTGAAGAGTTGCATTCTGAAAGTAGGGCTTTGTACTGAGTCGTTTCGTCACATTATGTGTAACGGAAAACTGCTGTCGACGATTAATACCTATTTCGCAATTAAATGTATTTCGACAGCAGTTGACTCAGTACGTTATGCCTTATGTGTGCACTTATGTGCACAACACAAAAATTCGGCGTTATTTCAGTTTTTAAAAGTGTAATAACGCCGAATTTTGGAATTCGGCGTTATTTCACTTTGTCACGTGGCTTGAGAAATAAGTCCCACTATGTATTAGGTTTTCTTTGGTACTTGTGTGAAGTGCTTTTTGCAATTAGGTTAACCGCGTACAAAAAGCTCGGTGCGTATGGGGGCATGCTGCCCCCTGCAACGCCCTGCTTGGCTCAATATATTATTTGGGGTGGATTTTTTGGATTTGAAGATTTCTTTTTAAAAAACTGGAAAAAAATGTTCACATACCCAAACTTGTATCCACTCCAAAACCTATATTGGGGCAGGCAGGGGGGTTGCAGTGGGCAGCATGCCCCCCTCCCCTACGTACCGAGCTTTTAAAATTTATTATTTACATTTGAAATCGTTTTGAATTAAGATTTCACAATGTGTCATGTGGCCATACTCATTTCTTATAAAATTTGAGAGTTTTGTCAGTTATGAATCTTTATCTAAATGTCTTCATAAATGAAAAGCGAAATAAGGCCGACTCGGCTTTATTTCACTTTATCAAAGTGAAATAAGACCGAACATTGAAATTTGGCTTTATTTCGCTTTCATAAAGCGAAATATCACCAAATTTCGGAATTCGGCGTTATTTCGCTCGGCGTTATTTCCTGACAGCATTACATCATACATTTAAATATACCTACGTACACCCACCTATATCTTTAAAAATCCCATGAATATTATGTATCTATATTGCGCCTATCATATAATGTCGTATGCCTACACCTACATCCTTCATTTTGATTATATAAATATGTACATATTTACAAACCTAGGTTCCATCTAGGTACATATAGGTACATATCACCCTCCAAATTGACCAACATAATTTAAATCCATTTCAATAACGAATAAATAGTTACCTTTATAACTACCTTGAATCATGCATTCGACAATTGATTATAAATACTAAGAACCCTACCTACATCGGCTTTAAAGCTACCTAATGATTACTAGACTACGTACCTACTTACTAACAGCGTCAGAGATTAGCAACATTTTTTTTTTCAACCTTCTTTTAAAAAACAAACATACTTACATTGCGTATGTAGGTACTAATTTTATTTGAACAAAACCTACATACATACCTATCCCACAAAATAAAATATTCCTCAAATTAATTTATTTTGCTAGTTGCATGTTTTTTGTATCGCCACAAATCGTCGTACCCACAGAGAAAAAAATACACATCATTCATACCTACCTAAAAAAAATCTTTCACACTATCAAAGTCCTCGTTTCTATTTCTTCAGTTTAGTGTATTCTATACAAATTTTTTTGTGTTTTTTTCTCTCACTCCAACTCTTATAGCATTGTATACAGCATTGCTATTCTTCATTTATTATTATTATTCTTACGTCCTACTAATATTCTTATCTTATTCCTTCACTGTTTACATATCCTCAAGTCTCCCATAACCCCACCGAGCAAAGGTCGGCTTCATAATAGTACTATAGGAATGTATATACAAAGCTTAAGCCCAGAGAATTCTCGGGGCTTAGCTATTGGAGAGGATAAAAACTATGCTACCAAATTTATTTTCTCTAAGTTATCGATAAAATGTATTGAAACTTCAAAACTGACATTTTGACATATCAGTCAATTATTAATTTTATTTGGTTTGGTTGAGCATTGTGAAAAAAATGTAAAACAAGTTTTTTTTTGTTTATCGACAACCGAAGATTTTTATTTATATTCCGCGAATCGCCGAGCAGTCTCCATGAAACGACGAACTTTAGATGGCACCTGTGGCATTGGTGTCCTTACCATCGCCGCTGTTTACAGCTGTTTTCTAAATGTCTTCTTGTAAGTGTAACAGTACTGCCAGATTTGCACTAAGGGCCTTGGTCGTTTATTTCAACCAATTCCCCCGGGATTGAAAAAAACGCACCTATTATTTGTACAAAACAACAAACATAATAGACAACGTCAACAAGAAATTATTATTAAATTAAGTGAATTTGAAAGTAAGTGTCTGTTGAATGTTGAAAGTATGGATGTTTGTTTCGGTAAAGTGGGCGCGCGCGCATTCGTGAAATTATAAATGTATTTACCTGATAGGTTTTTCGCGATCACGGTGTATGCTTAAATGAAATGTGAGTGCTTTATAAAATTAATATGATTTTCATATAATGGCATTCGATGCCTGTAATTTATATTATAAGTAACTAGCAGAAACCCGTGCTATGCTACGTACCCACGGGAATCCAATGAAATCATCTATCCACCTACAAGATTTCATTAAAAACCGTTCAGTCGTTGAATGTAGGCACAAACGACGGACATCATCGCTCAGCATGCTGGCGCTCGTTGGCTTCAATGTTCGTCGTGTATGGTCATATTCGCGAACATGCGATTCAAAAAGTGAGAACTACAAAAATAAAGTTGGGAAAATAAATCATGGCTAATCTTGCAGCTGCTTACCGAATTTAATTAAAATCCATTCAATTGATGAGGTATGAATGGAACAAATACCCATAAGTATATATATTGTTCAAATTTAAGCCTCCCCTTAGGAACCGTTCGGATCCATTTTCGGGATAAAAATGACCTATGTGATAATCAGTGTGTATTTGTGAATGTGTGTGTGTGCGTGTGTGAGTCTGCATGTGTGCATGTGTATGTGCTATTTCTAGAATGACCAGATAGGTACATGTTATGACCCCTTTGCAAAATAAAAACAAATCCATCCCACGGGAACCATAAATTTACCGGGATAAAAATTGCTGTATGCTATTCCTGACTATAATCTATCTCTATGCCAAATTGTATCCAGATCCGTTCAGCCGTTATTGAGCAAAAAAACATCCATCCAAACTTTAACATTTATAATATTAGTAGGGTTACATGAATACACAATTTCAAAGAAAAAATCAATTTTCGATTTTTTAAATTTCCCGATTTTTCTGAAGTGTTTTCTTAAAATTTTCTTCGTAAAAACATTCTCCTAGATATTACGAACGAGTTCGAGCTAAATCGGCCCATTCGTTCTCAATTGATGCATTACAATACATTTTTGTACACCATTTTTAATAGCAGATGCCCGTGCGATGATATACAGACTTTCCATCCCACGGGAATCTAATTACATCTATTCACTTACAAAAATTCATAAAAAAACATTCAGTTGTTGAAGCGTGAAAGCGGAACAAGAACTCAAGCAGTTCCTATGGCCTCTGCCATAGGAACTGTTAATTTTGTTTGCGATTAAAATGACATATGTGATAATTCAGTTCCCCATTCATCTACCAATCAAATTTCATGCAAATCCGTGTGCTTTTAGGTGCCTAGTGAATGAAATATTTGTAGAATGAGCTCTATGAAAAATTAAAATAAACCTATCCCACAGGAACCATACATTTTGTATGTTTGATATTGCAGAGAATAATCTATATCTGTACCAAATTTCATCCAGATCCGTTCAGCCGTTCCGGAGTTATTGAACAACAAATATCCCTACATCCAAACTTTCACATTTATAATATTAGTATGATTAATAAATTGAATTTCCTGTTATCTAAAAGAGTATAGGAAATATGGCATGATGTGGCATGCTTTGAATTCCTTGCGCTTATATACTCGTATGTACATTTTGGTATATAACAGCCGGCAAGTGCTTATTTCCAGTTGGAATATTTTCGACTTCCGATTGGTGTACGGGAAGTTGTTTACATTTTGGTTTGAGTGATAGTGAAAGTGATAAAAACACTCAAACAAAAAAAAAACTATATTTGAATTTATTTGTGATAAAGTGGAATATTTTATTATTCAGTGGCGTGTGTACCATTTTATTACTCGTATGTTAATTGGGCGAATTAATTATAAATTAAATTAGATCGCTGTGATGTGTTCCAATAAAATTATTTAACCAACAATTATGTGGGAAATTATACAATTAATTTCTTAATGCAATTTAGAGTGAATGTGCATTTTTTTGATTTTAAATTCATTGTGATATAAAATTAAATAATAAATATTAATTAAGGTTTCATTCGGAAAATTGTTTTTGCCGACGGGATTGACGTTTGATGTGATTTTTTTTTGTTTTTTAATATTGACTTAAATTGGATATAAATTGAATTGTATATAGACATTAGGGGTATTCACGATCCGGTGCAACTGGTCTAGTATCATTGTAAAAATGCAAAAGTGCAACTTTTTTTTGCACCACAACTACAACTTACACTGACTAAGATTTAAAATACTTTTGCACTTTTGCTATACCCTAACATTATTGCAACAGAAAAATACAATGGTGCAAAATTTGCCTGGTGTCTTTAACAGTTTGGCAGCTGTTATTTTCCGTGTTTTATTTAACAAACCCCACAAATATTAGAAAAAAATGGACGTAAAAAATAATTTTAGATTTCTTTTCAATTGTTCAGATTTATTTATTATTTATAATTGAATAATACTTATCAATTCCCTTTGGGTCAAGGTGTGGTTGCGGTGGTGGTCAAAATCAAAGTGAACGAGATAAAAATTTTTGTTGGTCTAAGTTACCCATGAGTGCAGATTCGAGCCTCTCTTATAAGATTAAGAATATGCGATCTGTGCAGTCAAGGGTAACGAGTAGTTATAATATTACAAATCTCCACACCTTTGACTATTACACCAATCAATGTCTGCAAATTAATGAGTACGACAATGAGAACAGTAAATTAAGAGAATAGAGAACACAATTAACCAAATATAATTTAAGTTGATAATGAATTTATGATCTCTGCCGAAATTTAAAAACGAAGGATTATGTAACTAGGTACTAAATGTATAAAAAGTACAGGGTTGACAACGATTAACAAAAAAAAAACAAAGGTAATAGGTTAGGTTAGGTTGAAGTGGTCGTCAGGAAAACAGCTGACACACTTAGACCTTAGACAGATCCATTGTGATACCACATGAAGAGAAATTTACTCTTTAATCAAACCAGTTGGAGCCTCGAATGAAGCGGTGAAGTCGGTGAATCTCAATGTGTCCAAGATCATTGGTGTCGTCGAAAAAGTATTCCCCCAGGTGTAATCTTCTTCCTTGGGAGAAAGCAGGACATGCACAAAGAAGATGTGAGATAGTCTCTTCTTCCTCCTCGTCCATGCAGCTTCTGCAAAAGTCATTGGAGAAAACGCCAAGTCTTTTGGCGTGTCTACCAATTAAACAGTGTCCAGTTACAACACCTATTACGAAGCCAAGATGTTTCCTGCTCAAAGAGAGTAAACTTTTTGAGCGTCTTGGGTCTAATTCTGGCCAGATTTGTCTGGTGGCCAGGCACGTAGTGATGTTTGACCATCTAAAATTTATTTGTTTTATGGAGTTTTGATGCAACAATAGTTTGCTTGTAGCTATAGGCATACCGATTTCTTCCATTTTCGGTAGAATAGGTATTTTGGTCCCTTTTCTGGCGAGTTCGTCGCCTTTGCAGTTTCCCAAAAAATACCGCTTGGAACACGCTACAATGGTCAGGGAGACGGAAAGAGAGACTAAGATTTAGTCTGCCTGAGTACACACCACCTCCCACTCCCTCTTCGGTTTTCGAACCGTCCGTATAAAAGTTGGCTGACTCATCTTTTAAGAACCTCTCATCCTCCCAATCTGATCTTTGTGGGACGGTAACTTGGAAGTTCTTGTCGAAGGTAAGCTGGTATGTGGTGTAGTCGGATCGTCCTAGTCCATTGATAGATGGCTTTGAGACGAATAGCTGTACTCGCGTGGTGTAAGGTTGAGTAGTATGTCAAGGGCAGCCGAGGGTGTGGAGCAGAGTGCTCCACTGATACATAAGCTGGCTGACCTTTGGACCTTATTTAATTTGTCACAATATGTGACTTTGACCGATTTTCCCTTCCAATATGCGTGTTGAGCAGTAGAAATGATATTGGGGTTTATTGTACTGCGTAAATGAATTTCTATCAGTCTTTCTAGAGTTCTTAAAAGGAATGAAGATAAACTAATCGGTCTGAGGTCCTTCGGATTTACATGGGTAAGTCCGAAGGACCTCAAATTTCCTACTTTTGGGTTCCCAAAGTAGGCAATTTGAGAATGAAGATGACCTTAACTTCTCTCCAAATTTAGAATAACCTGCAGGATATGTATGATCATATCTGAGGTTACCTGTAGTTCGGTAGGTATTATGCCGTCTGGTCTCGCTGACTTATAGGGATCGTAGCTTTTATTGCCCAAAGTAGCTTTTCAATTGTAATCAGACCAAGATTGTTATTATTTTTATAGCCTGTCCTTGATTGTTCAGTGCTACAAATATTTTGTGAGCTACCCGAAAAGTGAGTATCTATGAGCAGTGATAGCGAGTCTTCACTTGAGTTGGTCCATACCCCGCTAGCTGTTTTTCGAGAGCTAGGCGTCGGTGGATTTTTCGAGAGGATTTTTCTCAGTCTAGGAGCTTAGGAAATGTCTTCAATGCATTCCCAGAAGTTTCTCTATGAAGTTCTTTTGCTCTTCCTAAGCTGTTTCTTGTAGATTTTAAGGGACTCTTTGTACGAGTCCCTCCCAATCTGAGTGTTGTCTTCATTTCTTAGGTACGTTTAAAAGTTTTATACAGTTTTTCTTGAGCGGTGCTAGCCCTGAATTCCACCAATGGGTTTTTTGTTTTCCTCTTATGTGAATAAGAGGATAGGATATGTTCATTGATCTATTTAGGGCGAGGGTTAAGACCTTGACTTTTTCATCAAGTTCGCTGTTGTTTTTGGGTATCGTGAGAAGGGAGGGACTAATTAGTTTATCGAACGTTCCTCTATATAACGGGTCCGCACATCTAACTTTTTTTTTAACCAGTGCTTATTTCGTGAATGGTAACACCAAGCTCATGCCTGATTTGACAGATAATTAGTTGTACCCTTCCGCTGGACGAATAAGGTTGTGTAAGCGCTTGAACAATGCTAGCTAAGTGGCCTGCGATCGACTTAGAGAAGATGCCGATTTTGCCAAAAAATCATTTTTTCAGATGAAGCTCATTTTTATCTTGGACTGTATGTAAACAAACAAAATTGTCGTATTTGGGGCACGGAAAACCCGCACGCATACATTGAAAAGCCGATACACCCAAAACGAGTCACTGTTTGGTGCGGATTTTGGTGCAGAGGCATAATTCGAAAATGAGCAAGGAGTGGCCGTTACAGTCAATGGCGATCGTTATCAGGCCATGTTGAACGAATTTTTGTTCACAAAAATTGAAGAGGAGGATATTGGCAATATTTGGTTTCAACAGGACGGCGCTACTTGCCACACAGCCGAAGCTACACTCGATGGTTTGCACCCATTTTCAAAAAAAAAAAGTTATTTGGCGGACGCAATAGTTCGCAGTTAGTTTTCCGATAATTTCGGAATGTTGGTTTTTTATAAACTTTTTCATCTAAGCAGAATTGGATGTATCTATGATCAGAGAACGAATGTTCCTTTGATTCTTCCAATCCAGAATCTTTTGATGAATTACATCAGAGACGAGAGTAATGTCTAAGACCTCCTGTCGGTTCTTTGTGATGAACGTCGGTTCATTCCCAATGTTGCTTACAATTAGGTTAGTACTGAGTATAAAATCAAAAAGTGACTCACCTCTTTCATTTATATTTGTACTGCCCCAAACGGTGTGGTGGGCGTTTGCGTCACACCCGATTATCAGGCACATTTCCTGCCATTCAGCCATCGAAATAAGCTCCCCCAGCGTGTTGCCAAAAATGGCCAAGGTATGCAGAAGCTATCAAGTACACACCATTTCTGGTTTGTACCCTTGCCACTCTCAGATCTCGATCGCTGAAATTAGGAATTAAGTATGCAACAATACTACTTTTTAGCAATATGCATGATCTGGGTTCACCTTTATCCACTGCATACAGGAAGTAGTATCCTGGGGTCCCGAGTCCTTGAATTTTGGATCCAACGATCCAGGGTTCTTGGATCAGGGCGACCGACGTCTTCCCCTTTGTTGTGCAGCCGGAGAAGAAGGGAGGCCGAGGCCAGTTTGGAGTGTTGGGTCTGAACTAGCTGCACCATCTTGGTTACAGTCAGCGGGACCAGCACCAACCACTGTTTCTTAGAGGTCTTCATCAGACTCAGAGTCCGAGCGTAATGGCTCTTCTTCATCGCCGAGAGTATCGTGTGCGGAGTCAACTACATCCATGTCGGAGTGTTCGTTGACGATAGGAACCAAAATAGGTGATTGTGAAAATAACGATCCCGCGGAGGAAGTGCACGGTGTATCTACTTCCGTCCTTGGAGGTTAAATACCCGAGGCAGGCTCCTCCACTAAATCCTCGTTTCGTGCAGGTGGAGGTACAATGTGTACACTGTCCTCTTCTTTTTTGTAGATTTTTAAAGTAATGGTCGCCCAGCCAAACCGTACCACGCCTTGAGTTGCCGCTAGGGGAGCCACTATTATAGCCGATCTATAAGGGCCCGCCGATCCTCAAGCTTGGCAACTTTCCAGTCATGGGTTGGCAAGGTTGGGTTACCGAATTGAATCATTTTGAGGATTATATCCTTGTCAGTAAGCTCAGCCGGTAATCTGGTGCGGGCTCTTGGTCTACAGGGGATGTCCTACCTGGTAATGAATTGTAGCGAAATCAATATAAGTTCATGAGTATAAAACATAAGTGTGTTGCAACATTAAATGTTGAGTCTCGAACATTCCGCCTCCCCTGCAACAAGTTTCAGGACATAGGTAGTTGCTCTAGCTTTGGTATTGGACGCATGAATAATCCAGCTGCTGTTTTCACGGTTACAACTCGTACTTGTTGGTCGGCACCAGGGTTGAGAGATATAATTCTGCCTAGAATCCATTTTGTGTGAGGTAAATTAGGTTCCTTTATTACAACTAAGTCCCCAGGTTTAAAGTTGGTAGTAATTCTTTGCCACTTCGGGCGTTTCTGTAGAGTTGTAAGGTACTCAAAATGCCATCTTCTCCAGAATCCTTGTACCAGATTTTGAATATGAATCCAATGAGATAGGCGGTTGGTTGCAGTATCTAAGGCACTCGGCTCGGGAACAGATGTCAGTGGTTCACCTATAAGAAGGTGAGATGGCGTTAGAGGATTTAAATCACAATCAGACATAGAACATATAGGACGAGAATTAACTACATCTTCTACTTGTGTTAGCAAAGTATATAATTCTTCATATGTTAAAATTTTGTTGCCAATAACACGGCGTAAGTGAGTTTTGACGAATTTTACGCCCGCCTCCCATAATCCACCAAAGTGTGACGCCGACGGAGGGATAAAATGCCAAGTTGTACCGTCCTTGGCAAGAGCAGCAGTTATCGCATCGTTGTGTGATTGTGCCATAACCAATTTGTGCATCTCCGTGAGGCACCGTCAAGCTCCTTGAAAATTTGTCCCGTTGTCACTATATATATTTGTACACTTGCCACGACAAGAGTTAAATCTGCGATAGGCTGCGATGAAGGCATCAGTGGTAAGATCACTCACCAGCTCCAGGTGAATAGCGTTAGTAGACATGCTGTTATGGACGCCCGCTCCCCCTGGCCAATGAATATAGCTGAAAAATTTCTCCCAAACAAACTTTGACAGTTCGTTTTGGAGGAGATAAAAATTATTCAGTTTCGGGGGTTTACAGGGTTTCGGCCATTGCTAAATACCCTAAAAATAATGTTTAGTTTGTTTCCACTTTACGTTTACACGTGTCCTTTTTGTCATCGAATCCGTTTTGTTTAGTTTTTTTGTTTCTTCGTCGGTGTTTTACGTTCTGTTATCTGTCAATGTCGTTTTAGGTTTCGGAAATTGTTTTCTCGGCAATATTGAGATTAAGGAAGCCAATGCTAATATAAAATAAACCGAAAACAAGACAAAATCTTACAAGCCCCACCTGCTGGCCAATAACTTCGGTTTATAAACCTGATTTTGGCTTCGACAATTTTTGAATACACCCTGAAGTTGTTGGCACTGCAGGGAATGGGTTTCACTTCGCCAACACCATCAAACGGCTGTGAAAAAAAACAACACTTATACTAAGTCAACGATCTGTGTACATACCTGGTAAAGATGGTAATCAGGTGATGTTTTCCTGTTAAAGTAGGATCATCCGACTTAGTCTTCTTGTTAGTATGAGGTATTTTCCTCGTAGTGTCATAATAGGGCTATCTCTATCTTACCTGTATGATTTTCTTCATGGGGCACCTTGACCTATGAATGGTATTCGATTTTGACAGCTGAGAAAACAACCATAAAGGAAAAAACAAAACGATCGGTTGGACTTAAGTTACGGAAATACAATTTTTGGAAATTAAAGTTTTAAATTAAAAGTTTAAAAAGAAAAAAAAACGAGAAAATAATAAGTTCGGCTCGGTGTGTAGGTTACTTCATTGTTGAATCGGGACGATATTTTGTAGTAAAATGTTTACTTGTTTTTTTTGTAGAACCTTTTTTTGGAGTTTAACTTCCATATTTTCGTCCCCTGTCTCTCGTTCTTTTGTGCGAATCATAAACACTTCAAATAAAAAGATTAAAAAGTGGTGAGTTTAGTATAAAAAGGAGTTTATTGAAAAGATTAATAAGAAGGAACCAATTTCTAGGTATCTAATTTCACGGCGGTCCTACGAGGATTCCCAGTAGAGGGCCGCCACATCATATTTGAATTACATCAAATTTATTAAATCAAATTTTTTCCAACATTTTGTTTCACCGTTCATTATTGGGAATTTTGGTGTGAATTATCCTCTTTTTTAAAAGAATCCGGAGTGTCATCAATCCGGCTAATTGAAAACGATCACGGTTATTACCGGCATTCAACAACCAGATCTCGGACTTGGGCAAATTTTGACCCGGATATTACGGGGCGCTCCGCCGCACATACCGGGTATAAAAGTTTCCTTAAAAAAAAGGAAGAAATAAAGAAAAGTCAGTGAGTCTTTAATGAACAAACAAAAAAATTAAAAAAAAAAAAAAATTTAATAATAAACAAAAAAAAAGGAATTATATTGAATATATATATAAACAGAAATTTTGTGTTTTGTGATTGTCTCTTATTTATTTACTTTAACTCTTATCATTTAATTTTTCTTATTGTAAGTTCAAATTTAATTCATTTAATTTAGTGTAATAGAATATTTTTTTTTGCTTGTTTAATTTATAATTTACATCCCAGTGGTTTTGTGAGTGAAAAACAAAAGGTCGGTTTCCGCGTTTTAAATTGAATTTTTTTTTGTGTCCTTGGGCCTAATACCTCCAAAGAGCTCTCTAGGGGTAGGGAAGCTAGGGCTTTTGCGTTTTTGTGTGGCATTTAAAATCCTTGTTTTAGTGTTGTTTTTTTTAAGAAACCGTTTTTTTTCACATTTGTTTTTTTTGGTTAGATTAATTTTTTTATATAGTTAGATGTTAAAGTTTTTGGTTAAATTTATTTTTTTGTTAACTTCCAAGAAATTTTTTATAACCTTAAAATTATTTTTCTTATAAGAATAAAGCCTTGAAGGACACTATATTAATTAAAAAGAAAATAAGTTTCGGTTTTTTTCTGTTTCACGTAAGCGAAAGTATGTTCTTGTAAAGACATTTTCCAGGGGGTGCTGAAGGTAACTGAAAGTTTCGGTCAAGAGGGCATGATCTGAAATCGATCATCCACCATCTTGGGGGAATCTAAAAATGGCCGAAGATTCCTAAGGTAGGGTGGGGAATGGCCTCACTGCAACAACATCCGCAGTGCCTTGATGTGACAATAATCCGTCCGTCTTTATCTTCCAATTTCCTTTTCCTTTCCTTAGGCCTGATCTGTGTTTTTTTGTTTGCAGGTGAGGTTAGGTTTCCGGGGGCAAGATCCCCCCGTCCGACGAGCTGATGCCGTGCATAGCAAGCAGGCCACGCCACCCGGAACTTAGCATTCTATCACTTTTCCGAAATATTCCTTTCCAATATCCTAGCCCGTCCTTTTTCCTACCTATCCCCACTACCGCGACCTATCCACCTCCTCTTGCCCGCAACAATTATGGCGCCCAACGTCGTTAAAGCGTTTTTTCAACGTAGTTGCAACAATTATGGCGCCCAACGTCGCTAAAGCGTTTTTTTCAGTCTTTGTTTCAGTTCGTTTATGTTGTGAAGTACCCAACCAAACTTGCTGTGAATTTTTAAAACTCGTAAGTCTGCAACAGGAAGGCCTCAGGCGTACCTAGTTGTATTGCGACGAGTGGTTGGAAATTCACAGCCACTGCGGTTAATAAGTGTTATGCGTTTTATTTGGAATTACTGAAGTTTTTGAAAAAGGCGTATGTCTGCATCAGGAAGGTCACAGACGAACCTAGGTGTATTGCGACGTTCTCTTGCAAAAGCTTGAGTAAGATCAGATAGCGTATTTTAGTATTGTTTTTCCCTATTCCTATCCTTACTATTTTTACTATTCTATTTCTACTTTTTAATTTTCAATCCTACAGTCTTGTCATTTTCTATTTGGTAGCGGTGATTGTGTGTGACGTTTAGTCCAACATCACCGTTCTAAAATTTTTGTCCAGTTCTATCTCACCGTTTCATGTCTTCTAGCAAGGTCCTTGAGACAGACTAGAATTGCGGGAATGGTGAGAGGAAACTTTGTAATGTGATTTGTTAGTGTTTCTACTAGTTTTCCCATATTATTATTGTCACATCAGGGATTTTAGTTCGTCCGTCTGATGTCTTTTTTTAGCGATGTCGTAAGTAGGATCATGCCATGTCGCTAAGAGAAACCACCGAAAAGAAGCTACCTAAAGCACCCCGTATGTCCATGAAAACCAAAATAAAAAGATTAATTCTTGTCTGAAATCTTGTCGAAAATCGTTGGAAGTCTTGATAACTTTAGGATTTAGGTAAAAGAAATTTTAAAAAAATACCTACTAAATTAGCAGAGTTAAAAGATTCGAGTTGTTAATAGTTTACAATTACCTACTTAAAATCTACATACATATATATACATTTCTTTTGTTAGGTATTTATCTTGTTTTGAAATTGTTATTTATTTATTTATTAATAGTTAGTTTTACTGTTGTGTTCCTTTAACTTGATTTCAGTTTGTTTCAGAGGAAATACTGAAATCCAAGTATATTTCAAAAACAGTTCTAGTTTTTTTGTTAAATTTAAGTTTTTTTTTCTGAGAAAAAAAAATATGTTAAATTTTTCAAATATATAGATTGGGATTTAGGTTTTTGAGTATTGTATTTTTTTTGTTTTTCGAGTTCGGTTTTTGTTATTTTTGAAAATACAAAAACATTTGATTTTTGTTTTTTTTTATAATTTTCGTTGTTTTTAATTTCTTTTTTTTGTTGTTATTTTTGAAATTTACTCCTTTTTTTTGGATTTTTTTTATAGTTTATCAAAATTGATTATTTACCTTTGTTTGATATATTCATTCATTCTGTTTGTTTATCTTAATTTTCTTTTGTTAATTTGACAAAACAATTTATTTTCGTTATTTATTTACATTTTTCTTTATTTTTTCTCATTTAATTATTCTTTTGGTTACAATATTTTTTGTTTGCTTAAGTTAAACAGTTTTTTTTTTTTCATTAATTTATTTTGCTCTGATTTTTTTTGTTAAGTTTTGTTTAATTTACACATTTTTCTTGAGCTTTGAACTCTTACTAAAGTTCTGTAAGTTTTTTTTTGCTACTTTATTTTTTGTTCGGTTTTGAAAAACTCACCATTTTTTGTTTTGTTGTGATTTGTTTTGGTCGTTAAATTCTCTTACTGAATTAATTGACTAGTTGAAATTGAAAATGGATCACGGAGATAGAGAGGAACAGAATCGCATCAGTAAACTGATAAGAGATGCTGAAATTGATGAAGCAAGAGTTACTAGGTCAACTACACAAAATTTAGACACCGGTTACAGACACCGAGTATTACACTCACCTCTAATCAGTGATAGGCGGGTCCGTTCCACATCTCAAAACATAGTTAGCCCTGGTGTTCCTTCACCTAGTGGCCAAAATACGAGTGCTCACACGTCTTCAATATCAACTCCGTCTTACAGCGAGATTAGCAACACGGGAGCCGCATCAGTGACACAACCAGAAAGTTTTGGTTCTCTCGACAACACAATCCGGCCAAATGTTGATAGGGAGGTTGAGGATAGGGCCCCAGCTATTCCGTCAAACCATGGTTCGAGGGGAATCCTCGAAAGTATACCGAGGACTTTACCTTTACCTAAAACGAAACAAAGAGATTATATCAGAAGATTTAGAAGATATTATAAGCATGGGAATAGCTAAAGGGATATCTACCTGCAGAAAAGGGTTAGAGCAGGATATAACCGCACATTTAAGTGTCGAAATCGAGAGACAACTCAGTGGTTTTCTCGAAAAATTAAATTTGGCTCTGCCAATTTCAGCTTCAGCCGACAATGACCAGCCGAGACAACCATCTGTTCCGCCACCGACGTTAAATACTTTGCCGGTAGGTCCACGACCGATAACAGGTAATAACCCCACTGTTGCAGGGCCTCCACCAGTAGTACAAAATCCTTCAGGTAATCAGGGTAGGAGTGCATTCGTACCGGTAACACGTCTGCATAGAACCAATCCAGTATCCTTAGCTTCAGATAGGTCTTTCCAACCTCCGACCAATCCGCAAGTTTTTGGGGGCTACCAAACTCCGTACACCCCTTTCCCATTTCCACCTCCAGTAATACATCCATATGTGAATTCGGGATACAAATCACCTGTTAAGGTGAATAAATGGGGTTTGAAGTTTGACGGCCTTTCCGACAAATTAACAGCCGAAGATTTCGTGTTTAGGCTGGAAAAGTTACAAAGTCGTTACGCTTGTTCGTGGAATGAGATTCTTAGAGACTTCCACCAATTACTCTCCGGATCAGCCTACGATTGGTTTTGGCAGTTTCAGGTCGATAGAGAGTTCGACTGGCCCACTCTAAAAGAGGCGTTATTGAGTCTATACCAAAACCCCATGACAGATCTTGAGATAGTCCGAAACATTCTGGACCGGAAACAGTATTCCTACGAAAGTAGCGAAGAATTCTTTGCGGCCATAAACAAAATGAGGTTTCAATTGAAAATGCCTATTCCAGAGGCTGAGATGGTCAAAATTATCAAGCGAAACTTGAATGAGAAAATCCGAAATTTAGTGTTTCCACAAGCCATTTTCTCTCTTGATCAGCTTCGTTTTGTGTGTAGGGAAGCGGAAGCAGCTTTTCCGAAGAGAGATAGGGATATACCCGTGACTAAATCAGCTGGTAGGCCTCCGAATAAGTATAGTGTAAATGAGCTGGAATATAAAGAAGAATACCAGCCTCCTGATGAACAACTGGCCGCTTACCAATTCGGCGGAGCTCGTGCTAGAAACCCGCCAAGAAGATATGCCGACAATACAACTCTTGTGTGTTGGAATTGTAAAGTTCAAGGGCATACATACTTCGACTGTGAGGCGGATGAGCGAAATTTGTTTTGTTTTAAGTGTGGCAAGGAGGGTGTAAAGACACCAAGTTGTCCGCGATGCCACCCGGAAAACCGACCGAGGGATGCGAAGGCTCCGGGGGATTCGCGTGCCTCCCTGAAACAGGACCCCCAATAAATAGTAAAGGTGAGTTGAAAAATGAAAAATATGAAAAAAATAAAAAATTAGAAACTCTTCTAAAAGAGGGAGAGAAAAATATTAAAATTTTAAAGCGGCAAGAGAAGTTAGATTTAAAAGAATATAAAGATAAAGAAAAACATATATTTCAAATAAAGCCGCTTCATATACGTCTTAAAGAATATGAAGAAGCAAAAAGGAGAATTTTTAACACGGCGAATTACAAAAAAAAAAAAAATTGTTATGGACGCCCGCTCCCCCTGGCCAATGAATATAGCTGAAAAATTTCTCCCAAACAAACTGTGACAGTTCGTTTTGGAGGAGATAAAAATAATTTCGGGGGTTTACCGGGTTTCGGCCATTGCTAAATACCCTAAAAATAATGTTTAGTTTGTTTCCACTTTACGTTTACACGTGTCCTTTTTGTCATCGAATCCGTTTTGTTTAGTTTTTTTGTTTCTTCGTCGGTGTTTTACGTTCTGTTATCTGTCAATGTCGTTTTAGGTTTCGGAAATTGTTTTCTCGGCAATATTGAGATTAAGGAAGCCAATGCTAATATAAAATAAACCGAAAATAAGACAAAATCTTACAAGCCCCACCTGCTGGCCAATAACTTCGGTTTATAAACCTGATTTTGGCTTCGACAATTTTTGAACACACCCTGAAGTTGTTGGCACTGCAGGGAATGGGCTTCACTTCACCAACACCATCAAACGGCTGTGAAAAAAAACAACACTTATACTAAGTCAACGATCTGTGTACATACCTGGTAAAGATGGTAATCAGGTGATGTTTTCCTGTTAAAGTAGGATCATCCGACTTAGTCTTCTTGTTAGTATGAGGTATTTTCCTCGTAGTGTCATAATAGGGCTATCTCTATCTTACCTGTATGATTTTCTTCATGGGGCACCTTGACCTATGAATGGTATTCGATTTTGACAGCTGAGAAAACAACCATAAAGGAAAAAACAAGACGATTGGTTCGACTTAAGTTACGGAAATACAATTTTTGGAAATTAAAGTTTTAAATTAAAAGTTTAAAAAGAAAAAAAAACGAGAAAATAATAAGTTCGGCTTGGTGTGTAGGTTACTTCATTGTTGAATCGGGACGATATTTTGTAGTAAAATGTTTACTTGTTTTTTTTTGTAGAACCTTTTTTTTGGAGTTTAACTTCCATATTTTCGTCCGCTGTCTCTCGTTCTTTTGTGCGAATCATAAACACTTCAAATAAAAAGATTAAAAAGTGGTGAGTTTAGTATAAAAAGGAGTTTATTGAAAAGATTAATAAGTAGGAACCAATTTCTAGGTATCTAATTTCACGGCGGTCCTAAGAGGATTCCCAGTACAGGGCCGCCACATCATATTTGAATTACATCAAATTTATTAAATCAAATTTGTTTCAACATTTTGTTTCACCGTTCATTATTGGGAATTTTGGTGTGAATTATCCTCTTTTTTAAGAGAATCCGGAGTGTCATCAATCCGGCTAATTGAAAACGATCACGGTTATTACCGGGATTCAACAACCAGATCTCGGACTTGGGCAAATTTTGACCCGGATATTACGGGGCGCTCCGCCGCACACACTGGGTATAAAAGTTTCCTGAAAAAAAAGGAAGAAATAAAGAAAAGTCAGTGAGTCTTTAATGAACAACAAAAAAAATTAAAAAAAAAAAAAATTAATAATAAACAAAAAAAAAAGGAATTATATTGAATATATATATAAACAGAAATTTTGTGTTTTGTGATTGTCTCTTATTTATTTACTTTAACTCTCATCATTTAATTTTTCTTATTGTAAGTTAAAATTTAATTCATTTAATTTAGTGTAGGAGAATATTTTTTTTTGCTTGTTTAATTTATAATTTACATCCCAGTGGTTTTGTGAGTGAAAAGCAAAAGGTCGGTTTCCGCGTTTTAAATTGAATTTTTTTGTGTGTCCTTAGGCCTAATGCCTCCAAAGAGCTCTCTAGGTGTAGGGAAGCTAGGGCTTTTGCGTTTTTGTGTGGCATTTAAAATCCTTGTTTTAGTGCTGTTTTTTTTAAGAAACCGTTTTTTTTAGATTAATTTTTTTATATAGTTGGATGTTAAAGTTTTTCGTTAAATTTTTTTTTTTTTGTTAACTTCCAAGAAATTTTTTATAACCTTAAAATTATTTTTCCTATAAGAATAAAGCCTTGAAAGACACTATATTATTTAAAAAGAAAATAAGTTTCGGTTTTTTTCTGTTTCGCGTAAGCGAAACTATGTTCTTGTTAAGACATTTTCCAGGGGGTGCTGAAGGTAACTGAAAGTTTCGGGCAAGAGGGCATGATCTGAAATCGATCATCCACCATCTTGGGGGAATCTAAAAATGGCCGAAGATTCCTAAGGTAGGGTGGGTAATGGCCTCACTGTAACAACATCCGCAGTGCCTTGATGTGACAATAGTCCGCCCGTCTTTATCTTCCAATTTCCTTTTCCTTTCCTTTGGCCTGATCTGTTTTTTTTTTTTTGTTTGCAGGTGAGGTTAGGTTTCAGGGGGCAAGATTCCACCCCGTCAGACGAGCTGATGCCGTGCATAGCAAGCAGGCCACGCCACCCGGAACTTAGCATTCTATCCCTTTTCCGAACTATTCCTTTCCAATATCCTAGCCCGTCCTTTTTCCTATCCATCCCCACTACCGCGACCTATCCACCTCCTCTTACCCGCTACAATGCATACAAACAAGGCAATGTATGCCTTCGAAGTTTTGGCATTGCGACAGCGGGACAATTTCATCGTTAGTAGGCCTGCATAATCACAGCCGGTGTTTGCAAATAAACAACTTGGATGGATGCGATATGAAGGTAAATTTCCCATTATCTGTTGACTGGTCTACTTTCTGTGCATAAAACATCTTTTGCAATCATGGATGATTTTTCGAATTAGGTTTCGACTACACATAATCTAAAATTGTTGTGGGACAAATGCGAAAGTTTTGGATACTCCAGCATGCATATATCGTTAATGAATATCTGTAATGATGAGACTAGAAATTGGATTATATTGTGGTAAAATTATAGGGCGTTTTATGTTATATGATACACAAGCATTTTTAATTCGTCCACCAATTCGAATCAATGCATCATCGTCTAGAAATGCTGAATACCTTATAAGTTTCGATTTTTTGTTTACATCAAATGATCGATATCATTTTTAAACGACGTTAGCTGAATATGTTTTAGAATTTTTGCACTACGAATTTCCGCGTAACTTAGTCCATGAGAACTTCGAACCGAAGTTGATGATTTAGAATTGGACAACCTGGAAACGTATGCAACTACTCTAAAACCGAAAGCACGACGAAATTTTCTCACTAAGGTCGTCGAAGACATGACTATGAAATGACGTGACCAGTACTTGCCTTGCGAGCGACTTCTCCTCTTTTTTGACCAATGTTTGATAAGATATATTTGCTGATAGATTCAATTTTGGGGATTGTTCTTCAGGTCCCATTAGCCAGGTTGGATTTCTCCACCACAGGCGGTGAGCAAATAGAAACGAAGGTGGCTCACCGCGTGAAGCACAATCAGAAGGATTGGATTCCGAAGGAACATATCGCCCTGAACATCGAGGTAAAGTCTCCAAAATTGTAGCCGTTCGATTCTTGACGAATGTTGTCCAGCGACTAGGGGGCGAAGCGAGCCAATGTAACACGATTTCCGAGTCGCACTATGTAAATGTTCTATTAATTTTGGCATTAACCGACGATCGCACCAATTTCATCAACCGAGCTAATAATAAAGCTCCGCAAAGTTCAAGTCTTGGGATGGACGTAGGTTTAATAGGGGCAACTTTTTTTTTAGCTCCGATGATAGTTATATTTACGGTACCATCATGAAATTTTGAAAGTGAGTATACTACAGCGGAGTAGGCAAGCGACGACGCATCCGAAAACTATGGAGTTCAATTGTATCTTCGACTGAAAACGTATTTCGCGGAACCCGAAGTTGTTCAAAACACGACAGTTGTTTGCGGTAGTTTAACTATTCATCAGAAAGTTCCAAAGGAAGGGGATCGTCCCAACCTAGTTTCAACTCAGAAGACCAAAGTTTTTGAAACATAATTTTAAAAAGAATAGCCGAAGGTGCAAGAAGCCCTAAAGGGTCGAAAATGCGTGCTATTTCGGATAGCAATGTTCTTCTCGTAAGGACATGAGGTGAATCAACAAATTTATACAATACGAAAATACGTCAACGGCAGGATTTCGAAACATTCCTAGAATTTTAATTAGTGACTGTGAATATTCGGGATCAAAAAATGAATATTCACAGTCTTCGAGATTTTGCTCAGCAAGAAATGTCCAACAATTGGAACTCCACTTTTTAAGACCCGCTTCACACAATAACTCGAATTCAGATTTTAATTCTACCAATTGTTCGATTGAATTTGTTCCGGTCATTATATCGTAAACATAAACATCGTTTAACAAAACCCGAGCAGCGTTTGGGTATTTCAATTTGTAATCATTCGAAAGTTGTTGTAAAACTCGAACAGATTAAAACGGAGCCGAAGCGGAATTTCATCACTCGGAGACTGACGCCAAACGATTCGTTGATACTCCGAGTCACTATCGGTAATCCAAATTTGACGGAACATTTTAACTATATCGCCAGTAAATACAAACCGATGTTGCCTAAAACACAAGCACACGCCGATAAGATCGCGTTGTATTGTAGGACCGATGAACAACTGGCTATTTAGAGAGTTCCCGTTTAAATCTTTTGACGAGCCATCGAACACAACACGAAGCTTAGTTGTTGAACTATCCGGTTTAAGTACCGCGGGATGAGGTAGATAATATTGGCGGGAAGAATTGTTTTTAATTTTTTCCCGAGGAATCAGTTCCATATGTTCCAGATCGATATACTCTTTCATAAATTTGGAGTATTGTTCTTTCAAATCAGAATTTGGTTTAAACCGACGTTCCATCGACTGTAATCGTGAAATCGATTTCAGACTTTCTGGCGAAAATTGGTTTAAATATCTTAGTTAGAAGCGAGACAATATATTTTCCATCTAAACTCCGCGAAAATGTTCTTTGAAAATGAACTTCAGCTGGATCATTAATAATTCTATGTGGTGATTGACATGGGACTTCTTCAAGCTCCCAAAAACGCTGTAAAAGAACATCTTCATCAACAACTGAATAAAATACGACAATCGAAACGTATGATTATCAGCTTCTAAATACTCTCCAGAAACGACCCAACCAAAAGACGTATTTTGAGAAAATGGTGTTCCTGGCGGTCCACGAACTTGTTCTGCCTTCAAAATAGACCAGAGCTTATCTGCTCCCAGAATTATGTCAACAGGACTTGAAACGTTGAAGTTACGATCCGCCAGATCGAACTCCCGAATGTGTTCCCAGGCTGACTTATCAAAAGATTTCATGGGTAAATTCGACGTCAATTTACCTAGCACGAATGCATCAAATGACAATTTAGAAGTCGTATGTGTGAAACGACCACTAATATTTATAGATACACATCCCTTGGTGTGGCCAGCATCTATCGAGGATAATCCCATAATAGGAATGCAAGCAGGAGTCCGTGAAAGACCAAGTTTTTGTGTGCATGACCCCGAAATGAACGATGACTGTGATCCCGTGTCTAACAAAACGCGAACATCAACAAACGGACCCCATTTATTTGTTAGCTTAGCGAGAATTGTTGGCAGAATAGTCTGAGCATGAAGGCTAAGCTTCAACGAGTAGTTAGTAGCCAATGGGGCAACAGCAGGATATGAAGCTGCAGATGTCGCAGGGATGGATAATACACACACAGACAATTAAGAAGTATTTCTTTGTTCATCTTGATAGACAAGATGATGATGGCGAGGTTTGCAAATACGACAACGAAAAGATGACCGACACTTGTTTGACGCATGTACTGACCGCAGGCAAGAAAAGCAGATAGTTATTTTTAGTGAATAGTCTATGCGAAGGAATATCTACCCCTAAAATTTAGGGCACTGATATAATTGATGAGACTCCTTACACACGTTGCACTGTAATTTTGTATCCGATGATTCAGCTACTAGAGCTCGAATAGGTCCCGAATGTTTTCCTTGCGATGTTGTCGAACGATTGAGTGATTAGCTGCGTTTTATTATCTACGGGTCTGGGTCTGGGTTATTTTTTGGCACGTATTACAAAAACAACACGAGATCCAGGTTTCTATCAGGGTTCCTATCTGGGTTTCCAAATATTAGTATTAAGTTGAACGAACAGAGGGCTAATTTTCTTCTCAAATATTGTCACTACTGAGAAAAAAAGAAACAAAAAATAGTCAAATGTCAACAAAAAATAAAGCAGTCCCAGGCGCCAGACAATATGGATGCAAATGAAAATAAATCGTAAGTACTTTATAATTTGTTTTTAATTAAATGTTTTTCAAATAGGATTTTACTATAGAAAACAAAGAATCTGGACAAAGGAGGAAACTATTGGATTCCTACACGCATATTCCAAGAGGCAGGCGGAATTTGTTCATCCAAGAAAAAACATACGCCATGAGCAATGTCCTAGAGGACTTAATAGCCGAAAGTGCGTTTTAAAATCATGGTCCGAGTATGCAGCTATAATACTTTCAAAGTCTTCAATTCTTTGGTGACTTTGGGTTCCCACGTCAACGGAGGAGGAATCATTACTGCTGGTTGAGTAATTGGATAAACTAATTCCCAATCACTACCAGAGCTGTCGTATAAAAACTGTGTAAAAGCTTTAATTAATTTATTTTATTTATTAAATGTTATCAATTTATACTTACATCCACTACGCCTGAAATCATTGTTTTTCTGTGTCAACAAAAGAAACGTCAAAAGGTAATCAGAACTACCAACCATGTAAAGTATAATTTTTTCTTAACCCAGATCGTTTTATTTTTACGGGGTGAACCATATAGGTTATGAGCGATAATAAAACGCGGCTATAGACACGCTTCCAATGCGTTGAACCGTTTTTTTTTAGAAAGTGAATGAGTTCGTATATGGAGGCGTCTTCACGTGAACAGACTTCTTCTGCCCATGCTTGGCCCGAATCATTGTCTAATTTAATTCGTAAAATATGTACAAGCCACGGATCACGGCTTGTTTTATTCAACGCGTTTAAGGAACGAATAGCTTCGTCTGCGCCATCGGTAATTTTCCTAAGTGTCTGAGTCTTCGAAACACCGGTAGACGGAAGATTTATAAACATTTTCACAAACGATTGCACGATTAAATTAACCCGATCGAATCGCCTTTCAAGCCTTTCCCAAGCTTCAGTATAATTGGCATCGGATATTTTAATGTGCTGAATGAGATCTGCGGCTGTGCCAATCAAAAGCTATTTTAAATAATGAAACTTATGAGTTGGCTACAGATTTGCCTTATTATCGACCGCACCCAAAAATAAATCACGGAAGGATGGCTAATCCTTGCAATCGCCCGAAAATTTCGGAATTGTAACTGGTGGCAATTTCGTCTTATCCGAAACCTTCGTAGAAGAATCCAGAACCTTCAGCATATCGCTTTGCTGGCTGACCACGTGTTCTAACACTGAAATATTATTTGTAGACTCTGAATTTTCTAATAACTGCCTTTCGCGAATTGCCCTTTTTTAACCCGAATATGCTTCAGTCTTCATAACACTCATCAACTGCATCTGGCTCTACGAGATTGAGACATTCGTAGTGATATGAAGAAAATTCGGCCCAAGTTTCCGCAACAGTAGTCAGACGAACTTCAAGCATCTCAATAGTGAGGATCCAACATTGCTACAAATTCGACAGCTCGAGTCAATCATGCTTTTTGATTCCCACGTTTTTGCTTCAACACATTAATTTTGTACGCACAAAAAAAAACACAAAATACGATCTTTTCTGAAGGTTTTAGAATTCAAGGAAAAGAACCACGGCGATGTGCTGGCTTAAATGAAGCAAGAAATATCTTTCAAATTATAACACATGTTATAATCGAGAGAAGTTTCGGCACGAGGTAATTTTAAACTGTTTCGGGCTTTTCTTCTTCAGAAAAGTTCCGAATGAAATGTTATTATTTTTAATCATAAAGAACCGCACAAATATAGGCTGCATTCAAAAAATTCGGCTACAGAAGGACCAATGGGTTTTATTTAACAAACCACATAAATATTAGAAAAAAATGGCGTAAGAAATAATTTTAGATTTATTTTCAATTGTTCAGATTTATTTATTATTTATAATTGAATAATACTTATCAATTTTGTTTGGCCCAAGGTGTGGTTGCGGTGGTAGACAAAATCTAAGTGAACGATATAAAAAATTTCGTTGGGCTAAGTTACCCATGAGTGCAGATTGCGGACTCTCTTATCAGATTAAGAATATGCGATCTGTGTAGTCAGGGGCATAAACTAATAACTTAAGGACCAGAAACATAAACTAATAATGTAAGGCCCGGAAACTTCTGCTTTCATTTGACATTTGCCTACAAGCTGAAAAACGCACCCAAGTAACATTTCTGTTCCTCTTCCAATAGACCCATTGATAAAAACGCACTCAAGAATCTTTTCTGTTCCTCTTCCTCTAGCCACATAGACAACACAGCCATAGTAATTTGTTTTTGTTTTGCTTTTCGATTTCCCATCTGTTCATGGATAGTGTGTCACAGCTACAAATACAACAATGTAAACAAATGGGTTTTGGGGGGTGAAACGTACGAAGGTTTCCAATCTTTATTATGGCTTATTTGTGCAGAAAACTCTGCTTTCATTTGACATTTGCCTACAAGCTGAAACACGCACCCAAGTAACATTTCTGTTCCTCTTCCAATAGACCCATTGATAAAAACGCACCCAAGAATCTTTTCTGTTCCTCTTCCTATAGACACATAGCTCACACAGCCCTAGTAATTTGTTTTTGTTTTGCTTTTCGATTTGTATCTATTTTGAGCGCTGATGAAGCCTTACTAGGTACTCGGAACTCTCTTTCCGCCATAATCCTTCTGCTAGTGATTGACTACGTTTCCATCGGTCGATGTGCGTTACTTTGGCGTTGGTTTCCCCTTGAGGTACAGCATGCAATGAGGGCCTCGAATTCAGACACGCTTCTATTTGCACTAGAAGCGTCGCGAGTTCCTCAAAAGTTAGCCTTTCGCTCCCGACTACTCTTTTTAAATGGTACTTGACAGATTGCACACCTGCTTACACCAAAGCGTGTAGATGCATGAGGAATAAAATGCCATTCAGTACCATAATTTTCTAGATTTTCCGCAATTTCCTTCCAGTCATGGCTTGCTTCCTTTAGCATCTTTGCTAGTTCGTTACTAGCCCCAACGAAATTGGTTCCGCAGTCGGTGTAGATTTTCTTGCAGCATCCTCTTCTTGCAGTAAGCCGACAAAGGGCTGCCAAAAATACCTGTGTCACATCTGATCAAACATACGATAACTACAAAGTATCCTTTCAGGGTTTTCACACCGCATGGCTTCCAAGATTTTAGTTCGATTGGTCTGACATAATCTGCACCGCTATGGCTGAATGGATGTGATACTCGAACTCGGGGAGCAGGTAAATTTGCCATTAATTGTTGCATATAAGATCCCTTTTTTCCGTGAGTAGGTGTAAAACCTTCAAAAGGCTCTATGAGGACCAAGAGACGCGTGCTCATAGGAGTGTGAGATTCTGACTGCAAAAAAATATCCCCTCCTCCCGATTGTAACTAAGTTGAAACTTATCTAGCAATTTATTTTGAACGAATTTAATTAACATGTTGCAGGTAACTATTCTGTTATAGTTCCTGTTTATACCACGATTTTAGCGCGAATTCTTGTTTAGTGCATCAGATCGCAAAACTTAGTCCTTCGCATGTAGGGTTACCAGCTCTAAAACTTAAAAAGCCTGGCGGAATAGTTTAAAAAGCCTGATTTTCGAGAAAAAAGCCTGATGAAATTAGGTTCGTTTTTTCACAATTTAAAGAAAAAAATAATGACAAAAAACATAAGTTTCTATAACAGCAGGTCTTAGACATTTATATATACCTAGACACTAAAGTCGTATACTTTTCTCTACAAATAAACTGAAGCCGATTCACCATGTAGAGAAATCTGTGATAAATGAAAGCACCATATTCAAAAATCGAACCTTAGTTATCCGAATAGGCATTGACTTACTATATATGGACTGCTCATTGACTTACTATATATGGACTGCTAGTCGAAAATTCATGGCGACTCCACCTAGAGATAAGCGCCCCCAGCGCTATCCCGGCAATAGTGGAAAACAGGGTGTAGCTTTTTGACACTTGAAGTTTTATGTGTGACAACTATCAACCTTCGTTTGTTTTTTTCGATTTATAAAAAAACTACTCATAAATTTAAGAATGATTGTTTTAATTCGTGACAAGGGTAAAATTGTGAGTGAAACCTGCAAATTTAAACTCTTCTCATCATAACAAAATAGTAAAGTTGATCCTTCAGAATTTGATTTCTGCGAGTTGATAATAAATGTAAATGTAACAACTTATTGAAAAAATTGAAGATCTTATTATTCTCATGGTGCAAACAGCTTCACCGAAAGAATTATTTTCAGATAGAACAACGACTGTTAGGACCACACCACCGTATTTACTTTGTGAAATCATAATAAACAGCATGAAAAACAATAAAACCGCAGAGTATATACAAAAATTAAAAACTGTTTCCATCGAGTTTATCTCGTGTGCTCGTGGTTGGCGAACTGGTACAGCTTTCTTAAGTTCCAATTAACCAATGGAATAAAGTGATCCAACTTCAAACAGATACAATAAGAACTACAAAAACCCTCAAGCAGCCGCGAAGCCACATAAAGTTCAAGTAATTTGTGTTCCCGGTGGTAAAGTTCGTGTGCGTGGCTTAAGTCCCGGTCAGCAACTAATACAAATGCCTGACGGCAAATTACATGTGCTAAAAACAATACCAGGTAAAATATAAAATTCATTAAATATACATATATTTAACTATTAAATGTTCTTTTCCAGTGAACGCCAGTAAGAGTTCAGCTGTAGTAAAAAGCTTATCGGCAGTGAATAACAAAACAACTCATAAATCAGTTCTTCTTACGTCTAAAATGTTTAATAGAGAAATTCAACAAAAGGTATAATTACTGTCATAGAACATTATTTTTATTTTGCATATATATTTGTATATACATGTATATTTAAAGGTAACAATAAATACTATTACATCGACATCGCAAGCCGTTAAAAGTTGTTCCCAGGTCCCGTTTCACAAACTGAGCACAAAATTCTTACAACTGGCGGACAGATTATGCAAGCAACCCCTTGTAAAAAGCCCACAAACATGCAGCAACTGATTGTACAACCAGGCCAAAAACTTCTCGTTGGTTAGAATGCTCAGGGTCAAAAAGTTTTAATATCTTCCCGTACACTGTGTAAACTGTTACACTTGCAGCTCTCCAAGTGGTATTAAATTCTCAACCGACGTTAAAAGTTATTCAACAAATTGTTAATACAAGTAAATATTCAGCAATAATTTATGGTTGGTGGGCAAAGAATAATAATAAGCCCGGGACAAACTATTGTTACCCAAAGATCAGTACCTTAGTCCTCGTCGGTGCAAGGATTACCACAGGAAATAAATCAATCAGCACAGCCCCAACAACAGCAATACAACAACAACAGCAAATGGGTATTCATACACAATTCCCTTAATTGAAAACACAGAATCAGACTATAAATCAACAATTTCAGGAGCAATAACAACGTCAACAGCAACAACAGCAGCAGCAATAGATTCAGGTTCAGAATATTGAATGCAATCAACATTCAACATAACACCACCTACCAGCTAAGCAAACTATAAAGAATTTTATTATTTGTTTCATTCATTTATTATGTTTCATTCTTAAACATGATATTTATGCTTTCCTTAACTAAACTAAATTCACATATTTTATGGTACCTAGGTCACTTATTATTATTTATGGAGGCTCCCTACCTATATATATTTATTTGTTTAAGGGTCATGAATGTCATATCTTATGTAACTTGCACTATCATATGAAGTCATGTGCTTACCTATCTACATCCTACACTTTCATTACATATGTACACACATGCATACTTAGGGTTCATCTATGAATGTGTAGAACACCTTCATAATTTAAAATCCATACTCAAGCTTAATTTATTATACAGAGAACAAATGTAATCGTACGTACATCGGCTTTAAACCTATTTAATGATAACTGGATTACCTACCTAGTAACTATACCTATTTATGTAATATCTTTTTTAGTCGGGATATGTATAATTGCTTAACTAAACTGCATTATCACATAATGTTTAGTACCTAAGTCACTGAATTCCTATATATGTATGCTTCCCATACCTATGCATACTATGGCTTTAAAAATAAATTTACCTTGCACTTTATCATATGTAGTTATGTGCATACCTACCTCTATCCTACACTTTCATCATATACATATGTATGTACAATGTACACACTTACCTAGGTTTCATTTATGTATATAAGTATGTGTCCATATGGCTTACATAATTAAAATCCATAATTTATATTAAAATTAATTAGGTGTCTATGTATAACTATTCCTTAAATAACCCATTTGACAAATCATTATACTATGGACCAAGCTTAGACATAATCCACTTTATTTAATACAAAAAACATGAAATACATATATAAACAACTTAAATTAACTAAAATATCTTCAATTCTCTTATGACAATGCGGTTGTGCAATCAATTTCACTGTACTGTTGCGAGCCTCAGACTTCTCAGGACCAACTAAATTTGGAATAGTTAGAATTATATACCCAGAAGCAGACCTTCGAAATTTAGACATTTTGTTGTTAACATCTAAATAAGAAATATATAAAGTATAAGTAAGAACCAGAGTGTTTCTTGTTAAAATCAAAACTTGCGGATATGAACAGCCATTCATCTCAAATACGGCAACACAACAGCCGACACTGATATGAATACATTAATGAGATTTCCATTCTCCAAAAATTCGAGAGGCTTAAAATGTTCATGGAAGACATCACCGACAACTACCAAGTACATTGCTGCATTTAATCTGAATGCAAATAACAAAGCCAGGTAAGACGAAAATATGCGGTTGGCAGTTCTCAAGTTGCCATTCCACGCAAACTGAATATTATGCTCTACGGACGATTTTCTGGACTTAGCTACGCATATCTACAATACAGTAATAAAATTAACTTAAATATTTAAGTAACATCAAAATAAGTTTTTACCAAGATGTTCCAATGTTTTACCATGCTCATGAAGGATCAAATGCTTGAGATTTTTTAAATTTAGTTTGTTGTCTCAAATGAGAGTTAGGAAGGATTCTTTTCCTGATATTCCTACGACACTATGTGTTGTAACATTCTTTAAGTTGTCCTCATCTTTTTGGATGGATAACCTGCCGAAGAAAACACTTTCCTAAAAGATGGCGTGTACTTTTCTGGTTTCGAGTGCAAGTTCTCTAGTGCGGCATATAACCAAAACATAGGTAACATTCTTATTTGGTTCTAATTGCCGTAGTGCGCCCAAAACGAATATCGTTATCTTCATTGTTTAGTCCTTGCGATTTTTCCAATTGGGATTGACTCAGTGCTTCGAATAGTATTTTGTAACACATCACGGTAGACACCTGCAGAAGATAGAAAAAATAAAATAAGTTGGCATGAATTGTTGGCAAAGGAAATTACTTAGATGACGGTCTTGTTTTGTAGGACTTTGGTAATGGTATTCACGGTCGGGCCAGAAATCTATAACAAAAAGAACAATATTTATTAGAATAATGAAATGTACTACTTTTTATATTTATCAATATGTCATTTTTTTGCTTTATACAAACATTTTAATTTTCTTACCAAAATGATGTTTGGCCATAATAATAATTTTGAAATGTCAATGTAAATAACACGTGACTGACATTTATGTCAGAGATCAAAGAATAAGTTTAAATTAAGAACAGATGTCTCTGATTTTTTTACTGTTTTAAAAAAGATAGCTTTCGGAAACGTTTTTTTTTTTGTTTGCTACTATTGCCAGCTTAGCGCTGTGATGCTATGAGAGAAGTGGTGCGATTTTTGTTGTTCCGCATCATAACCCTAGATAAGAAACCGTATTTACATTCAGACATTCATTTTTCATAACTGTTTGTCTCTTTCTTAAAAGCGATAACTAAAGCAAGAAAAATTAATGCGTTTACCGTGCTGTTTAAGCTCTCATTTGAACGCATTCCGGAAAGATTTTTAACGCTTTTCTTTTTTCAATTGGTTAACTTGATATGTTTTGTGTGATTGACATAGAAAAGCCTGACAAAGCACGAAGCCTGGCAAAAGCTTATTGAGATGTTTAAAGCCTGACTCGTGAGGTGAAATCCTGACGGATAGTAAGCCTATTCGCAGAGGGCGTACTAAATTCGTCTCATCGATAATTTCGATTATAGTACTATTACAATGGCCGTTTTCTATAATTTCGCGCAAAATTTTTTTATTTCATCGCGAGCCGTGGAAATCCCGATATCTCTGTTTAGATCTTCATTTTTTATGTACCAAGGTGCGTTTACAAACGATCTTAGCAGTTTATTTTCAAACGTTTTTAAGGCATTTAAATTAGAATCTCGCGTACAACCCTAGAGCTGTATACCCTAAGTCGAGCCAGGCTTAAGCACATGCCTGTACAAAATTAGCTTGTTTTCGATACTGAGCTTAGAGTGTTTTCCGAGCTACCAGTACATATCTCTGAGTTTATTATTTAAAGCCCAATACTCAGTTCGGGAATAATATTATTTCTCATACATTTTTTATCCTAGAACAAGGTATATCTCTAATTTTTCCCCACCCAGTACGCACTTCAACGTAATATAAAAATCTTTGTTTCACGAGTTTACGAGATATTTAAGATGGTAGAAAAATTTGTATGGCAAGTAAGCTAAAACAACGATTCAAAAACCCACTTAAGATAATCACCTAAAACGCCTAAGTACCAAGTTTGAAAAAAATCAGTTCAGCCGCTTAGGCTGCAGATCGTTCTACTCACAGGCAGACAGACAGAATTTTTGTGTTCTCTATCATTGTAATGTTAGGTTTGATCAATATCTGGAGTTCAATTTTTTTCCAAATGCAAGACTTGCAAATACATATGTACGTATATAACTACAACGCAAGTAAGAATATATATTTTATTTCAATGTTTTTTTTAAACATTTCCAAGTAAAACTTTTGAAGGATAAAATTTTAAATACATTTTTCTTAAACTTTTTCTCTTCAATTTGTTGGTTTAGTGGCAGGTATAATTTTTGGACTTTGTAAGACAAAAAATTTAAAAGTTAAGTTACAAGTAGGTATTGTGGGAAAATATATCAGTTTTTAATGTTAAATGGAATATTTCATAATGACAAAAAACTAAATAAAAAATCGTTATTTGAATTCTTAACATTCATATGTATAATAATTTCAAAACATTTCTAGTACAAAAACTTAAAACGCCACTTTAAAGTTATTTTTAAAACACACATAAAAATTTAATTTCACAATAATACAGTTAACCGTTCTTGAAATACTGATTAAAAAAAATATTTATTTTTTAAAAATAAAAAAAAAATTCTTAAAAATTTAAATAGGTATGCAGTATTATTTTTAGGTAGCTAATGCTATTTTGGTCTTAAAGGTTTTTTAACATTTGTATGTGAGGTAACCGTTGTTTTTGTGTTAGGAGAGCAATTTTTTTAAGTAGATATTTAGGATAATGTCAAAACTACTAAACTATAAGAATAAAGTTGTGAATAAAAACAGAAAGTTCAAAATAAAACAAAAGAAACAAATTTTAAATAATTTTATTAAACAATATATTTTAGTAGTTTTTTTTCCATTTTTATAATTTCATAATTACACAACTTGAGACTTCAAACCCAAAATGAAACTATTAAATCTGTACATTTTCGATCAAATCGATGAGCCGTTTTAAAAATATTGATTTCCGAAGCAAAAAATTTTTTTTTTAAATGTACAATACCTACTGCTTAAGCTTTTTAGGAGCTTTTCCATAAAAATAAAAAAAAATCGAGTTAACCCTTTTTCAGAAAATCGAAAAACTACTTGAGTTACCAAAAATCACCATTTTTTTCAAAAAAAAAAAAT
The DNA here is from genome assembly GCA_910595825.1 of Philhelius pedissequus. Lineage (NCBI taxonomy): Eukaryota > Metazoa > Arthropoda > Insecta > Diptera > Syrphidae > Philhelius > Philhelius pedissequus. The sequence goes on along the minus strand of OU343160.1, from coordinate 246,549,829 downwards.
TACGAAAAAGTACCTTTTCCCTTCATTAATTAACTGATTGTTTTAAAATAAAAATAGTTGTAGCCGTTTTTGAAGGAAATAAGATTTAACTTCTCAATAAAAAGTTTGGCCATACAAAAATTAAAAAAAAAACTTGTGAACATTTTAATCAAAACCCAATATGTGCTGTATTTGAAGAAAATCCGTCAATGCATTTAGCATGTAAGCTCGCGGATAAATGGAATTGTTGCGCGAAATAAAAAACAACTTCCAAATTGTACATCTTCAAAATCTTTATTTAGGTTATGGTTTCATTGGCTTTAAATTTCTGAAAATATTAACAATTTTTACAATATTAAATAAAACATATATTTTACGTGTTCCTTGTTCTACTTTTTTGATGCAATTTCTACAACTTCTAATTAGGAAATAACAGATTCTTACTTTATTAGCTTAATTATATGTACATAGGTACTGAAGTTGGCTATGATGAATATGGCTGTCCTTCTCATTTCTTATGTTTTGCTCTTTTTATTTTCGAAGATGAGGTTATTGCCAGGCCCTGCGACACCCCCGGTAAGCTGGACTCATCGTTTGCGTTACCATCTTTTACTTCGCCCACATCGAGAACTGCTATCTTTCTGGCTGGCCATTTATAAACCTCGTCCTTCGTTTTTATTACGGCCGACCTTATTTGGCCATTTTGGCTAGGTAAAACTTGTATAATTCTTCCTTTTGGCGAGGTATTTTTGGGACTATTTTCATCGACTATAATCACTATATAATAATGCACAGTGGAAATGTAGTTTTCTTCGGCTTTTTTGGTCGCTGTAATTTTCGCAATGAAACAATCAAGTTACATTAGCTTTCCCAACGTTTCGGCAGGGGTTGCTGCCTTCTTCAGGGGTACTTTATTTACAAAAAAATTACAAATAACAGTAATGGTTGATAAGTAAAGTAATAACACAATTATGAATACTCACTTAGACAAAATAAGTAAAATAGTCAAAATATTTATATTATAATAAAAAGTTAAATAAGCACTTCAAATAATGAATTTGAGTCTGTATGACTTGAACAAAGCACAAATTACATTTAGGAAGAAAGAAGAGAGCAATACACAGCAGAGATGTTTTGTGTGTCTTGTTTTCGATTCATGTTGTTTTTGTTGTTGAGAATGTGTAATGTTTCTAACGTATATCGTTTTGAAACATGTTTCTCCGTCTGTAGGATTTCAACGCCTTCAAAGTTTGGAGAATGGCCGTGTTCAATGCTGTGACTGGCCAAAGCTGTCTTTTCGGAATTTTTAAGTTTAATGTCAGATTTGTGATTTGATATGCGTTGTCGAAGAAGTTGTTTTGTGGTTCCAATGTAACACAGGTTACAAGGTTCGTTTGTTTTTCCATTACAATTAATTTTGTAAATTACATTTGTTCGTTTGTGTTTTGATAGTTTTGAAAAACAATGGTCGAGTGGTTTGTTTGATTTAAAGGCAAAGCGAACATCTGTCAGATTTTTTGAAATGGATTTCTTGAAGTTGTCACTTAAAGTTGGGGCGTAAACTATACTTTTGTGGTATGTGTTTGTCGGTTCTTCAGCATTATTTTTCGGTGGAATTTGCATTTTTTGTTTTGTAAGAAGACTACGAATTATGATGAAGGGATAACCGTTATCACTTAGTATTTCGGTGACTTTCTTCTCTTTGTTGGCGTGGAATCGTACATCGCTTATTTTGAAAATTTTATTTATGAGGTTGGACGCGGTATTGATGATGATGTGTCTTGCTTGATTTGATCGAAAATTAATTAATCTACCAGACGCTGTTGGTTTTTGGTACCAATCGAACAGCAAACGATTTTCTTCACGATGGATTTTTACATCCAAAAACGGTATTGTTTTGTTGTGTTCGTTTTCAACAGTGAATTGAATTTTTGGATGGAATCCGTTGAGTGTCTTTAACACTTTTTCTATGTTTCTTTTGTCCATGATCGCAAATATGTCATCAACATATTTTGACATGAAAACAGGCTTTTCTGCCATGTTAGTTAAACATTCCTCCAAGACATAGTCCAAAACTAGATCTGCAATCGTTGGAGATAAGGGGTTTCCCATAGGCATCCCAAAAATTTGTTTATATATAACATCTTGATATTGAAGATAATTGTTTTCTTTGAGACAAAAGTCAAGAATCTCCAGAAATGTGTGTTGGGCCATATTTGTGTTTTTGATTATTAAACACCATTTTTTTTAACAATGCTGATGGCTAATTGAATGGGAATGTTTGTAAATAATGACACTGCATCAAACGAGACTAATACATCATTTTGGCTTAGTTTTACATTTTTTGCTTTTTCAACAAATTCAAAAGAATATTTGCGATCATGGACAAAAGAAACATAGAAAAAGTATTAAAGACACTCAACGGATTCTATCCAAAAATTCAATTCACTGTTGAAAACGAACACAACAAAACAATACCGTTTTTGGATGTAAAAATCCATCGTGAAGAAAATCGTTTGCTGTTCGATTGGTACCAAAAACGAACAGCGTCTGGTAGATTAATTAATTTTCAATCAAATCAAGCAAGACACATCATCATCAATACCGCGTCCAACCTCATAAATAAAATTTTCAAAATAAGCGATGTACGATTCCACGCCAACAACGAGAAGAAAGTCACCGAAATACTAAGTGATAACGGTTATCCCTTCATCATAATTCGTAGTCTTCTTACAAAACAAAAAATGAAAATTCCACCGAAAAATAATGCTGAAGAACCGACAAACACATACCACAAAAGTATAGTTTACGTCCCAACTTCAAGTGACAACTTCAAGAAATCCATTTCAAATAATCTGACAGATGTTCGCCTTGCCTTTAAATCAAACAAAACACTCGACCATTATTTTACAAAACTAAAAACGAAACCTGATAAAGACAAACGAACAAATGTAATTTACAACATTAATTGTAATGGAAAAACAAACGAACCTTGTAACCTGTGTTACATTGGAACCACAAAACAACTTCTTCGACAACGCATATCAAATCACAAATCTGACATTAAACTTAAAAATTCCGAAAAGACAGCTTTGGCCAGTCACAGCATTGAACACGGCCATTCTCCAAACTTTGAAGGCGTTGAAATCCTACACACGGAGAAACATGTTTCAAAACGATATACGTTAGAAACATTACACTTTCTCAACAACAAAAACAACATGAATCGAAAACAAGACACACAAAACATCTCTGCTGTGTATTGCTCTCTTCTTTCTTCCTAAATGTAATTTGTGCTTTGTTCAAGTCATACAGACTCAAATTCATTCTTTGAAGTGCTTATTTAACTTTTTATTATAATATAAATGTTTTGACTATTTTACTTATTTTGTCTAAGTGAAGATTCATAATTGTGTTATTACTTTACTTATCAACCATTAATGTTGTTTGTAATTTTTGTCTAAATAAAGTACCCCTGAAGAAGGCAGCAACCCCTGCCGAAACGTTGGGAAAGCTAATGTAACTTGATTGTTTCATTGCGAAAATTACAGCGACCAAAAAAGCCGAAGAAAACTACATTTCCACTGTGCAGTACTAAATCCACAAATTGGTCAGAAAATCAACTTTATTATAATCACTATATCCCCCACTACTATAGGTTTTGCTTCACTGAACCACTTTGACCTCCTCGTAAGTGTAGGCATGTATTCCTTTATCCAGCGTTTCCAGAAGGGATTTCTAAAGTTCTCACATGCGATCCAAATTTTTCTTAAAGCTGCACCGCTTTCATCATTATCGGTTCAAACTTAGGTCCGTTGGTTTAATCACGAAGGAAATGATTTGGTGACAAAGCTTCCTCAGCTTCATGGTCGATTGGCACATAGGTTAATGGTTTTGAATTGATAATAATTTCAACTTCGACCATCATGCTCAGAAGGAGTTCATCTTTTGGATTTCGAGTCGTTGTTATCTGTGGAAGAGCTTCCTTGACCAAGCGAACTAGTTGTCCCCAGCACCCGCCCATGTGAGGTGCTCCAGGTGGGATAAATTTGCATACAATGCCGTCATCGATAACTTGTCTGACGAGCTGATTATTGTTTGTTAAGCTGGCGGCTGCGTTCTTTAGCTCTTGGCTGGCACCTTTAAAATTAGTGCCGTTATCACTCCATATCTCAATTAGTTTCCCTCGTCTTGAACAAAGGAGTTTAATAGCGAGAATATAGGAGTCAGTCGACAAGTTGTGTGCCACTTCAATATGGATTGCTCTCATGGTTAATCAGGTAAATAACACTCCCCAACGTTTCTCCAAATGTCTCCCCACAACGACAAACATAGGTCCCAAATAGTCGACTCCAACGTAGGAAAACGGACTCGTAAATGATTTAAGTCTTGCGGGTGGTAACTCGGCCATTAATGGCGGTATTGGTTTGGTTTTGCCGATCTAGCATAATTGACAGGAAAGCTCGACCTTTTTTCAATGAAAATCTCAGAGCTGGCATGAAGTAGATTTGTCGAATCTCGTTGACCACGGTTTCGGAGAATCGGTTTTTGTATCTATCATGAAAGTCTTGAATCATAAGAAAGGTGATGCTGTGGTTATTTGGTAAGATAATAGGCCGTTTACAATCACAGTTGGCATGTTCATGTTCGGCTGCATCTATACGACCTTTAATTCGAATCACTTTATTGGCATCCATGTAGGGGCTAGTTCGAAACAAAGGACATGCTTTATCTAAAAACTACCACTTTTTGCATTGCCCTTTTTATTTTGCTTCAAAAGTGACCACTCTTTTGAGTAAAATTCAGATTGACAGAGTCCGTACAGATAGTTCTCCTCAGCAGTGATTTCCGAATGTGTCAAGTAGCTACCTTGTATAATTTCCTTGTCTCACCTAGTGCGATTTTTTTTTAAATTTAACTATATGCCTGTAAGACCTCAAGTCTTTTAAATGCAACCTGAATTGCACGGCACTAGTTGGAAGAAAGAGAATGATAGCAAAGAAATTTTTGTTGGCACAGTGGATTTGAGAAACAGGTATTGACTGTCTCATTTTAACCCATGGGCGGCAGCCAATTGAAATTGGAGGCATATAAAAGAATGCGCCTAGCGTGGGGATCGAACCCACACATCTAAGTTAGCAATCAAGCACTTTATCCACTGCGCCATTGCCAGCCAGTATTTATAAAACTTAGTGCGTAAGCTAATGATCGATTTAGTCTTTTCCACCTAGAGAATCTCTGACAATCAGTAAGTGGTGGTGTGTACTAATTTTGATGGATAAATACTCTCGCTTCTTCGTTAGTGAATCTCACAGTAGTTTCTGCTGGCCAGCTATCTTTTTGTTTATATAAGAATGAAGGTCCTTTATACCAGCGACTATTCGAACATAGATCATTTAGTTGCCTCATCAGCAATATCCTCTAAAATTTAAAAAAAATCTAAAGGCTACAAATTTTTTGACCCACCTATTATCGTTTTTTATCCAGCATAGCACTGTTTGTGAATCCGACCAGAAACATCGTTTGTGTATTTGCACAGAATGTCCCGTAATAATAGCTTTGGCCATTTTAACACCCAGCACTGCAGCTTCGAGTTCAAAGCGCGGAATCGATATGAGTTTCAAGGGAGAAACTTTTGTTCTGGAGCATACGAGCGCACATTCGATTTTTTCACCCTTAACCACAGGAAGATAGGCTACCAACGCAAATGCAGACATGCTCGCCTCTACAAAGGTGTGAAGTTCAACGTGACAATTTTCATAGGAATTTATGTCATCATGATATGGTCTACTTATTTGCAGCTTTTTTATTTCAGGTAAGGATTGTAGCCACTGACACCAACTTTCAAAATTATCAGGCCTTATTTGTTCATCCCATTGCGTATTATTGCACCATATTTCTGATCTGCTTCCACAATTTCAACTTGGTGTAACATTTCTTTCATGTCGCCACAAATTGCAAATTTACGTTGACGAAACCGAAAAAGAACTTCTGAGAGGGCTGGCAACGTATCAGGGCCGGTGAGAAGCATTGAGTTGAGAGATATTCCAGAGACTGCCGCAGCGCAGCTGCCTCCCACACTAACCGAACCTTAGCTCGTTTGTTCAGATTGACTACCGGAAATATGGGTAGGTACCAGGTTTTGTTAAAACTTTTGTCATTTAGTTCGTAGGCGGTTAGCTTTCGCGCATAGCCTTTCTCTAATTAGTATGAAATTTGATTAATCAGTTCTTCAAGTAATTGCTCTCTCTCAAGTCGTTTTTAAGCAGGAATCCCCTTTAAATACTTCAAACGTTCCTTGATTTTATCGAAATCCATGGTCTAAAGAGGCAAATCTCGTGATTGGTTGGTCCGTACTAAAAGCGGGAAAGATTTTGCTGATTAGTATCCAGATATGTGGAGACTGATGGTTTTTGAACTCTCTTCCTCTTGCTGTATGCCAGAATTCCACTAAAGCCACAATGGATAATTTTTACCTTCCAGTTGATGTTCCTCAGCTAGGCTAGACTCTATAAGTGATACATATGAACCGTCATCCAAAAATGCGTAAGTATTTATTTAGTGTATATCACTGTAAAAGGTGACCGGGACAATCTTGAAAAGAATTGTGTTTTTAATTGTGACATGTGCGTTGCAGTTTTGACCATCAGCTGGTGGGCAACTGACTAAGCATACTTGTGTAGCAACTGGTGGTGTTTGTAAGAATAACCTTTCACACCAAACCTTTTATCTGAAGTACATTTGCGCCTGTTGTGGTTAACTAAACATGTGTGGCAAAGAAAATGCAGATTTATCATATCCCATTTTTGTTTTAGGGCGAGACTCTTGATTTTGCTACATCGTTCAACAAGCTAACAGTTTCCATTACATATGACGCAGAATCTCTTATCTTGTGTAATAGTGGCAGCGGAGGTTGGATGTTAGTGCACGTTCAAAACAGGAATGTTGGGTGTTCGCTTTCTTTCATTTTTTGCCGTAGGTGTTTTTCAAAAACTCATCTCTGTCACTTGACATCAGCAACTCTGTACGACCAATTGCTAAAGGTGGAAAGACTGATTGGTAGGTCTATACCCACTTTGTACATACCCCAGTTAAATCTATTTGATATGGCAACTTCTGAGTTAGCCCTTGTAACAGGTATGGACTGTTGAGATGTGATTCTAGTCCTGTTGTTTCCATGGTCGTGACAATATTTCGAACAGCCAACGCGAATGTTATCAATGATTCTAGTTGGTTTTTTTTTTTGGTAATGTTTCCGATCTAATTTTTGTTATCAATGAATTTATAATTGTTTCTGGCCGACCATAAATCATGCGCAAAGTGTAAATAATGTTGGGCAATTGATGAGGATACAACAACTGGGATCTAACAGCTTCTAAAGCTTTACCCTTCCAACATTTTTGCAAACGGATTAGATTTTCATCGTTTGACAGGCCACACACCCGAGTGGTGTTTTCAAAGCAGCTTATAAATAGTGGTCATTCTTCTGGTCGACCAGTGAAGGATGCTAATTCTTTATGCATTATGTATCTCGATGCAATTTATTCACCATTCAGATTGGGAACATATCCATATTGGAGTTGGTCACAAATGTACCCAAGACGTAGTGGGTTGTCGTTAAAATCAATGGTACTACTCTGTGGGGACACATTATTATGTGAATAATTCGCTTGTGGTTGTTGTCGTTGAACGCCTGTATCTCGTGGCACTTCAGTCTGATTGGCTCCAAAACAGATGTCACCTGGGTAAGCTTTGTTTTGCAAAATAGCCTTTTTCTCAGGAAGATTTTTCGGTCCAGTTAGAGTCACTTGCTGTGTTATAAGCGGTCTATTCACGAATTGTTCACCTACCCAACTTTAAAGATGTTCGTTAACAGGCCAACCATCATCATTTTCGTCATCTGACAGTTGCTCAAAAATTAAATATTTTGCATCGAGATATTCTTTTTTGCGCTTTTATTTTAAAAGTCTTTCTTCTTCTATCCTTTTCAAGTTTAATTTTACGGAATTCGTTGAGCCGATGGATCTAGGGTATTGTCGCGATAAAGTTTTTTCCATTGGTGCAGAAGAATTTCCTTGTACAGGCACTTCATCAGCTTCTTTGGTGTGGCTCATCTGGCCAGGGCATAGCCTTTCACCACCATTTTCTCGCATAGCCTTTCACCTCCCTTTTCTCGTTCTGTACCTGGTTGTTGTGTACGTGTAGGATTTTTGGAGCAGTTGGGACATAACCAATCCTTTGCGGAAATTGTGTCGTCCCACTTGTCGCACATTACCATATATGAGTCGTCCGACCTATCGCATGATTTGTAGTGAAAAATGTCTACATTGTCGGTGTTAGAGGGACCTAGGGAGATCGGAGGTTCATGTGAAGGAGACCTTTGTTTCTTTGATTTATTCGACATTTTTACGACGGAGTGCAGAAAATTGCTTGATTTTATTGCAGTAAAAAAACCCTACCGAGATCATTCACTTTATAATTGCGATGGATATAGTGATTTACAAAAATATAGTTTATAATAGTAGTGGATTTAGCGATTTATGTTAACGATTGAGTGATTATATATATATAAATGAAAATGGTCTTCAGAATATATTACCCCGATTCGTTGTATATTGAAAACTTTAATAAAGTAGAACCTCTATACAGGAACAGCAGGGTAATCCTCCACAATACAGCAGTTAACAGGTATTGCGAGCAGCTTTAAAGCAGTGAAGGCAATGATGGTTGAAAATATGCTGGTTAATTGCTTCTGAAGATAGATGCTTAGTTTGCTGGAGAGTGCAAAATCTTCTTACAAGTTCAATCCGAATTCTTCCAGACCTCGTGGTTAGTCTAGGTTGACAAAAAAACAAATTTAAGGAATGTTGCGCGAAGTTAAAAACAACTTTCAAATTGTACAGCTTCAAAATCTGTCTTTAGGTTATGATTTCATAGGCTTTAAATTTCTGAAAAGATTAACAATTTTTACAATATTAAATAATACATGTATTTTATATATATTTTACGTTTTATTTGTTCTATTCTATTGGCGCAACTTCTACAACTTCTAATTAGAAACAGATTCTTATTTTATTAACTCAACTATATGTACATAGGTATTGAAGTTGTCTATGGTAAATATAGCTGGCCTTCTCATTTCTATGTTTTGCTCTTTTTCTTTTCGATTATGAGGGTATTGCCAGCCGCGGTAACAAGAATTGTTACACACTTTTTTCTTCTTCGCTATCATCGTAATGACAACTTTGACCAAAATTTCATTTTTTTACGAATCCAAACATTGCCATATAATATATAGATTCGTACATACCCACATAATTATAGCGAAAGTAAAAATATAAAAATAAAACTAAAATCAATTCCCATTTCTTTTAAAGGATTTTACCAAAATTTTTTGAACATTGCTTTTAACGGTGCCTGTTGAACAGTTTTTTTTTATTTTCCCATTAACGGTTCTTCCGATATCTATACAATGTTTAATACAAATAAACCTTCAATTTCTAAATAATACTGCATATTAAATTTTTGGAAAATAAAATCAATATTTTTGAAAACTCAATATTCCAAAAACGTGTGGACGAATTAAAAAAAATATTGTTAAATACATGCCTATAGGTAGCATACCGAGGTTATTTTTAGAAACATTTTAAAGATTTTATAAAAAAAAAAAAAAAAAATTACAACAGATATATTTCGCTGTATCTATCTAATAAGGCTTACAATGTGAGTGAACATAAATTTAATTTAAATTTCATGACAAATTCCTAATATTTGTTTAATAATATAATAACAATGGCGCAAAATTTAAAATGATTTATTAACATGTTAAATCATTTTTAGTATGATACTAGGTTAGCAAGAGGATTTTGCTAATTTTAATCTTATTAACATTTTAATAAAGTTAAAATCATCGAATGGCTACTATTAATTTTTAGTATCATACTAAATCCAGATGTCATTCTGATAGTATATCGGCTTTGCACGCGGGAGGCGCAGGTTCGAGTCCTGCTGGTGTCAGTTTTTTTTTTATTTTAGTAAATAATGAAGTTAAAATGATGAAATTATAAACACCGAATGCTTATTTAGAGCACATGTTGGGTTTCTATTAACATATAATCAATTTACAACGCATAAACACAATAATTGTGTTCATCAAAATTCAAACCCTACAAATGCTTTGCTATCTGCTTAATTAGCATTTTACTAGTTAACAAAAGGTTTAAAATTTATGAAAAGTTAGTACACTACTATGTATATAGTAAATTGCTAACTAGTATCGTGTTAAGGACTTAATAATAGATTGTTTAAAATTTTGCGCCAATTCTTTTAATAATAAATTAAAGCTGAATTTTGAAAAGCTGATTTTTTCTTGCAATTATAGGGAATGTAAGGCAAGTTATGTATTCGTAAAAAGAAATTCTAACAATCAATCATGACATTGCATAGAGAATCCAAAAAAAACTGATCTACAAAAATGTCTGCCTGTCTGTATAATGAGCTGCAGCCTAAACGGTGTAAACGATTGCCTTCAAATTTGGTATGTGTTTCTTTTTGGCATTCCTCAGAGGGAAAATTGAAATTTCATTTTTAGGCCTAAATATAACTGCAGGAAAAGCTTTATTTTTTCGAAAACGGCTCCAATGGTTTTGAGAATAGTTTCGTTGCTATCATTAAATCAGAACCAAATTTTACGGAAAAAGTGTACTATAGGTAACGGTATCTTTCATATAACGTTCATTTTTTTATTTTTGCCTGTTTCGGTAATGCTTCTTTGGATCTATGTCAAATAATTTTATTTGGGAAGATCTAGGTAGACAAATTCATTCTGCATACCAATATTTTTAATAACTTTTTTCTAATTAAAATTAGTTCAAATTTTTTTTTGAAACAAAAACCTTCAAGAAACTAATCAAAAAAATATTTAAAATTTTTTAAAGTTTTTTTTTAAAGCTGCATACCTACCTACCAAAATTAAAAACAATTTTTTTTTGAAAACAAAAAACTAAAATAGCTATAATTCCAGCCAAACATAATTGACAAAAAACTTGTGTGGGTAAAAAAAGCGCTAGTCGTTTCAATGCAATTGATAAACAGAAAAAACCTGCGTTGGGTTGGATCTGATCATGTGGGCTCGGTGGCATGATGCGAAGTGCGTTGGCTACTAAGCGGCTGGTCATGGTTGAATACACGATGAAGGCACAAGAAGTTTTTCAATTAAAATGAAAAAGTAGACCAGCGTCACTAGAGCAAAGGAATCTGATGATAGACCTTGGCAAAGCGTGAAATAGCTATAATTTCAGCCAAATATAATTCAGAAAAAACTTGGTGGTAGCACACTCAAGTTGTTGTTGGATATTCAAAGTCATTAAATGATACGAAAAACTGCTTTAAAAGCAAGTATGTAATCATAAAAAAACCGAATATAATACAAATAAAAATTACCAGTGTCAAAAATGTTCTCATAAAAAATCTCCCTCCTTATATGAAGAATAAAAATGTTGGCTTATAAACGGGTAAGGAGAAAATAGGAGAGAACCCGAATTAGCAACAAAAAACTTGTGTGGTTAACAAAAGCGCTAGTCGATTCAATGCAATTGATAAACAGAAAAAACCTGCATTGGGTTGGATCTGATCATGTGGGCTCGGTGGCGTGATGCGAAGTGCGTTGGCTACTAAGCAGCTGGTCATGGTTCAGTACACAATGAAGGCACAATAAGTTTTTCAATTAAATGATAAAGTAGACCAGCACCACTAGAGCAAAGGAATCTGATGATCGACCTTGGCAAGTCGTGAAATAGCTATAATTCCAGCCAAACATAATTGAGAAAAAACTTGGTGGTAGCACACTCAAGTTGTTGTTGGTCATTTAAGGTCATTAAATGATACGAAAAAGTGCTTTAAAAACAAGTATGTAATCATACAAAAACTGAATAAAAAACAACAAATAAATAACAGAATTTCATCAAAATCCGTCTAACAACTTTCGATAATTTTTTTATAAAATTTTTATTGATCCGTGGCATCTAATAGTGTCCTTATTGATTTACTCGAAAAACTGATTAAAGTGATGGTTTGGGCAGTTTTTATAAGTTAAGAAACCGATTTTTATTTCGACAAATATTTTTTTTGGTAGGTAGGTATATTCATATTTGTCCAAGTTTACCATCATATATTTAAATATACCTATACCTTATTATATCTTTAAAAATCGCATGAATATATATACCTATATTCGACCTTTCATATAAGGTCATTTATGCCTACTCCTACATCCTTCACTTTAATTATAAAAATATGTACTTATTTACATACCTAGGTTCCATCTACGTAAGTACATATTATAGGTACACATCACCCTCCAAATTCACCTACATAATTTAAATCCATTTAAATATATGTATATTTGTAGGTAGATACTTATGTAACTAACGTGAATCATGCATTCGTTAATTTATTATACTAAGAACCCAGGTAATCTTACTAACATCGGCCTTAAACCTACCTAATGATAACTAGACTACGTACCTACTTAGTAACAGCGTCAGTGATTAGCTACACTTAAGATGTTAGCTAGAGGGGCAAGTTCATACGATCCAATCGTGCATTTTATTTAAATTATTTTTCAACGTTCTTCTAAAAAACATACATACCTACATTATATATGTAGGTACTAGTTTCATTTGAAAAAAACCTACATACATACCTATCCCACAAAATAAAATATTCCTTAAATTAACTTTTTTTGCTAAGTGGCATGTTTTTTCTATCGACACAAATACACATCATTTCATACCTACCTACAAAAAAAACCTTCCACACTATCAAAGTTCTCGTTTCTATTTCTTCAGTTTATTGTTTTCTATACAAAATTGTTTTTGTTTTTTCTCTCACTCCAACTCTTATAGCATTGTATACAGAATTCCTATTCTTCAATTATTATTATTATTCTTACTTCATACTAATATTCTTATCTTATTTCTTCACTGTATATATATCCTCAAGTCTCCCATAACTCTGCCGAGCAAGGGTCGCTTGGTAGGTCTAGGTGCAGCTTCGAATTTCGATTAAAATGAAACTAAGCCGGCACCACTAGAGTAAATTAATCTGATGATCGACCTTGGCAAGTCGTGAAATAGGTATAATTCCAGCCAAAAATTATATCAGAAAAACTTTGTGGTAGCACACTCAGTTATTGTTGTTCATTCAAAATTATTAAAAAGAAAATGTTTTAATTATGTTTTAATATTGTTGTATTTTCGTTTTTTGCATTTGGATAAGTCTACAATTGTTCTGTTAAGTGTTAAAATAAAAATACACCCACGCGCGTCCTAACTTATGGCATTTGCATCTGGCAATATTTTCTAGGCCATCGCTCTCTAAACTGGCCAAATCTTGATCATCTTTGTTGCCATCAGTATTATTCTCTTCTGGTTCCCAAGCAATGCTTTGAAATATAGTACTTAAAAAGACATTTCAGATTATTTGTTTGTATAAACAAAAGCAAATCGGTCAATGGCGCTTCCAAATCTGACGATGCAAAGCTCTTACATTTGCTGCGGCTGCAATAACACCCTCGTTGTGTCCTTAAATGTGGGACCTTCATATAAAGAGGAATTCTTCTCTATCGGGATGATAATGGAGACCCCCTTGCCACTTAACACACCAAATGTGTTTACTAGTACGTCCTGATTCAATCTGTACCACAACACATCTTGAATCTAAATCGGCTTGCGTCTAACAGGGTTTCTTTCTACAATTTTTTTATTATCCCTGGCCAAAACCCTTGTTAACTATCCAGATAAATCAGCGTTTCCCGTTGCTTTGTACACTGTTGGTATGGAACCAGGTTTAAGGCGAGGGCGTTTTTTATCCGTGGAGATAGAATATATTTTTAATTTATTTATTATAAAGCAACTCAAATGCACTTATCCAATTCAAATTGGAGGTTCGTTTCTATGTCATCTGCAGTAAAGTGGTTACTACAGATTCTAGCTGTTTTTGCATTAAATTCATCCTTTCTTTACAAAAATGAATCCAAATTTTGAACAGTTCAGGATCTTTGGGAAACTGTGGTATGACACATCTTCTCTCTTCAACTTATTGTTTTTATTATTATGCGGGCTTATGTGTAAGGGCTTTATTGCGCAGTAATTTCGGTTTGCCAAATATATTGTGGAAGGCTTAACAAATTTAAGACTCCACTTTCCTTTATGACACCCTGAATTTTCGCACGCGGATACTTTTATTTGGTACATTTATGGTCAAAAGTAATAGATATCACAATTTTTAGGCGAGGAAACTTTTGTTTATATATTAAATTAATTTTTAAAATTAGCATTTTTCATACAAAATGTATGCAATTTATTACAGCAAACAACTAATTTTCTCTGTTTTGACAGTTCGTTACCATATACATATGAGTGTATACTACTTTGGCATGTTAAAGTGATCTGATATCTGCACTTTTTGGGGATTTTTTTTGGGACTTTTTAGATCCTTGCTGCGAAGTATATATTTTTTTGTTGAATTCTTAAAGAAATTGTTTATTCAATTGTTTATCTGACTGGATAGTGGAATACCAGTGGCGTACGAATTAAAAAATAAAATGGAGGATCCATTTAAAAACTTAATAAAAGCAATAAGAAGTATGTATATATAGCATTTTGCCTTTATATATAAAAATAAGAATATTTTGAAACAATTGTTTCATTTTGTTTTATTTAATAAAAAAAAGAAATCTTGTTAAATAAAAATTTCAGAAGCCAATAGCCAATACCAGACAAGGTAAGAGTATCAAACAGCTGTTTAGTTTAGGTGGAGTTTCCTTAAATCCGGAAGTTTCTTTAAATCGACAAAAACTTTCCATACACCCAACCTCTACCCCACCCCAAATCCTATAATAGGCTTAAGCAGGGGGTTGCGCCCTTAACACGCTATGCTTTTTGTACGCCGTGAACTTAATTACAGAAAAACTTCACACAATTAGGTTTTTATCTACGTATGCGTTTAGTTTAAATGTTTTTTTTTTATTTGAAATTGGTTTTCACTTAAAATATATTAAAAGTAATGCATACTTTTCGAAAAATATAAAATTTCATTTAGTTTAATGTTATCACGTATGTTTTATTTTTGAAAAAAAAATACACTTGTACTTTTAATCCAAAAATTGTTTCCATTAAAATTTCCCCCAAAAGAGTACCAACAAAAAACATTATTATAACACTAAACCATAGGGATGTATTAACAAGAACTGTCAATACAGTTTTTCGTTGTCGCGAATTGCTTGTATCGTTTTTTACTATTGGAAACTTTAAAAATTTGTTAAAAATAGAAAAAAACTATAATTTATATATTAAAATCGACTTAATTATTATCTTTAATGATAAATCTGCTTAATAAAAATATCAGTGGGTTGAAATTCGTTGTAATTAAAGACTGATTGAAAAAAAGTGTTTTACTAAAAGGCCAAAATTGAAAAATTAAAACATTTTTTAGTCATATTTAACAATGTTTCCTAGCCGTTATATTTTGAAGCTATTCTATAGAGACTCCTAGTTCACTGCAAAAAAAAATCAGAATTTAAGCGGTCTGTCCTAATGGAAAGCGATCCCAAATTTAATATTTTTGCACAATATTCAATATATTGCATCGTGTAAAGACGACGCATTTCCCCGCAATATTTTTGGCCAATATCTTGAGCAATAATAAATGCGTTTTTTTGCAATCCCCGGGGGAATTGGTTGAAAAAAACGACCAAGGCGCTTAGTGAAATACTTGCCAGCACTATTGATTTGCAAGATGAGATTTGAAGAACAGCTGTAATGCAAGAAAAAACCAACATCACTGTTTGCCTCATCCTCATCCTTCTAAAAATCATCGGGTTGATTTGTATTGTGTAATTTCGATATATTTATTGAATTTAAACTACTTTTCTATTAAAATAACATAAAAGGAACCAAGATAATTATAACTTATACAAGAAAATGTGAATCAAGTAATTTGAAAACTGAAATCAAGTATTTTGGAAATTGTTTTTAGCCGATGTGATTTTCTTTTAATTTTTATTTTCACAAAACAGTGGTACATAGAATTCAACTACTTGAAAACTACCCCATTCGTCGGTCTCTGGTGACATGATATTAGTGAACGAGTTGCTTATTCGGGACGGGACGCTCAGTTCCGATGTCGTTAGGAATATAGGTCTGAGCAAGAGCGTACGACGATCAAAAAGATTGAAGTATGCCTAGGTTGTAGCAGAGAATCTGTATTGGGTTGCTCCCGTGTACAACAAAACGCAGCCGAAAACAATTTTTTTAGAGAAACCTTTGTTTTGTAGTTCATTCAATTCTTGTTAATTGAACGAATATCAACTTCGGGAAATACTTTTTTATTTAATAATAATTTCACAGTCAAGTTTTAATATAGATATAATAAAAATAAACGCAAAAATGAAAATCGCTGTAGAAGGTTGTGCTCATGGCGAGGTGTAAAAAATCTACGACACTATAGAGGCAATACAAAAGCGGAAAATGTTAAAATTGATTTTGTGTTGTGTTGCGGAATGTATATAAAAAGGTAGGTTAGGTTGACATGGTCGTCAGAAAAACAACTGACACACTTAGACCAAAAGCTCAACCAAACGAAACAAAATTGATAATTATTTGACATGTCAAAATGTCAGTTGTGAAGTTTCTATACATTTTATCGATAACTTAGTGAAAAAGTTTTTGGTAGCACAGTTTTTATCCTCTCCAATAGCTAAGCCCCGAGAATTCTCTGGGTTTAAGCTAAGCACCCCCGGGGATTAGTTGTTGTTGGATTTGATATGCAAATTGTTAATACTACTCATCGTTTTTTTCGTCCAATTTCCCCGGGGCTTAGAAAAAAACACGCCTAATATTGCGTGCTGTAAGACCCGCATACACCTAGAAACAGGACACAACAGTTTTAAGCTATTTAACATAAAACAAAATACACAATGTCAATAACAAAACCCAAACTTTACAATTTCAAACTTTGTTTCGCTTTTATCTCCTTTTTATTTTTAAACTCGTTTGACGTCACACGAGTTGTCAAAAATTTATACAAAAAAGCGAAAAATATAAGTGATGTAATTTTGTATTGTATCATTCATATAGTGAAACTATACCCAGTGTCATATAATTAGTTTTATCCTACGCAGCTGCAGTTCGACTACGCTCCCATCACAGATGAGAAAATGCATACGTTTCACCTCTAAAACCCTTTTGTTTACATTTTTTTCATAAATTTGACAATTTATCCATGAATAGATGTGAATTAGAAAAAAAAATGTAATGCGGTGAGTTTTTTTCAATTTGACGGTTCAATTTTTTTTTATATAACATCTGTGGTGAGAATTTTATTTTACTGCCTTTTCGGTACTCTATGTTTTCATTTTGTTAAACTTATTAAAACAAAAACCATTTCTGGGGTTCTCTTTAAGTCGCTTTAATTGAAGAAAACTTGTACAAATAAATTGTCGGTGAACTAAGATAAATTTCCTACAGAAAAATAAACTCACTAAACTGTAAAATCTTCAATAAAAATGATATAAATCATCCGCTAACATCCCTCGAAGTTTATAAAATTCACCTCGGAAAAATTTATTTTTGGGATGTGTTCAAAACTGTATTAGGTGTAGGACATACTTTTTAATAGACTACATTTTGTTCATGTCGATTTCCTTTTGCCAATAAGGATTTTGAAACGGGATTGCGGATTTTTCTTTGCAAAAACAACACAAGCTTTTCCTTTTAATTATATGTGTGTGTGTGTATTTTGTAGACTGTAGAGTAAAAAAAACTTTTTTACGTTCCAGTAAATTTAGCTTTATATTGGTGTGTTTTTGCAATTGTGTGTTATGCACTTTTAAGACTTGGCGCGCACATGCAACTTTCAGTTTTGCATCAGTTTAGTTGCTAAGTGAATACCATGGACTTACATGAGAGTGCGCGCACATGCAGATACTATTCAGTCCGCGATTCGAGCAATTTAAAAGTTTGTGTTTTGCCACAAATCGAACGATCGCCCCAAATAAGTTCTTTAGTTTGTATCATACGGAACTATATGTAACTATGCGCGCATTAAATCAAAATATAGTCTTTGTGTTGGTTTATCTCGTTGATTTTTAAGTTGCTTATGTGTGCGATCATCGTTCAACTAGTGCTTAAACTATTTCATTTCGCAAAAATTGCATGTGAGCACCTAGCCGAAATCCCACTAAAAATCTATATCTGTGCTTTTGATCCGGGGTAAAGAAAATTGATCATTTTGGTCGAAAAGAACTCAAAAACTGGTCCGGAATCAACAAATCCATGTGGGATCGATTTTTGGTTGAAATGAAAACGACATTAATCAAAATTAGGTAATTTTGCTGATTTCGAAAAAAAAATCAATCTGAAATTTTCTAATTTTATTGACACTGACATTGATTGAAACTGAATAGAGTAGTAAAATAGTGGTTCAGCCTTTGTGCAAAATTTGAAGTCGGTCTAACTCCTATGGAGTGTTGGTCAATCGAAGTTTAGACTTAAGGAGGCTTTACATTTATCTGCATCTGCAGACTTTAAGAAAACTAGAGCGGGACCAAAATATAAAACAAACATAAAAGTAAGACAGGTTACACACTAATAACTTACTCGAACTCTGCTATAACTTTCGTGACACATCTCACAATCACATGTTCTTAGCGTTCAGGTATGTAGTTTTGAGAAGATAATTTTCGCTATTTTCGTTGTTTTTAAGCAAACGGAGGTGAAATGGTAAAAAAAAACTTGAAAATTCGTTGTCTGAACTGAAAAAATTA
Source organism: Philhelius pedissequus (assembly GCA_910595825.1). Classification (NCBI taxonomy): domain Eukaryota; kingdom Metazoa; phylum Arthropoda; class Insecta; order Diptera; family Syrphidae; genus Philhelius; species Philhelius pedissequus. The sequence continues at coordinate 246,531,024 of OU343160.1, read as the reverse complement.
TGGTGCAGATGAAAATGCTATAATGAAGATGAACATGTTCATCTTCACTATAATCTGCAATCTTCAGATTCATACTTCATATAATATTCAAACATGAAGATGATCTCCATTTTGGTTTTCGCTCTCTATCACACAAGTATGATTTTTTTATTTTTTTTCCTCTTTTTTTGCAGATGTCAATGCAGATGAAGATGAAGATACTTGTAAAGCCTCCTTTAACTAACCGCTGAATTTTCGATTCTCGTGTTAAATTTTGTGCACGTTTTAAAGTTTTTCAGTAATACTTCGATATTTTGTGCGCTAGTAGAAAGCAAGATTTGGTGTTGTATTTTTACTTACATGTTAGTTGTTAAAAATTAATCCGAATTAGATCATATGATAATAAAACGAAGCTAAATATTAAGAGTTTATTATATAACTACTGTAAAATATAAAAACCAAACTTAAATTTTATTTTTATAATAAAGGACGGATAAGTTGAACATGATTATAAGAAAAATGGCTGGCGGACGGATGAGGATTTATGTAAGCGTTCTATAAGGAAAGTTGTGTGCGTGAATAGTTTGTAGACAACATCGTTTGACATCCGATGATTCCCATCTTCTTGTCTCATCTGTGGCTCCTATCTTATAACACAAGCCCCAAATAAACAATACTAAGATCGGAAACCTTCGTACGTTTCACGCCCCACCCTCCTTTTATTAAATATTTGAATGTGTACTTTTTTTACTCTAACTATGAATAGATGTTAAATCGAAAAACAAATTACTAGGGTTAAGGTGACTATGTGTCTATAGGAAGAGGAACAGAAAAGTTTCTTGAGAGCGTTTTTATTAATATGACTATTGGAAGAGGAACAGAAAAGTTATTTGGGTGCGTGTTTCAGCTTGAAGGCAAAAGACAAATGAAATCAGAGGTTTCGGGTCCATAAGTTATTAGTTTATGACACAAACCCTTAGACACAAATAAGCCATACTTAGATTGGAAACCTTCGTACGTTTCACCAGCTAAAACCAATTTGATGATTTTTGTTGTATTTGTACATTTGGCACTCTATCCATGAATAGAAGTGAAAGCGAAAAGCAAATTACTAGGGCGGTGTTATCTATGTCCTATAGGAAGAGTAGCATAAAAGATACTTGTGTGCGTTTTTATCAAAGGTTCTATTGGAAGAAGACCGGAATAGTTATTAGGTAGCATGTTTCAGATTTTTGGTAAATGTCAAAGACAGTAGAGGTGTCGGGTCCTTATGTTATTAGCGTATGCCCTTAGTCATAAACTAATCACTTAGAGACCAGAAACCTCTGCTTTCAATTGACATTTGCCTACAAGCTGAAACACGCACCCAAGTAACTTTTCTGTTCCTCTTCCAATAGACCCATTGTTAAAACGCACACACGAATCTTTTCTGTTCCTCTTCCTATAGTGGCAAAGACACCACAGCACAAGTAATTTGTTTTTGCTTTGCTTTTTGATTTCCCATCTATTCATGGATAGAGTTTCAAAGCTAGAAATACAATAATGTCAGAAAATTGGTTATGGGGGGTGAAACGTACGAAAGTTTCCATTCTTTTTTGGGTAATTTGTGCCCTTTGTTTAACTAGAATTCTGGTTAATTAAGCACAAACCAATTTAGCTGCCGAAAGTTCCCATTTTTTGTATTGCCCATCTATGGTCTTTACCTTAAAATTTCTACTCTATCTCTACTTTACTCCCGAGAGACGACAACTTTAAAAAATTACATAATGGTGATTTTTCCGCGAAAATTATCATCAAGTTTTTGTCAATTATTATTTTCAACTCGAAGGCAATTATCTTCAGCAAATTTGTTTTCATTGAAAAATGTTTGCTATTGCACATCGAGTGAAAAACTTGCCAAAGATTCAGCTCTTCAGTTAAAAGAAGGTATCGATAACGAATTGACTACTGAGGAACTGAAAAAGCAAAATTTAGACCGTACTAAAGTAATCCCGGTGGAAACTAGCTTAAAATATATTAAAAGTTCAGCTTATCAAGAATCATATGGTAATTACTTGGTCTGGCAACAATATAGGTAAGTTTATTCATGAGGATTCGAAGCGTATCCACTTTTAACGTTAACGGCGTGTTCCAATGTATGACTTGCTTCCTTATCATCAATTAAAATTTTTTCATCTTCAGTAGTTGATAAATTCCACCTGTTTTAGGATTCCTCGTCTGTCCCCGATGGGATTCCTCCTATTGTCCTTTAAAAGTTTGTCTCAAAAATAGCCCATCCGCTAACAGCTCTTATTATTTTAACAACAAGGTTTTTTCCGAAAATTAACAATACCTTTGTCAGTGACTTTTTGAACCCTTATTTTATACAAAGTGTAATTCAAAGCGCCATGGAAATGCAATTAAAGTGCCTTAAAGTACATTAAATACATTAGAAGTGCAATTAAATACATTAGAAGTGTACTACAAATTTCCTGCAAATATATACGTACAAAGAAATTATACATAGTTTCGAATAAATTACAAATATTAACTTTTAGTATTTCTTGATAATTTTCAGACAATGCTTTAAAAGATAAAGTGGAGTAGATAATCTTGAATTCAATGATAATATACTGCGTCTTGGTGATCTTATTCACTTTTTCCTCGTACTTCATCTGCCCACCAACTTAACAATTTACATACATCTTCGTTTAATCCATCGGAACTAAAGAACGAATAGTTATGCCAAATATTTTTCTAGATGTCGGTGATGCCACTCTCACTAACAGCTCTCTTCCCACTTTCTATCTCATGGTTCTTGTTTCCCAAACAATGAAAGGCTTCCATTATACCCATTCATAAAAAACTGTAAGAATGATATCTAACTACTGACCCGTTGTAAACTCTTGCATACCTAAACTTTTAGGAATATAATTCATTATATTCTTAGTTCAGCATTAGGTGTCCCATAAAGAAGTCACTTAGAACCTTTGATTTTCTTGGTAACCATTAAAAATGTGGAACTTATTCTATAACCGATGTTTGCGGGTCTAAGATCTCATCACAACAGATTTTATTTAAGCATAGATGCATGCAAAGAAGAATTAAGAATTACAGAGTTAAGTAGTACATAAAGAAATGAAAGTATATATATACATAGCAAATTAGTAAATTATATCAATTTGTATGAATGGATTCAAATGTATGCAAAAGTATTAATATGTATATGCAAAGCAGAATAAGATCTAGAGACATACATGTAAAAAGAAAGCGGGGTGTGCCTTTAATTTTCAACATCGTTCGGGCGGGCCTGATGGCGCAGATCCCGCGGATGTAACAGTTGAACATGTGGAATTTTCATTTTATTTTCCCAACGTTTCGACGGTGGTTGCCGTCTTCTTCAGGGGTGTCTTTATTTACAAAATACAAAATTAAAAAGAGATATAATCTTTGAACATATATATACAAGTAAACGAACAAAATATGACTTACATAACGTTAAATTTTAAGATTGTATTAAGCTAAACAATAATTTGTTTAAGATATTTAAAAAACAGATTTTGAACGCTTCTTATTTGAAAATTAGTCTATGTTTAATGATATTTACTGTCAGAAACTAAGAAACAGTAAACGGCTGATATATTGCATGTGTCTGGTTTGCGGTTCACATTATTTTTGTTGTTAATTATATGCAGTGTCTACTGTGTAACGTTTAGATGTATGTTTTTCTGTTGTAAGGATCTCCACTCCCTCGAAGTTTGGTGTGTGACCGGTATCAACGCTGTGAGAAGCCAGTGCCGTCTTCTGAGAACTTTTCAGGCCAATATCTGACTAGTGGTTCGCCATTCTTTACCGAAGGAGTTGTTTGGCGGTGCCGATGTGGCAAAGATTGCAGGATTCGTCCGATTTCCCTTGGCAATTTATTTTGTAAACTACGCCTGAACGGCGATCGGTCGGTTTTCGTCTTCAGGTAGGTGATTAGAGATGCAACAGTCTGGTTTGACTTATATGCCAAGTTGACTTCCGGGTTGTTTTTCGCGACCATTTCTTTGAAATTTTCGGAAAGTTTGGGCACATAAACAACACTTTTATAAACACATCTCTTTTGCAACTTATTTTCTGAACGAACTTGGTGTTTTTTACGAAGTATCAAGTTCCTTATAACCTCTGTCGGAAAGCTGTTGTCTAGGAGCATTTGCATAATTTTTTCTTCTTCACTCAACACAAAGACTTTGTTTATTAAGTTCGATGCAGTGTTCATACGAAAGTCTCCCAGATGCCATATCTTTCTGGTAACAGTCGAAAGAAAGTCGGTCATTTTCGCGATAAACCTTAACGTCCAAGAACGTTATCGGTCTGTTTTTTTCCCTCTCTACGGTGAATTGTATTTTTTCATTAAATTTGTTAAGGCATCGTAAGACATTATCAATTTCTCCTCAATTGCAAAGATATCATCAACGTATTTTGCTATAAACTTAGGTTTGTAGCTTAGCTTGAAACATTCCTCGAGTAAAAAATCTAAAACCAAGTCCGCAGTCCAAGTCGGTGAAAGTGGATTTCCCATTGGCATTCCGTGTACTTGTTTGTACAAATTGTTCTTAAATTGTAGGTAGTTGTTATCTTTTAGGCAAAAATTTAATAACTCGATAAATTTGTTTTGGCTCAGCTTGGTATTTTCAGCTATAATTTCCCATTTCTTTTTAATGGTGTTGATTGCAAGCTGAACAGCAACATTAGTAAAAAGAGAAACAGCGTCATAAGAAATCAAAATATCGTTTGTGTCAAGTACAAAATCTTTTGCCTTGGATTTAAATTCCAACGATTTTTTTTAGAGTGAGGAGATTCTTTCATGACACACTGTAATATTTTACCTAGGTACTTTGAAAGTTCACAACATTATCGATGACGTTATCAGCCGGAGCGGCATGTTTGGCTTGTGAACCATATATTGTAGGTTTTTGTGCTTGACTACCTACATTATTGCTTTGTCCCTGTCATCGATTATCCATTTCACAAATTCATTATTTTTGTTTTGTAGAGTGGTGAGGGTGTTGCTCCTGCGACCCTGTATGTAGAGCCTTCAGACAGTAGTTCCGTCATCTTGTCTTCATATTCTGTCCTATTCATCGCAACAGTCACATTGCCTTTATCAGCTGCTACAATTATAATGTTTTTGTGTTTTTTAAGAAAATTTACCGCATCTTTGTGTAGTTTCGTGATGTATTTTTCGAATACGTCGTTGTGGTTGTTTTATCTTTTTCTGTTCTTATTATTTCTTCGCCATCTGCGATGAGCTGGAAAAGAGGAATCGTTTTTTTGCCAATTGGCAATGCAAATTTCTTTCGCAATGACAGAAGCCATTTGATTTCGATGGAAACTCTACGTCATTTGTTTACAAACTAATCGTCATTCATTTTAATGTTTAATTTTTTCCATAGAGCACCTTTGAGTTGATTAATTTTTTGTGTGTGTATTTCTTCTTTTTTCGTGCAAATGTTTAGGAAATTTTGTTGCTGTTGAGTTATAAATTGTTTGTGTTCATATGATATTATATTGGTATGATTGCGGTGTTTTTTTTTTTTTTTTTTTTTTTTTTGTAATTCATTTTTATTTAATCTTAACTTATAACTTTCTTAAAGCTAGACAAAAATGTTTAAAAATAGCCTAATTATCAATAACTTACAAATAGTTTACGGGCGCTCTAAACTAAACTATATCTCTTAATACTAATGTCTTTCGACCTTAATATTATTGCCGTGTCGTTTTGCTTTCGATGAACGATTTTATCGAACATCGAAAATTTGTTTTGGTTTTGCGAATCTCTATTGTGAACGAAATTTTTCGTCTAGACATTCGATCTTTGTCGTTTGCATTTTTGTGTTCGACTCCGTGCAAAAGGTGTAATTCTGTGGACAAAAATGTAATGTATTTTAATTATTTACATATTATTATTTTTGACATATTATTTCCATAACAATAAATTATTTTAACCATAGGACAAAAGTTGTTAGCAATAAAAAGCCCATTATTATTCCTAGTCCCAGTTATCTCTGTCGATTGAGATACACAATACCAAAACGATAATTTGCCGATGCTTTGGGCTTTTGTCGCATCGAACGTTGAACGACACTCGCAATAACGCCCATTTTCTTGTATTCGTTTGCTAAGCATTCTGAGTGTGTTTTTGGATTGTTTTATTTTGTGAAAGGTTTTGGTTATTTCCAGGTTAAGAACTTTGAGATGGAATTTATTTTCTATTTTGTCATACGAGCTTTGTGATTCCATGTTAGAGAAAAGCACTTTAGTGTTAACTGTGGATCTTTGTAAATGTTTGGGAATAAATCCATATTGTCTACAGATTAGCAAAAATGTAAGAGTTTGTTTTTGGTTTGCTGATTTACGTTTAAAGTTGGTGTATTCTTTAAGAAAAGCATATGTTGATAATAATTTCTCATCTTTTGTAAATAAAAAAATGTCGGCTAGCCGTCCGAATTAAATAATATTTTAGAAGTTTTGACCAAGTTGTTTTTTATGTGGGTTTTGGAGAATTTTTTAAAAGTGAATCTCATCGGCTTTATTGGTCGAAATGATGATTAAATGAAATCAATTTTCATTTTATTTCCCCAACGTTTCGACGATGGTTGCCGTCTTGTTCAGGGGGTGTCGTTATTTACAAAATTAAAAATAAATATAATGTTTGTACATATAGAAATATTTTGTGACAAAATATTTCAATTGGCTTTTATCCACATAGTCAAAAAAAAAAACAAAAACAAGAATAATATGAAATATTGTTTGCGTTTTCACGTCACATTCAAAAAATATTTTAATTGGCTTTAATCGACACAGTCCACAGAAACAGGAGTAATATGGAAATATTAGCCCTGTTCTTTGATAAATCTATCGGCAGCATAGCAGGATTTCCCAAAAGAACGATCCGCAGCAGCCTGATTTTTTGTATCTTTAAGTTGGTATTACTGAGCTTGTGTCTAATAACTAAATGCAAAAATCTACAATTGATTTCTTTTTATTTCTTAAGATTAAAGGCATTTAAGAATAATAAAACTTGAATTAAAAGATGGAAATAAAATGGAATATATATACATCCGTAAGAAATAACAAAAGGTTGAATTTTCTACATCTGTGTGTTCCAAAATGTTAATTTTAAAATTATCTTATGTGTTTGACGTTTCTTTTCAATAAATCAGATCTTGTGGCAATAAAGTGTATGTTTGCATTGTGTTTCCTTGCAAAAATGATCGCATTCATTATTTATCTATTAAGTATTTTTAAACTACGCTTACATGCGGCTCAAAAGTAGAGAGGTTAATTAAAAATGAGTTATATGAAATATGCACATAAATCCCCTTTTTGAATTTCATAATTGGGGTAAATATTCGGGTTTTGGTAAAAATTATTACCGTCGCAACAAATAAACACTGAAGAAAGACGATTATGTCCACTTTTATATGCACTGGTTGGTCAACGGTCAACTCGACTCCGAATTCAAAATGACGTACGATCGTCAAAATCTGTTTTGGCAGGAATTTTAGTGTCAAGTTAATTATCTACGACATCCATCAATAAAATTTGAAATTTCCTGACTAGGCAGTAAGCTATATTTTGAAATGTTTATAATGTATTTCTTGCCAAATTTCGCCGAAAAGCTCTAAATCATCACTTTTTTCAGCATGCTGAAAAATAAAATCAATATTTTTGAAAACTCAATATTCCAAAAACTTGTGGACGAATTAAAAAAATATTGTTAAATACATACCTATAATTAGAATACCGAGATTATTTGTAGAAACATTTAAAATGTTTGACATTTTATATATAAAAAAAATAAATAAAAATGACAGAGAATATATTTCGCTGTACCTATCTACAAAGAATATATCGCTTACAATGTGAGCGAATTTAAATTTCATGACAAAGCCCTAACATTTTCTTAATAGTATAATAAAAATTCTTTTAATAATAAATTAAGGCTGAATTTTGAAAGCTGATTTTTTCTTGCGATTATAGGGATTATAAGGCAAGTTATGTATTCGTATAAAGAAACAATCAAACATGGCATTGCATAGAGAATTTAAAATAACTGATCGACACAAAATTTCTGTCTGTCTGTCCGTCTGTATGTATAACGAGCTGCAACCTAAACGGTGTAAGTGATTACCGTCAAATTTGGTATGTGTTTCTTTTGGCATTCCTCAGAGTTAAAAATTTATTTCTAGGCCTAAAGCATAACTGTAGCTGCCATATAACCGTTCAGGAAAAGCTTCTTTGAATTTGTGTCAAATTTCTATCTACGTAGCCAAATTCATTCTGCATAGGTACCAATGTTTTGAATAACTTTTACTAATTAAAATTAGTTTTAGATTTTTTTTTTTGAAACAAAAATTTGAAAAAAAATTATTTTAAATTTCATAAAGTTTTTTAAAAACTGCATATACCTACCTACCAAAAATAAAAACAATTTTTTTTTTGAAAAAAAAAAAACTAAAAATAAACCACGGGATTTCAGCAAAATCCGTCCTACAGTTTTCGAGCTACTTATTTATAAAATTTTTATTGACCCTTGTCATCTAATAGTGTCCTTATTTGTCTTTTTGAAAAAACCGATTAAAGTGATGGTTTTGTTATGTCTAATTATTGTTGCGCTTAAGAAAGTAACACATTGAGATCTCGGCTTAGACTAACTGCTTTATTTTATAAAAGTTCTTAAAACTAACAAGAGCTTAAATTTATGAGTGATTTATGATATACATATAATTCCTCCCCCTTTTAAAAAAATGGTATTTCAATACGTTAAAACTAAGAAATCATATTATAACAAATAAAAACTAATTACTTTATCCAATTAGTAATTATGTATGTAAATAACAAATGGTTTTATTTAACATCAATAATTTCAATAGATCGAAAAAAATAATCCATATTTTATAATCAAATAAATATCATGTAAATAATCGAACAAGAACAAAAAATATATTTACAATACATTACTTATCGTATTTATTATAAACGGTGATTTTTTAAGAGCTTGGTTTTTGAAAATTCAAAAAAACACAGAAACTTGTAAAAAGTGAATGAAATTTTTATTTGGATCGATAAATCAATTTCTGCCATTTACTTTTTAAAAATAATTTCACTTAAATGTTGCCCGCGGCTACGTTTCAGGTGGTCCATTCTGAAGGTCCAATTTTGGCAAACTTTTTCACACATTTCGGCCGGAATCTCACCAATGACGCATTCAATGTTGGCTTCCAAGGCAGCAATCGTGTTTGGCTTGTCCCCATAGACAATAGACTTAACATAGCCCCACAAAAAATAGTCTAACGGGGTCAAATCACATGATCTTGGTGGCCAATTGACTGCGCTAAAACGTGACATCAACTGCTCACCAAATTCGCCTCTCAATTGATGCATGGTTTCGCGTGCAGTGTGGCAAACACATTTTTCACAGAGCACGAATTTTGATAATAAATTTCAATAATTTGCAAACGTTGTTTAGGCGTAAGTCTATTCATGATGAAATGGCAAACAATACTGAATCGAAATGTCAAATGTTCGTGGAATTTGTCATGTGTGATCTGTCAAAAATATAAACGTCAAAAACCAAGTAGCAAAAAAATCACCCGTTATATATATATTATTTTAATATAGTTTTTTTTTAACTTCTTAGTTTTACTTCTGCGATTTCTTAATATTTTCACTGTCATCACCACTGACGTCTCTTTGTATTAGTGTTCGGATAATTGGACCGGATAAATATCTTACTTGTTTAGATAGATAGATAGGTAGATAGCTTCTTTATTTTTTTTAATCATAAGGTTTTACAAAATTTTATATAAGTATAAGGTCATGGCAACGCTGCCCTCTGCCTGAAATGACATTTCTTATGATATACATAAATAAAAATATAATAAAAATGCAAGTCAAAAACTTGTGCAAAAAACTAACTCTTCTTTTCTTCATAATGTGTCTCAATTTTGACATGATTTGAAACACAAATAAGTTTTGAATAAGTTTTATTGATTTAACAAACCAAGATTGTTTATAAATATAATATACAATAAAATAAATTTTATAATAAGAATTAGTTTATATAATATACCAATTTTGATATGATTTGGAACTTGTTTAATTCGTTTCCTTTTTATCTGATCGATATGTGCCTGTTTATTTATTCCATTTACAAAGACAAAGTATCTATAATTACTTAATTTCTTAACTATTTTGCCTGGTAACCATTTTACAGAACAAGGTCCTAAGTGACCTCCTTGCGGGACGCCTGATGTTGAACTAATAGTTTTAGAAGTGCATGATCTAAAAATAACTGTGCATTGGCGATCGCTTAGATAGGACTGGATCCAAGATATAAACAGGGGAGGGAACCCGTATGCTTTAAGTTTGAAAAGAATAATGTTATGCGAGATCTTATCAAATGCTTTGCTAAAATCAGTTGCAATTGCATCAACTTCATGACCATCTTCTAAAGCACAAATGGTATTAGAAACAAACTCAGTAAGGTTAGTGATCGTAGACCTTCCTTTAAAAAAGCCATGTTGTTTCGGTGAAAAGAGTTGCTTGCAATGAGGGAGCAAGGTATCATGAATTAAACTCTTGAAAAGTTTATGTATGCAAGAGACTTTGGCAATAGGACGATAGTTAGAAACATTATTTTTACATCAGGTTTGTTTTACGCGGGCTTGGATGGGAAGACCCATTTAACTTACCTCCTTACAAAAATCATCTTAAGTTAATAAACCTACAAACGCTATACCGTCGTCGTGATAACGCTAATATAATTTTTATACATCAGCTTTTGAATGGTGGTATTGATAGCCCAGCTCTACATGAAAAAATTATAAGGAAAGTAAACCATCATAAACCACCAAATTTCATAAAGTTTTTTAAAAACTGCATATACCTACCTACCAAAAATAAAAACAATTTTTTTTTTGAAAAAAAAAAAACTAAAAATAAACCACGGGATTTCAGCAAAATCCGTCCTACAGTTTTCGAGCTACTTATTTATAAAATTTTTATTGACCCTTGTCATCTAATAGTGTCCTTATTTGTCTTTTTGAAAAAACCGATTAAAGTGATGGTTTTGTTATGTCTAATTATTGTTGCGCTTAAGAAAGTAACACATTGAGATCTCGGCTTAGACTAACTGCTTTATTTTATAAAAGTTCTTAAAACTAACAAGAGCTTAAATTTATGAGTGATTTATGATATACATATAATTCCTCCCCCTTTTAAAAAAATGGTATTTCAATACGTTAAAACTAAGAAATCATATTATAACAAATAAAAACTAATTACTTTATCCAATTAGTAATTATGTATGTAAATAACAAATGGTTTTATTTAACATCAATAATTTCAATAGATCGAAAAAAATAATCCATATTTTATAATCAAATAAATATCATGTAAATAATCGAACAAGAACAAAAAATATATTTACAATACATTACTTATCGTATTTATTATAAACGGTGATTTTTTAAGAGCTTGGTTTTTGAAAATTCAAAAAAACACAGAAACTTGTAAAAAGTGAATGAAATTTTTATTTGGATCGATAAATCAATTTCTGCCATTTACTTTTTAAAAATAATTTCACTTAAATGTTGCCCGCGGCTACGTTTCAGGTGGTCCATTCTGAAGGTCCAATTTTGGCAAACTTTTTCACACATTTCGGCCGGAATCTCACCAATGACGCATTCAATGTTGGCTTCCAAGGCAGCAATCGTGTTTGGCTTGTCCCCATAGACAATAGACTTAACATAGCCCCACAAAAAATAGTCTAACGGGGTCAAATCACATGATCTTGGTGGCCAATTGACTGCGCTAAAACGTGACATCAACTGCTCACCAAATTCGCCTCTCAATTGATGCATGGTTTCGCGTGCAGTGTGGCAAACACATTTTTCACAGAGCACGAATTTTGATAATAAATTTCAATAATTTGCAAACGTTGTTTAGGCGTAAGTCTATTCATGATGAAATGGCAAACAATACTGAATCGAAATGTCAAATGTTCGTGGAATTTGTCATGTGTGATCTGTCAAAAATATAAACGTCAAAAACCAAGTAGCAAAAAAATCACCCGTTATATATATATTATTTTAATATAGTTTTTTTTTAACTTCTTAGTTTTACTTCTGCGATTTCTTAATATTTTCACTGTCATCACCACTGACGTCTCTTTGTATTAGTGTTCGGATAATTGGACCGGATAAATATCTTACTTGTTTAGATAGATAGATAGGTAGATAGCTTCTTTATTTTTTTTAATCATAAGGTTTTACAAAATTTTATATAAGTATAAGGTCATGGCAACGCTGCCCTCTGCCTGAAATGACATTTCTTATGATATACATAAATAAAAATATAATAAAAATGCAAGTCAAAAACTTGTGCAAAAAACTAACTCTTCTTTTCTTCATAATGTGTCTCAATTTTGACATGATTTGAAACACAAATAAGTTTTGAATAAGTTTTATTGATTTAACAAACCAAGATTGTTTATAAATATAATATACAATAAAATAAATTTTATAATAAGAATTAGTTTATATAATATACCAATTTTGATATGATTTGGAACTTGTTTAATTCGTTTCCTTTTTATCTGATCGATATGTGCCTGTTTATTTATTCCATTTACAAAGACAAAGTATCTATAATTACTTAATTTCTTAACTATTTTGCCTGGTAACCATTTTACAGAACAAGGTCCTAAGTGACCTCCTTGCGGGACGCCTGATGTTGAACTAATAGTTTTAGAAGTGCATGCTCTAAAAATAACTGTGCATTGGCGATCGCTTAGATAGGACTGGATCCAAGATATAAACAGGGGAGGGAACCCGTATGCTTTAAGTTTGAAAAGAATAATGTTATGCGAGATCTTATCAAATGCTTTGCTAAAATCAGTTGCAATTGCATCAACTTCATGACCATCTTCTAAAGCACAAATGGTATTAGAAACAAACTCAGTAAGGTTAGTGATCGTAGACCTTCCTTTAAAAAAGCCATGTTGTTTCGGTGAAAAGAGTTGCTTGCAATGAGGGAGCAAGGTATCATGAATTAAACTCTTGAAAAGTTTATGTATGCAAGAGACTTTGGCAATAGGACGATAGTTAGAAACATTATTTTTACATCAGGTTTGTTTTACGCGGGCTTGGATGGGAAGACCCATTTAACTTACCTCCTTACAAAAATCATCTTAAGTTAATAAACCTACAAACGCTATACCGTCGTCGTGATAACGCTAATATAATTTTTATACATCAGCTTTTGAATGGTGGTATTGATAGCCCAGCTCTACATGAAAAAATTATAAGGAAAGTAAACCATCTTCGTCTCAGGTCCATACCAATGTTCTGGATCCCCTTCCATCGTACTGACTATGGCCACAACGAACCTCTATCACAAGGATGCTTCGAAAAGATAATAATTCTACAATTTTCGATCTAAGTCTATCTAAGTTCTCTCTTCATAAGGCACTCCTAACTTAATCCCTCTTATATCCTTTGTTATATTCCCCTTAGTTTTAATTTAGTTTTAAGAATTCAATTGCTTTCTAGTTTTTAAGTAATTGCTTGTATTAAGCTTAATAAAAATAAATACATAATTTGAAATATTTCTATACAATACCGTTTCACCTACCTCAAAACTTTCTATACCCATCTTGTGTAACTGTGGATTTGAAGTTTGATCTGTTGCTTTTACTTCATCATTAGCTAAGCTACTATTTCTCGCGTTAGGTACAATCAAATCAAGCAATGTCTTAGGTTTAAATTTAAACAACATCTCGGCAGGTGACAACTTTGTAACGGTGCAAGGAGTATTTACTTGATTAAGAAATTATTTAATTTTAAATTCCAAGGCAATTTTTGGATTTTTGGATCTACTAACATTTTTCTAATGGAGCTTTTAAATGTTTGAACGGTACGTTCCGCAATGCCATTGGGCTCTGGATGATAAAGTGGTGACTTTAAATCTTCAATACCATTTGATGAACAAAACAAAATAAATTCTTTGGAATTAAAAGGCGGTCTATTATCGCTAGCAATTAATTTTGGCAAACCAAATATACTAAAAACTGATCTTAGTCGCTCAATTAATCTTTTGGCTGTAGTAGTGGTCTTAGGAAATGCTTCTATCCATTTAGAGAATGTGTCAACCAGAATCATAACTGTCATTTTATCAGCTGTGCAAAAATCTAAGTGGATTCTTTCAAATGGAAAACTAGACACAGGCCAATTTTGTAAAGTACTCGCTTTAGAATTTTGACACACTTCACATTGCAACCCAACCTTTTCAACATCCTCATCAATGTTGTGCCACCACACATATTAACGAGCTAACGACTTTGCGCGAACTATACCAATATGCCCATCATGTCCCAGTTCTAATACTTTATTTACCAAACTTTGGTACAATAATCCGTTCCCTATTAAATATGCATTCAGATTCTGTTGCCAAATGAATCCCTTTTCAAAAAATATTGTCTCACATCTATCGAAATGTGTTCTGGCTGTTAAAGTTAAAATGACTCAACTCGTGGTTTCTGTTCGGCTCCTCCAAGTTTTAAAGACCTACCTGGAACCTACCTATGGTTACTTCCAAAATGCATTACTCAGATGAGGTGTTACTTAATGAAAATGTTCCAGACTTTGCAAAAGACATTGAAGCTGAAAGTGAATCGGATTCTGGTGATGTACATATGCATACAAAATGTAGTGACTGACAAGGACGCAATTGAAATCTTCGATAATTCCATTGATTGAGCCACTTAAAATCAAACAAGTTTTTCAGAACTCACAATACTAGAGTATCTCCGAAAATCTGCTTTTCAAAATGTGCTGCTCAAATCTAAACAGAGTAAAATAACGATTTTTTTCCCAAGTCGTCTTAAAAAATACTCATTTCAAATTATTTATTCATAATATAATTATTTAATGTTTTTAAATCTTTAAAATTAATTATTATTAAAATAAAACTATTTTTTATCTTGATTCAGTAACTTGCGCAACCCCAAAGGTTCCTGGTTTCGTACGTGTTCAAGTTAACGAGCGTCCACTGTATATCTATTTTAATTCCCAAAAATGCAAACAAAAATAATTTTTGAAAAGGTTTTCAGACCACAATGCTCATTTTATTAATACTGTTTAAGAACTAACTAACAATGTTTTGAATATTATATTAGTGTATGCAGCACATTCTTATATCTCATCGATCAATATAGAATGAAGGCAATCGCTGTGTTTGATTATCAGTTTATTACAGTTAAGTTTATACAGAAATAGAATGTTTATCAAATGAACATCCGGCCATCTGGCTTGAGATCATCTTTAAAACATATTGCTATTTTTAGCAGGTTTTACTATCATAACCCTAGCTAATAAAAGCGCTCTTTTAGTTGCAGATTTCAATGCCAGAATTAGCAACATCCAAACAAAACTTGCGAATACAATAAACAACGCCTTGATTTCACTAACCAGCAGACTGTCCAAGGACAATATTTGTAATCAAAACGGTGAAGACTTTGTTGGTCATGTTGCAAATGTACGATAGTATCATCTTAAATGGCTTAAATGGCTTAAATGGCTTAAATTTCACTATACCTTTGTTGGAGGACAAGGGAAATCTGTCATCGGCTACTGCACAGTACACTATAACTGAATTAAACTTAAAATCGAATATAAAATATTTTCTGATCATATGCCTTTTGTGGTTCAATGTCAAAATGCAGGCAAGAACAAAATCTTAATCAACTACCAAATCTAATATGGGAAAACGAAAACATTAGTGAATACCAAGGAAATTTAGATAACTTTGTTTTGGGAACTGTATCTGTTTTTGTAATCGAATGAAATTATAAGATGTATCAAGAACTCTTTACTAAATCATTCACCACAAAATGTTTTTTCACACTATCCGAATTGGCCGAAGAGATCATATAGCAAGCTCCGTCTTCCGACCAATGGTTTGCCAACACAGAAAACTGTGTTATACCACAGGCTCATCATTTAGTGCAGTGTTAGTTGTTAGTAGACAATCTCTATTACAAATAACACTTACACAAGTACAAAATGAAAATATAAACAAATAATATTACGTCAAAAACAAAACAAGAACATAATATGAAACAAAAACATTTAGGAGCGTGGAGCACTCGTTTTGAGTATATTCTTTAATTTAATTTTACTGATATTGAAATCAAGAATGTTTGAATTCCAATTTAAAAGTCTACTCATACGTGTCAAGGGCCCATGCATCCCATAGTTGGTCCTATGTGTTGGGAAACTGAACATTGTAGGTCTGGTGCATCTGTGACGCAAGTTATTATTTGGGGGAAGAATACCAAATCATTGTTAGTTCTTCTCTGTGCAAGTGTTTCCATTTGAAGAATAGATAAACTTTGGTCATAAGGGAGGGCATTAGAAGGATCACTCAACTGAAGCCTTTTCAATGCGAAACAAGTAAAGTTTCTTTGAACAGATTCTAATCTCTCAATATGAATATCGTAAAAAGGAATCCAAACTTGAGATGCTTACTCAAGATGGGGACGAACCAAGCAGTTGTATAATGCACGGGTAACATTTGGATCAACAAATTCTTTGGACCAACGCTTCATAAAACCTAACATTGAATTGGCTTTGTTAACGATGATATTAATATGGGCAGAAAAGTCTAAATTGGGTGTAAAGAGAACTCCAAGGTCCCTTACAGTTATAACATAACATGAGTTAAAATGTGCCGTGAGGTAACATAGTCTTGAGAAGAAGGAGAACGTTTTTTTCGAAAAATTCATTGTTTGACATTTTGCCGGGTTAAGATTCAAACTGTTCTTTTCACACCACACGGCAAAGTGGTTAATATCCTCCTGCAATAGAGTTCGATCCTTTGGAGATGATATATTTTTATAAATCTTATATCGTCTGCAAAGATAAGAATATCGCTATAGAGGAGCATCATTAATAACCAATGTAAATAGTACGAGGGTATCCACTTGATGATAGATGGAGGAAACCCGTATGAATTAAGTTTAAACTTGATAATCTCATGAGATAATTGATCAAAAGTTTTAGAAAAGTCTGTGTATACACAATCAACTTCTTAACCGCTTTCTAGGGAGTTTAAACATTTATTCAAAAATACATCTAGATTAGTAACAGTAGAACGTTTCTGCATAAAACCATGTTTTTGGTTTCAGATAATATTTTTACATATAAATGTCAAACTATCACATAAAACTTGTTCGAACAACTTTGGAATGCAACAACGTTTAGAAATTGATCTATTGTTGATAATATTGGTTTTGACTCCCTTTTTAATACTTGGGTTATAAATGCATTCTTCCAAACTGAAGGACATTTACATAATTTCAAAGATAGTTCAAAAATATTTCTCAGAGGAAGAGCTAAAATGGACCTACATTTTTTTAGTACAGCAGGTGGTATTCCATCAGGTCCAATAGAATAGTCCTCTTTTAAATGTGACAAAAAGCTCTAAATTTTTTCACGCTCTATTGTAATATTATTAAATGATACCTGAGGACAATTTCGTAAAAAAATGAAAATAGTTTTCGTCAACAACTACAGGTGAATCAATGAAGGATTGACTAAAATTACTTGCAAATCCCCCACAGATTTCAGAAGTTGTACTCAAGATTACGTCATTATACATGAGATTAACTGGATACCCGTCGCATTTCTTTTTAGAATTTAGAAATTTTCAGAAGTTCTTCGGGTCTAACTTCAAAGAACGCCCCATGGTTTCCAGATATTCGCTATAGATTTCGAAAGAGAGTTTTTTGAATTCTTCAAAAAGGAAATGTAAACTACTTACTTCTCTACCGTCATGAACCTAATGTATTTTTTCCAAGCCTTATTTCATTTATTTCGGATACATTTCAGTTCTTTTGTGAACAAAGGATGGCAAGAAAAATTAGAGGGAATAGATCTTTTTGTCGAACTGTTTCATTAATGCATCTCATCAAAATAGAATAGAAGCTTGAGATAGTTGAGTCAAGATCATTAGAAATCGGTAAATGTTCTATACCCGAATTTATTAAACTATCCAAGAGCTGTTGAAAATCTTGGAACGTAAATAAGACAGTCAAGACATCTAATCGGTTTACTTACTTACTTACTTAGGTGGCGCTACAGTTCAGGGCGAACCTGGGCCTCAACCAACATGCCTCTCCAGCTAGCTCGGTCTTTGGCTAGCTGCCTCCAGTTACGTACTCCAAGTTGGTTGAGGTCTTCTTCCACTTGAGCGCGCCGCCTTAGGCGAGGTGTTCCTTGACTACGTCTTCCCTCTGGGTTGGAATCGAAGATCCTGCGAGCCGGAGCATTGTTGTCCATACGCTCTATATGACCTAGCCATCTTAAACGTGATATACGTATTTTTTGTACCAGGTCAATGTCACTGTACAGCGCGTATAGTTCGTGGTTAAACCTCTCCTCCAAAGCCCGTTAACGCAGATAGGGCCGAAAATCTTGCGAAGAACCTTAGGCTCGAAACGACTAAGGATATCTTTATGCGCTTTTGATAGAGTCCATGTCTCCGCGCCATAGAGCAGGACTGGGATGATCAGAGTCTTATAAAGAGTCTCCCTTGTTTTTCGAGAAAGGGCTTTACTACTCAATTGCCTCCATAGCCATTAGGATCATCGATTGGCAAGAGTTATTCTTCGCTTTATTTCTAACGAGATGTTATTGTTAGATGTTATAGCGGATCCGAGGTAGACAAAGTCATTAACTACCTCAAAGTTGTACCTGTGTATTGTGACGTTTTGTCCAATTCGCCGGAATTGTGTGTCCCTTTTTGTGGACAGCAGGTATTTCGTTTTGGCCTCATTGACTGCTAGTCCCATCTTAGCCGCTTCAGCTTCAATGTTAGCAAACGCTCCAGTGACAGCTCGCTGGGTTCTGCCAATGATGTCTATGTCATCAGCGTATACTAACAATTGCACAGACTTGAAAAAAAATTGTGCCAGTTGAGTTAACTTGGGATTTTCTTACAAATTTTTCAAGTATTAAGTTGAAGAAATCGCACGATAGCACATCGCCTTGTCGGAATCCTTTCTTGACATCAAAAGCTTCTGTGAGGTCAGTACCAACCTTGACGGAGCAGCGAGAGTTCTCCATTGTCATCCTACACAGGCGGATGAGTTTTGTGGGGATGCCAAAACCAGACAAGGCTCTGTATAGCTCGTCTCTATAAATGCTATCGTACGCGGCCTTAAAATCGATAAAGAGATGGTGGGTATCGATTTGGAGTTCTTGGGTAGTTTCCAGGATCTGCCTGAAACCACACTGATAGGGTCCAATCAGGTTGCTGAAAAATGGTTTCAGACGTTCACATAATACAGCAGAAAGGATGTTGTACGCGATATTCAGGAGACTTATTCCTCTATATTTGGCGCAGTTTAGAGGGTCTCTTTTTTTGTGGATCGGGCAAACGATGCTGAGGTTCCATTCATCAGGAATACTTTCTTTTGACCAGACTTTAGAGATGAGTTGGTGTATGCACTGTACCAGGTCATCTCCGACTGCTTTAAAGAGTTCGGCAGGTAGTCCGTCGGGGCCAGCAGCTTTACTGTTCTTTAGTTTAGATATTGCTATCCTCACTTCATTTTGTTCAGGTGGACGGAAGTTTGTGTATCATCGTCCATGTTGAATGGTTCATTCTGCCTGACAGCGGGATTTTGGTCTTCAGCGCCGTTTAACAGTCTGCAGAAATGGTCCTTCCATATACTCAGCACCGACTGTGACTCTACTACCAGGTTTCGATTCCTATCTACAGGCTTCTGTGAGGGTTTTTTTGCATTGACACGTTCTTTTTACCTGTTGGTAAAACTTCCGCGCATCGTTCCTGGAGTAGCATCTCTCAATATCTTCGATCGCGCGCTTCTCATGCTCTCTCTTTTTTTTCTGGAGAAGCCGGTGTTCTTCCCGTCTTTTCTGCTCGTAGAGCTCGCGAGCAGCTCTCGTCCTCCTTTGCAGCGCCGCATTATATGCCATTTGTTTAGCTGCATGTGCCTGCCTGCCTTCTTCATCGAACCAGGGGTTTCGTGGTGGAGGTCCGGTGAAACCTAGCACATCAGTTGCGGCACGTCTGATGGCTTGTTGACAGCGTTGCCACTGGTCTTCGGCACTTGATGCTGGCGGCAATGGATTTCTTGAGAGGTTACGGGATATTCGATCGGCATAGGTTTCCGACGTCATACTTCCTCACAGTATTACTCCGTTTCTGAGACGTTCGGGTTATTCGCATTCTTACCTTGGCTGCAACAAGGTAGTGATCCGAGTCGATGTTAGCTGCTCAGAAGGTGCGAACATCCAGAATACTGGAGGCGTGCCTTGCATCGGTAGCAACATGATCAATCTGATTGACGGTTATTTGATCTAGATGCCGCTAAGTACCTTTGTGTATGTCGAGGTGCGGAAACCGTGTGCTTGCAATGGTGACGTTACGTGCCGCCGCAAAGTCAATTAGCCTAAGTCCGTTTTCAGACGTTGTGTCGTGTAGGCTATGTTTTCCGACAGTCCTACCAAAGATTTCCTCTTTACCTATTTTGGCGTTAAAATCGCCTAGTACGATCTTAACGTCATATTTAGGACACTCCTCATAGGTTTTGTCGAGGAGCTCGTAGAAGTCATCCTTGTCTTCTGTGGCGGCGTGAGCGCATATTAGACTAATGTTGGCGAATTTAGCCTTGATACGGATTGCCACAAGTCGCTCACTCACGTGTCGAAAGCCCAAGACTTCTTGCCTAAGTCTGCCGCCTATGACGAATCCGCACCCAAATAGACGCTGTGGTCTTCTTTCACAATCACCGTAGTATACGTCACAGTTTTTCATCTTCCTTTTGCCCGGCCCATCCCACGCACTTCCTGGATGGCAGTAATTCCTGCTCTGTAGCAGTCTAGGGCCTCCGCTAGTTGTTCGGCTGCACGTGGTCTGTTAAGAGTTCTAACATTCCACCTACAGATCCGAAATTAGTTGTCCTTAATGCATTTTGCCGGGTCGTCAACAGTTAATCCGTCCTTTTCCGAGGCTATTGGTCACTTCGCAACTTATATTTTTTTACATGGCGGGGTTTTAACCCCACGCACAACCCCCAACCTGGTGGGCCAGATCCTTTGTTGGACTCCTTGGACGAAAGGTGCCGGAAAGTCCGGAGTCAGTAACCCGCTTCAAGGATATGAGCGCTGCAGTTGGCCCATTAAGGGCTCATCCGCCACCATCTCTAATCAGTTTATTGCTCAGAAACAAATTTAGAATTTTTGTCAATATTTTGAAAGCAGAAAAAGATTTATGGAAATACCAAAAAGACGTTTTTGGCACTTTTTGAAAAGAAAATTCTACATAAATTGTGCTAAATAATCTCGTAGAGAAAAACACGCACAAAAAAAATTAAAAATATTTTGGTATAGTTCCCATTGCTATTTTGGTAAGTAGGTATATTATTTTACAAATGATACCTACACACTTATCTATTAGTTACAAAATGATGTGGTTCGTGAGTCTATATGGCCAATAGGAGTTCAAATTAAACAATTTATAAGCCGTTCAAAAAACGATCTTGGCAAAAAACTGGAGGTCGCAAAAACATAAACAACAATTTTCCTGCTTCTGAACCCAATAATCACTTTTCTATGTATTATCATAATGTTGGAGGTATGAGAACAAAGTCTCATGATTTTTTTACTGCTGCTGCTGACTGTTCTTATGACGTTATTGCCCTAACCGAAACATGGTTAAACGAAAAAATATTCACTAGTGAATATTTCAATTCTGATTTCAACGTTTTTCGTAAAGATCGTTGTTACGAACGGACTGGCCTAAATAGAGGTGGCGGTGTTTTATTAGCTGTAAAATCTATGTACTTAAGTAAAGAAATTAATTTATCTCAAGATTCTGTTGAACAAATTTGTGTACGTGTAGATTTACCCTTCATGTGTACTTTTTTGTTTCTTATATTCCACCTTTATCGCAATATGCAATTTATGACACTCATATCAAGAATATAACAAATATTGTTAAAAATATCGATGAAAATTGTTACTTCGTAATCGTTGGAGATTTTAATTTGCCTAACGTAAAATGGTTGTTCTCAAATGATGAAAAAAGAATGTTTCCTGTTAATGTCACCAAAGATTTTGAATATAATGTGATTGATAATATAACTGCTTTAAATATGTACCAAATTAATAATATTCCTAATTCTTTAGGACGTATTTTAGATCTTATTTGTATTGATAGTAATTTTGAAGCTCAATTAAATGAATCAAGTTTTAAATTATTGGAAAATAGTATTCATCACAATGCACTTGAGATTGTATTTAACTTTTCTGTTTTAAATGAATCAAAATCATCTAATATTGTTCAAAAGTATGACTTTAAAAATGCGGATTATGTGTCAATGAATATTTACTTAGGAACTATTGATTGGCAGCCAATTTTTAAGTGCTCAAATCTGGAGCTAGCTTTTACTATGTTTCGGAACATTCTAGAATATATTATTTCAAATTTTGTCCCTTTAAAACAAGTTAAAAATTCTAAGAAACATGTTTGGTTTAATAAAAGTTTGTCCAGGCTTAAAAATGTCATGAATAAATTGCATAAAAAGAGTAAAATTTTTGCTTCATTCGTGAGCAATTCAAACAGGTAAGGAGAGAGTATGAATTTTTGAGAAAATTTATTTATAAGCAGTACATTTGCTCTCTTGAATCGAACATTAAAAAAAATCCGAAGTGTTTTTGGTCATTTTTAAATACAAAACGTAAATCGCTTGGGATTCCATCTAACGTTTCATACAAAGGGGTAGCCTCAGATAATCTGAATGTTATTTGCAATAGTTTTGCATCATTTTTTCAGTCAAATTTTATTGACTTGAAATTAAATTATGATAATCTGGAAAACTCACCTTCAGTTGTTGACGTTGGTAGTCTATATTTATCTGAAGATGATGTACTAGCAGTCTTATCCTCTCTTGATGAGAATTTTTCCGTTGCTCCAGACAACATTCCGCCAATTCTTTTGAAGGCTTGTAGATTTAAACTTGCGGTTCCATTGTGTTTTATATTCAATATGTCTTTAAATCAAGGTGTATTTTTGGATACATGGAAATATTCATTTATTACTACTCTGCATAAATCCGGTTCAAAAAGTGCTGTTGAGAACTACAGACCTATTGCAAAACTTCAGTTGATCCCTAAAGTTTTTGAAGCAATAGTGAAAAACAAACTGAATTTTTTAGTTCAAAATCATATATCTCAGCACCAACACGGTTTTATGAGCCTTGATCATATGGAAAAACATTTTCAAATTGACACCATCTACACAGATTTTTCAAAGGCTTTTGATCGCGTTCAACATAATGTACTAATAAAGAAACTTGAAATGTTTGGTTTTCATTCTGTGCTGCTTAGTTGAATTAAAAGTTATTTAGAGGACAGAAAACAATATGTCAAAATTGGTTGCGAATTATCTAAGGAAATAGTGAACTTTTCAGGTGTACATCAGGGTAGTCACCTTGGACCGTTACTATTTGTTATTTTTATTAATGACTTGCCCAGCCTCCTATCTTTTTCAAAATGCCTTTTGTATGCTGATGATCTTAAAGTTTTTAGCTGCATAAAATCGTTATCTGATGCAAATAATGTCCAAGCTGATCTAAATAAAATTCTTAAATGGTGTAAGATGAATGGACTCTGTTTTAACAATAACAAATGTAGTGTTGTGACTTATTCAAAAGTACTGAATCCTTTCTGTTTTGAATACAAGCTTGATAGCCACTCTTTACAAAGAGTAGATTATCAGAAGGATCTCGGAGTGATTTTCGACTCGAACATAAATTTTTCGCTTCACATCGATCATATAATTTTTAGAGCAAACTCGATGTTCGGTTTTATAGTCAGAAATTCAAAATGTTTCGAGGATCCTTATACAATTAAAACTCTTTACACGAGTATTGTAATACCGTTGCTGGAGTATTGTAGCGTTATATGGAATCCTTACACTAAGTCAAGTATCCTTCGTATAGAAAAAGTTCAAAAAAGATTTACTAAGTTTGCCTTACGTAAAACTTTTGGTTCTTTAAGTGTTCCATGTTATGAAAGCAGATGTGTTCTCATCGACCTAAAACCTCTCATTTTGAGAAGAAAATTAAATTCTGTACTCTTTGCTTATGATGTTCTCAATTCTATTATTGATTGTCCAGTGCTGTTGTCAATGTTTAATATGTATGCACCTGCTCGTAGTTTGCGACCAAGAAATGGCGATTTTTTATATGTTCTATATCATAGTACAAGTTATGCTAGGCACAGTCCAATCACTAATGCGTGCATTGATTTTAATGAATTTGATTATGCAATTGATTTTAATATGAATAGAAATGAAATTAAAAGAAAATTGATAAGCTTATTGCAAATACTATAACGTATATTTAACTTAATTAATTTATCTTTTTAAAATTGTATATACATATATTGAAAGTTAATTTTAATGGGTAGTCTTCATAAAGTCTTGTAACTTGAATGACGGTAAATAAATAAATAAATAAAAAAAATATTTTTATTATTTCTTTGGTAAGTTAGGTATTCGAAATTTAATATATTTTTCAGTTGAGAGCAATTTTTGAATTGACAACTTTTTTTAAAATTTAATTTCCTACACCAAAAAAAAACATCGGAGCCAATTCTCCGTGTTCGAAAATGATATATGTACCTATGGGCTCCTTTTCTTTATTTTTTAGTACCTACATATCTTGAAAAGTAAGACTTACGACGTCCCCAAAAAAGTATTTTAGATTTGATTCGATGATTAAACGGTTTAACCGATTGCCTTCAAGTTTGGTATGTGTGATTATTTTGGCATTCAAAGAGAAATCTTATTTTTAGGCCTAAAATTAACGGTACCTGCCATATGACCTTGACGGAAAATCTTATTTTTCTTTAAAACGGCTCCAACGATTTTAATAAAATATTTTGCGAATTTTTTTGTTGGTAATAGCTATCATTTGATATGGACCAAGCTTTAAAAGTCTATTAACGGTACCTTTCATATAACGGTTTTTTTAATTTTTGGCTTTCTCGGTAACGGTACATTGGATTTCTGTAAAATTTTATATCTAAGAAGATCTAAGTAGCTAAATTATTTTTTTTTTGAAAAATCAATAATTTTAAAACTAATCAGAAAAAATAATTTTATATTCACATGAACATTAATAGTCTCTAAAAAATTGCATACCAAAATTTCAAAAGAATTTTGTTTTCAAGAAACGAAAAATAAAAAAACAGTATTTCATCAAAACCCGTCCTACAATTTTCGAGATACTTTTTATAAAATTTGCATTGTTCCGTGGCATCTAATGGCGTTCTTCGTTTTTTTCGCAAAACTGATTAAAATTTTGAAAATGTGTGCTTGCCTGTCAGCTTCGTGGTCGCAGGTTTGATTCCTGCCGTTGTCTATGCCGTCTTATTAATTGAAGAAAACCGTCTTATATTTCATTAAAAACTGATTCTAAAATTATCATAAAATGAGTTGCTCATCTATGCTGTTCAGGTATCACACTAACAGCATGTGATTGAGTAAACTAGTATACCCATACAATATGACAACTTAATAAATAAAATAATGCGAATTAAGAGACATATAAATAGGACACGGTATATTCACCGCAATAGTGAAGCCACCATCCCTGGAAATAAATTTGAGACAACAACCATCCCTAGTCTCTGAACATCGCGCCTCACATCTTTCCTATCATTCTATCTCTTCTCTCTCACGCCCGCGCTGTGTTAAAAAAACATATAAAGGGTTTTTTCCCACCTATACACCATTCACTTTCATTATATACATGTATGTACTTGTACATATTTACATTATTACTCTCCTAATTTACATAATTAAAATCCATTTAAATATACATTTGTAGGTACCTATTTAACTATTCCTTGAATCATGCATTCGACAATTCATTATACTATGAATCAAGCTAATATTACCTACATTGGCAGTCATCGACTAGCACTCGTACCGGTTACATCGTTCTACCGATAGTGTTTCGATTTTCTTTTTGCGATCCCGTTACCCTCAAATTTCTTTAACATAAAGTTCACTTTCTTATCTACACATCACGCGTGTGCAAAAAAAAGAACAAATAGTGAACTTAAGTTAAGTATCATGGGTCGCATGCCACCATTGCCTACTAGTCAATAGGTAAATAATGTCGTCTGCCACCACTTAAATAATATATTGAATAGAATTAGTATATGTTGTTATAATATTACTGGCCTCAAAAACAAACTTTAACAACCAGAATTCTTAAAGTATTTTCAAGATTTTGATATCATAATTTTAATTGAAACTTTTATTGAAGCTCATAACCAAAATCATTACATAAAATATTTTAAAGATTTTAAGGTAATGTTCACACCTGCTATAAGAGTTAATAATAATGGACGAGCCAGTGGGGGTATTTTATACATTATTAAAAAGCATCTATTAGAACATTTTGTAAACTTTAAAACTATTGAAGAGAAAATATATTTTGACGTGATTACTAAAAACCAAAACTATTACATTATACCGGTTTACCTGAACTATAATAACTGGGCAAACGAATTCGATCAGCTGGTAGATTTTATGATAAGAAACACACATGAGAACGTTTTGATTATTGGAGACTTTTTAAATTCTAGAATTGGTAAATATAAATTTTTCCTACAACTTTTTAGATTCGCGTAATATTCTCTCATTTCCAAGAAACTCCAAAGATGATATTTTAAATAGCAATGGAAGAAGTTTGATTGAATTTATTACAGATTTCGGATTATACATATTAAATGCTTGTTCTAATAGTGATAATGCTGGTGATTTCACTTTTGTAAGTGGTCAAGGGCAATTCATCATTGACTTTGCCGCAATGTCAAATAACTGGCTGGCTTTATTCGAAGATTTTGAGGTTGCTATGGTGAACTTTTCAGCCCACTTTCCTATTATTGTCAAAATAAAAATTTCTGAGTCTATTCAACGTGCAAACTCCCACCTTTTCTAGCTAAAATGGTCGGAAAACAACGCAACGCTATGTAAAAAACTTTTAAATCGAAATTCGCGCTCTTTAGTTCAGCAATCTACACACACGGTCGAAGAAGTCAAAGAATAAATAAAGTTATAGCTGCAGCTCCTTTTGCACATAAAACTTCCAAATATTTTGTAGCAAAAAGTCCTTGGTTTGACAATAATTGCAAGCGTCTACGAAAACTCTCGTTTGTTTATTCACAGTTTTCAAAAATTATTACTTACGATTCAATAAAAAATACAAAGATATCTGTAAAACTAAGAAAATATCTTATTTAAGAAATAAAGCCGAAGACTTGAAAAAATGCACCAACTACTACAGTACGCGAACTAGGTGGACAGTCTCAAGGTGTGAAGTTTTCCTTTGAAGCTGAGATGCTGGCTGCTCATTTTAAAACACTACTCTCAGTTAACCAAAACCTTCACACCTTCGAGTATGCTTTAACAAATACCCGCGTGAATGAGCTCGATGTCGATTTTTCTCTCTTGGAATTCGAAACTATTCTTAATAATTGTAAAAACGTTAAGAGTCTAAGCATTGATGGAATTCCAGTAGAGTTTTACAACAACAGTACAACGGATTTCAAAAACTACTTGGTTAACTTTTATAATAAAGTTTACAACTCCTTGTCTGCTCCTACCAATTTCAAAAAATACTTGATTTTTGCTGTATTTAAAAAGGGTGATACCAACGAAGTCGAGAATTATAGAGGTATTTCAATATTAAATTCTATAAGAAACATTTTTCTCAGCAATTTTGTATAAATGGCTTTCTAAGTGGATAGAAAATAACAATCATCTAAGCATTTTTCAAGCTGGTTTTTGACCGGGTTTTTCGACGACGACAGCATGGCTCAAAAATTTATAGATAAAAAAAGCTTTACACCTGTTTTGTGGACTTCAAAGCTGCCTTTGACAAAGTTTGACAGACAAGCCCTTATCTATAAATTACCTTGTATGGGTATATCTCGAAAATTCCTTCAAATGTATGAAAGACTCATTTCTTTGACTGACGCAAAAGTATTAGATGGTTTGAGTTTCTCAAACCAATTTGAAACTTCGGCAGGAGTACCTCAATGCTGTATTCTCAGTCCGTTACTATTTGTAATATATGTAGACGACGTCTGTGACAATCTTCCTAGAGGAGTTAGTTACGCAATTACCCTAATAAAAGTTCTGCTATATGCTGACGACCTAGTAATTTTTGCTGATAAACCATCAACACTTCAAAAGCAAATAAACCGCCTAAGTTCTTTCTGTGATACTTGAGGTCTTCAAATAAATTCTTTAAAAACTAAGATTTTAATCTTTGAAGGTAGGCAATCAAGAAGACGGCCGGAAGAAAAATGGTCAGTATTGATATTGTACAATAATTTAAGTACTTGGGTGTCCTTTTGACTTACAACCTAAACTTTTGCAAGCACGTTGTTGAAAAAAGCCGAGAAGCTAGACTACCTTTAAACATAATGTGGCCAACATTTTTTTCGAACCAAAACATCGATATAAGATCTAAATATCAGGTTTTTAACGCAACAATTCTTGCATGACATACGGTGTCCAAGTCTTTGGTTACAAATATTTGGATAATTTTGAACTCGTACAAAGAAATTTCTTTAAAAGACTTTTTCATTTACCCAACTGCACTCCAACTTATGCAATATACGTAGAATCAGGGATAACGCCAATCTACATTAAAAACTTGAAGACTAGCGCGGATTATATTGTAAGAACAATGAAAAGAAACGATAGATTACTCCATAGAATTTTATTAAAGAACTTGTTACAAAGAAATGCGCCTCCATTCAAAGAGTGGAAGCAGTTGGCACTTGACCACGAATCAGTTTTACATCTGTCAAAAGATCGAATTGAAGACTGGCAAAAACAGTTTGCAGAGGTTATAGCTCTAGTAGGCCGAGTGTCCCATTCTTCAAGAGGTCCGAAAATTACACTTTGGATTTAGTTTTTTTTACTTTAGAATTTTTTTTTTTAAATCCTTAATGGAAAAAACGGATGGTTGTGCCTAGTCAAATATATTCAAGACGCTCTTAAATATAGAAATCAATTCCCTAGCTGATTGGCTCGATTACCTATTTATTTAATTTGTAAAAACAGTAGTTTAGTCCAATTAAATTTTCTTTTTTTGTGTGTTTTAAATCACTTCAAAATTAATATTACATAGTCTAGAAGGCTAATACCTGTAAAATAAACACATTAAATCTATTCTTGTGTTCTAAATCATGTCAAAATTGGTATTCCTAAATTGTATATTATATAAACTAATTCTTATTCTAAAAACTATTTTATTATATATTATATTTATAAACAATCTTGGTCACGCCAAAATTGAGACATGTATTATGAAGAAAAGAATAGTTAGCTTTTTGTACAAGTTTTTGATAACTTGCATTTTTATTTATGTATATCATAAGAAATGTCATTTCACGCAGACGGCAGCGTTAACCTTATTCTTATATAAAATTTTGTAAAACCTTATGATGAAAAAATAAAGAATCTATCTATCATCTATCTATCCATTGCCTTCGGTCAATCGTTATAGAGATTTGGACATAGAACCACCTCCTGATTTAAAATCAAAAAGAAGAAAAAATAATAATAACCTCCTTCCTTTACCATTGAATATTTCTACAACTCAATCTCTTTCTGAAGATCCAAAATTCATTGTTATCTCGTCGACCGACTAAACTAAACCCCTTACGTCCTTCAGCGGTTTCTTACTAAAAAAGGCATCCGATGGAATAAGTTCTTGCTATGATCAAATAACCCAACTAAGAGACGGAAATCTACTAGTTCTCGTCAAGTCAAAGAAAATCGCAGATCTATTTCTTCCAAAAAATTCACTTTCCAATGTATGCTCTATATCTGTGTCACTACACAATCAATTTAATGCCTCAAAAGGCACAATGTATGCTCCATATCTTAACAACGTACCCAAGAGTGAAATATTGCTTGAAATGAAGTGGCAAGGGGTGACAGAAGTTTTTAAATTTAAGAAAACTGAAAATGGTACCCATCACCCTACCTGCTTAGTCTTATTTACCTTCGATATTTTCCGACCACCTACTTCTCTAAATATCGGATGGTATAATGTTCAAGTTAGGGAATACTTCCCCAAGCCCATGCGTTGCCAGAATTGCCAACTTTTAGGGCACACAGCAAAGAGATGCAGATGCAGATGCAGTATGGTTGAGGCCAAACAGATATATAAAGAACAAAACCCACCATCATTTCTCCCACTAACCTTTTCAGCTGTAGCAAGCAACGCTCACGTTAAAAAAACACAGACTCACTCCAAACAAAAAACCTTACTCAAAACCAACCAAATCAATTACTTAATTTCCAGACACCCTTGGAAAAGCCTTTGTCCAAGGACACGACAACAGGCATTTCCAAACCAATCAACAATATTATTCATGATACTCGCGAACAACCAAAAACAATAACCTCATCTACAAACATAGCTCCCGCTATAAATAAAATAAATACTGACAAAACATTGATTCAGTCCACCGCAACTACCCCAGCATAAACACCTCCAACACAACCACATCTACTTCCTACTCCTCCAAATTTACACCAAATATCCCAGAAAATACTCTCAAAAAAAATTATCAGAAACCCCACTTTCAAACAACTTAACTACACAATCGCCAATATCAAAGTCCACCCAAGCTCTAATAAAAAACAACAATTATTTAACGCAACCACATCTACTTCCTACTCCTCCAAATTTACACCAAATATCCCAGAAAATACTCTCGAAAAAAATTATCAGAAACCCCACCTTCAAACAACTTAACTACACAATCGCCAATATCATACTACACCCAAGCTCTAATAAAAAACAATTATTATTACATCAAACCGTCGGAATCTGACAAACATGGCCTTGAGCAATAGAAATAAGCTTTGTACCCCATGTAACTCCGCTGATCGGGAATCGAGCATTCCGGATTCCGCTCGGAGCTCGGCTGGTTCGACTTTCGATCAGCGGATAGACACTCAAACCAACTCTTTGTCTAACCCGCTTCCTCTTACAGTCAACACTCAAAGCTTTACTTCACGTGCTAAACCTTCTCTCAATGTTGTCCAGTGGAACCTTAACGGGTTTTTTAATAATTACCATGAATTACAACTCCTTATCAACGATCTGAAACCCTGTATTATATCCTTACAAGAAACCCATATCAAACACAACTTTCAACATTTTTGTCCTAAGCAGTTTTCATCCTGCTTTTATAATTTAACGTCAAACACCTCCTCTAAGCAGGGAGTATCTCTTCTTGTTCACAAATCCATTCCACATAAGTTCATTCAAATAAATTCCAACATAGCAGCAATAGGGGCACAAATAGAATCAAAAATTAAACTCACGGTAATCTGCCTTTATATTCCCCCAGAACAACAGTTTACTCGCAATGATCTTGACAACATATTAAGCGGTATAAACACTCCAATCATCCTTACCGGTGATTTCAATTCATGGAGTCCCTCTTGGGGTTCAAGCACCTTAAACAGTCGCGGAAAAACAGTTGAGCACTTTATCACCAATTTCGGTCTTGCGATCTTGAACGGTGGCCGGCCAACACATTTTTCAGCACACATAACATTCACACATGTCGACTTAACCCTTGTTACACCATCTCTTACTCCAAACTCTAAATGGTTCGTCTCAGACCACCTACACGGGAGTGACCATTTCCCGATCACCACAACAATATCCCTAGGCAACAATATAACACCCATTCGTTTGCAAAAAAGATTCCTATTGGATAAGGCGGATTGGGATTTATTTCAATCAGCTCTGTCAACAGAAATTTCACAAAGAAAACCTTCGTGCAATATTAACCACGAGGATGCCCTTATACAAAAAAGTATTCGAACTGAAGCAAACCTAGCTATCCCTCAATCAACGAACAAAACTTACAATAAAGTTGTCCCCTGGTGAAACACAGAGTTAGGCGATCTCCGCCAAATAAAACAAAGAGCTTGGAGATTTTTTAAGAAACATCCTGCAGACAATAATCTCATACTCTACCGGAAAGGCAACGCTAAGTTCCGCAAAGATGTTTTGAAAAATTCACCTCGAACATCAATCCAAACTCCACATCCGAAAAGCTTTCGACTGATATAAAAACCCTTACTGGCAACTATGTACCACACTCAATAAAAGTTATAAAATCTAAAACTGAAACTATCACATGTCCACTACTAATTGTTGAGTTTATTGCAAAAACATGGGAACATTCTGGCGATGACATAACCTTTCATCCCACTTTCATAAGAGAAACACTCTCGATATACAACGTAGCAAACCCAACTTACACTATCAGCCCATCCTCAGCTCTAACTGAATGTCCTTTTAATATAACAGAATTAGAAAGCTGCCTGCAATTAGTTAAAGGAACAACACCCGGGTTTGATCGCATTTCTTATGCTATGCTTAAAAATGGATCTGTAACCTTTAAAAAAAGTTTATTGGATTTAGTCAACCAAATATTTAACCATGGCACAATTCCACATGCTTGGAAAATAACCAATATTGTTCCAATACTTAAACCCAACAAAGATTGTTCTGCTATTTCCGGATACCGTCCTACATCGCTTCTACCCATGTACATGTAAAATCTTAGAAAAAATAATATCGAGGCGATTGTTCTGGTTCCTCGATAAAGACAATCTCATTGATAACCGCAAAGTGGCTTTTAAACAAGGTCGCGGAACCATCGACGCACTTCTTCACCTTGACGAAATCATCGCTTCATCCCTGTCAATTTTGTTCCCTTGTGTGAAAGAAATAGTCGATTTTTCAAGCAATACGAAAATTGACATGTGTAAAAAAGGACTTGACTATAGTCTATGAACAAACCTATTCACTTATCATTTCCTTTCTATTAGTGCAAAATGAATGTTCGAATTTAAAATTGCAAATGCAGAAAAAATGAAAACAAGAAATAGGTTTGTAACATATTATATATTGGTACGTTTTTTTATTATTCTTAATTTTGATATTTTATTAATTTTACTTTGCAAAATACTCTTTCATTACTTGTGACTGCTATGCAGGGGTACCATTTTTACAAAAAAATAAAAAAGTTACGGTCCATGCTACAGTCGATTTGATTTTGTTGCTTTTGTTGGTACTATTGATAATTGGGTTGAATCTCGATGGATGGATGATTTTTTTGTATTCATTTTTATTTAATCTTAACTTATAACTATCTTAAAGCTAGACAAACATGTTTAAAACTAGCCTAATTATCAATAACTTACAACTAATTTACTGGCCCTTTACGGGCGCTCTTAACTAAACTATATCTCTTAATACTAATGTCTTTCGACCTAAAAAACTATTTTAATTAAATCTTATTATTTTATTTTTATTTAACCAAGAAAACTTTACTACAAAACCTTAGTATCAGATCATTTTAAGTTTACCTAAAAACTACCTAAAGCTAGACTAAAAATAATAAAAACTAGATGGAACTTATACTAACTAAAAATAACTTAAAACACTTAAAATACCTAAAAATACCCAAAACCACTTAAAAACTAGAACAGCCACAGCAGCATTTTTCGTTTTAAAAAAAAATTTTGTTTATATTTTGTATACGTATGCAGACACACAACAACATGCCACCTACACATACATGTATATACGTACATACATATACGCACGCACATACATATACAGCCGCGCAGATGCATGTACCCATGCCTCCGCATACATACATATTTTATAATTTTTATTGGTGCCACCCCGACTGTTCCTTATACCTAATTTCCCTAAATCTATGTAAGTCGGCCAAGACATACATTCGTATCGACGTTAGCTATCAAACTGCTGTTCAGAGAGCCACCAGAACTGGTTCTCTTGCTTCGCCCTATCCCTTCGGTCCCGATCGGACACAGTCCTACTGAACCGAAGGCGCTCTTCTCCACCTTGAGCGATGACGTCTCGACCATACAGGAGTCGCCTATCTACAGTTTTCCGGCTGACGTGGTAGATGAGCGGAACCGCCATTCCATCCTGTATCAGCCCTCGACTGTCTAAAAAGAGGAATGCCTCGGGAGGGATGTAGCCACTTAACCGCGCACTCTCAAAATATTCATTATTGGGGTAGTAAGCCCCAAAAATTAAGCTGTTGGTTGAAGACATCGCTCTTGCAGTGTGACCCCGAATCGGCTTAAACAAAAAATTATCTATTCTGTTTATGTTGGCTCCGTTGTATAGAACCTGGTTGGAATAATATCTTGTGTACTCCGACTCTGGTGTTTTGTGTAATCCAAACACCCGAATCTTTTCCATTTGAGATGGAGCAACGTTGAACCACACCGGGCATCCGTAGGCAATCATCTACCTGATTAGGGCCATGTAACAAATCACCTTCACCCTGCTGTCAAGACGGCTGCTATAAAACAGTCGTTTTGTCAAAGCAAAG
Source organism: Philhelius pedissequus (assembly GCA_910595825.1). Classification (NCBI taxonomy): domain Eukaryota; kingdom Metazoa; phylum Arthropoda; class Insecta; order Diptera; family Syrphidae; genus Philhelius; species Philhelius pedissequus. The sequence continues at coordinate 246,496,489 of OU343160.1, read as the reverse complement.
GCTCCCCTAGCCCTGGCCAAGGCAGCACCTATATGTCTGTCGAATAACAGGTACAGATGCCAAGGTACTTTACTACACTTTTACTCGCCAGTGGATGTCCATGTGGCCCTACGATCACCAGCATGCGCCAGTTCTTTCTCGTATCCATTGAGGCGCTAGACAATGGAGTCCTAAACAAAATAGCTTATGATTTCCGGACGTTGATTTTCAATTTCCAGTCATCACAATATCGCTGAATCTTGTCGAAGTCACTCTGCAAGAGATTTTTGATAACCTCAACTGTATGAGCTACTGTGTACGCAATTAGATCGTCGGCGTACGCAATTGCATGAGATAGACTACCTATCAGATCGCTGGTGTAAATGCTGAATAGAATCGGCGAGTTAACCGCTCCCTGCTGAAGACCATTTTTAATATTAAAAATTGCGGTAGAAGTTACATTGCCACTCTTGACAACAAACATTCTACCATTTAGCATGTCATAAAGCATATACAACAGAGATTTACTTATAGCCAGAGCTGGAGCTCAGTCTTCGAAATTAACAGGGAACTGGGCCCATTTCGTTCGGCGATTATGGCGTTTGCCAAATCTTCATCATTAAACCCGGTAAAACCAAGGTTCTCAGATCGCCATTCGGTTATATCGTTCTGCAACCAGGTGTGATGAAGCAGAGCTCTGCTCTCCAGGTCATGATTCGGGCGAATGCTAGCATTCACCTTGTACACTTGCTGGAAAGCAACCCCCACAGCCTCCACCTTCTCCTGCGGATCTTCGACTTTGTAAAGGTCATCGTCCAAGACGGCGCTATACTCTCTCTGTTCTTTGTCGTTCTCTGGAGCTTAAGACACGGAAGATCGTTTTGATCCTTCCTTCTAAAAATCTTATTAATTTTTGGGAACATACTCGGGAACATTAACGGCCCGAATTTTATTGTCCCAAAACAAATTAATAGACAACCTATAATTTTCTTTGATTAATTGGTTGATGTTTTTGATGGACGATTTCAGTGTCCCAATTTCCAGATCTCGTGTATCAGTAAACCGTCTGTACAAGCGTTTTAGTCTTGTCAGTAGATCACTTTTTTGTCTGTGTAGTGCGTCAATGGTCGTGTTACGGTACATGTCCGTTGCATTACGTTCTTTGTATTTCGGTATTGTTCTGTTCATTGTTCGTAGAATCGTTTCGTCCATTTGTTGTAAGTATCTGCCGATTTCTGTATTTGATTCTGCAGTGGTCACTGTCGTACTCGATCGTTCGTAAACAATTTCTTGGTCGTTGACCTACATTGTCAGTAATTATTAGTCTTGCGTCTTTCAGCAATAGATCCAGATAAGCACCGCTTCTTTGAAACGATGGTCTCTCTGTGGCTAGAAGATCGAGGCGATACTCAAGGTTGTATCGACTCATCCAATTATATACATGGTTACCTCGAGGATTTTGTATTCGATTTCCCCAATCTATGTGTTTGGTGTTTAAATCACCGGCTAATATATAAAAGTTTTCTTCCGAGCTCAATCTTAAGCATTCGAAAAGCTTTTCAAGCTCTGTTATAAACTGGGTGGGCTGAAGTGTTGCCGGTGCATAGGCAGCGATCAAATACATTCTCTTCCCCTGTTGGAGATGAATGCATATGATGCATGCCCCTAACGTCCGAAATTTTCGCATATCACTATTATATATTACCTTATGACTAATGCCTTTACGTATAAAGATTGCGACGCCTCCTCCTTGAGTGGAGTTGGGTCGGTCTCTTCTTACGATATTGTAATTGTTGTTAGTCAATTTATGTGTCTGCTTAAGCTTAGTTTCGCTAGCCATAAACACATCTGGACTTATGTCTTTAAGCAATTGGAATAAATTCGCTCTACGTTCGGTCCTAATCAGTGAATTTACATTTACAGCTAGGATCTTAAAGGGCCTCTCCAGCAGCGCGACCTTAACCTCTAAGTTGCGTTAAGCTCGGCAAAACAGAGTATATATAATCCACCGTAGTCGCTTGCTCCCAGATCTGGCTTTGGAGGCCAGTCAACTGGCCCTGGATGGCCAGCAGAAGGCCCATAATATCCGCCTGTTGGGCGACCTTTGGTGTAGGCTGTATCGTGCTTCCCCTTCCTGACGCCATTTGGGCGTAAGAAATTTGGGGGTTGACGGGCGTTGTTGTAGGAGGGCCCACTATTGGACGCTTTTCTACCACTGTTTGCTTTGCTGCTTTATTGTTCTTTATAAGCTGAAACGTCGGGCATCCCTGATAATTAGCGGCGTGTCCGTCGCCTCGACAGAGTACACATTTAAGCGGGGTCCTATCTTCGACCCATCCTTTCCCTAACTTGCATTCATCTGCATTGTGGTTCTCTCCACACTTAACGCAGCGTGACTACATTTCGCAGTTTGCTGCGGCGTGGCCGAACCTTTGGGAGCACATGCATTGAAGCATGTCGCCGCGCCTTTTTAATTTGTCCCAAGTTACAACCTGGTAGTTGAGGACGGAGATACGCCTCACACTATCCAGTTTGCTTCTGGGTGAGAGTTGAACAAGGAAGAAGGGCAGATTCCGTTTATCCCGCCTAGCTCAACTGTAGCGAACGGCTTGAGCCCGATTAAGTCGAGATCGTCATTCGCTTTTTTGCGGAGTTCACTTGAGCACCTGAGGTTCCGTGCAGGAATTTATGCCCTTCAAAAGGACCGTTTGAAACTTTTCGGTCTTAGGGGTGAAACTAAAGAATTCAGTAGTGCAATCTTTTAGCAACGCTTTAATTTTTTTGTCCTGTTCCAGTGTGAAGCAATGGATAGCATGCTTTTCATTATTTAATCTTTTTTTATAGTAAAGTTTTGACCTATGGCCGACTTATCCTGTAGCTCAATTTATAAGTATTTATGGGTGGCACCTGTTCTTTTTTCGTAATCGCCGGCTGTGGCTGCTGCTGCTGAGACGGATTTTGCTGCTGTTGATTCTGTTTTTTTTTTTTTTTTTTTTTTTTTTTTTTTTTTTTTTTATAACTTTGCACGCGCTCAAGGGATTATGAATACCCTTTATATGTTTTTCTTAACATAGCGCGGCATCCGGTGGAAGAAGAGAAAGAAGGATGGGAAAGATGTGTGGCGCGATTCTGCTTTTGATTCTGCAGCTGTTGTTTTTGTTGCGGTTGTTTCTGGGATTGTGTCTGCTGCTGTTGCTGTTGTTGTTGCCGTTGTTGTTTTGGCTGCTGCTGTGGCTGTTTTTTTGCAATTGTTCTTTTTGCTGTGGTTGTTGTTGTTGCGCTATGTTTTAGTGCAGCTGTAGCGCCTTTTTTTCCTCGAGCGCTTTCTGTTCTTTCGCTCGCCTTAACTGGGTGAACTAGAAACTCCTGTTGGCTTTTCAAGCTTTGGATTTCTGCCTCCATTGCTCCAATTTGAACGACCATTCTTTGCTCCTCCTTGTCGTCCTCCTCAGATGACGCCTCTGACGTGGAGAGGTTCACGAAGGCAGTACTATTGCCCGCCGTGAAGTGCCCTTCTCCTTCCTCAGACATGTATTCAATACCCTCTTCGGGTAACGTGTCTAATTGTGTTTGTCTTGCTGCCTCTGACGTCTCGTATATATCCAGCGTTTTCACCCCAGCTGGCACCTTTGCTGAGGTGGCGGTGGATTTCCGCTTTACCAAATTTGGTGCGCACTTGATCCGCTTTCTGCGCTGCGGATTTACATCGGATGATGTTGCCGTTGTTGTTATTGCTGTTGATGTTGTTGCTACAGAATCACTGCTTGTCTTTCGATGTTCCCTCAGCTGATGCCATCGCTGGCCTCATTGGCCCTAGGACACCTTTCGATGGCCCGGTGCTTAAACTCCTCCTTTGGTCGTTTTCCCAACCAATAAAGTTTTCCACTTCACGGTTGTGAAGAAAAGCTTGCAAAGTTCTGATGCCCGGCTGGGAATCGAACTGGCGACCCTTGGATTCGCGGTCGGCCACTCTACCACTGTGCTATCGCACTAATTAAAAACACTTAGGTTAAATTTGTACTTGAAATCACACACTATTTTTACTTGGAATCACTGCAAAAGCCGAAGACGAGTGAACACTTCCACAGTTCGAGATCGACTGATTGAGGGTGGCCGTGGCGCGATAGTTCTGTGTTCGCCTTTCAACCTTATGGTTGCAGGTTCGATTCCTGCCGTTGTCTATGTCTTCTAAAATTTTTTTTAAAAACCAATTCTAAATTATCATAAAATAAGTTGGTGGTTTACATTGCTTGCTGTTTAGGCATACATGCTCTTTAGGCATAACACATACATGCTGTTTAGGCATAACACTAACAACATGTGATTGAGTAAACTACCATACTCATAAATACGACAACGAAATAAATAAAATAATACGAATTATAAGGGACATAAATAAATAAGACACGGTAATTCTCTCCGCATTAGTTCAGCCGCCATCCGTGGAGATAAATCTGAGACAACAATCAGCTCTAGTCTCAGAACATTGCGCCACACATCCTTCCCATCCGTCTTTTTCTTCTTTCACTGGAAATTATAAAAAAAACTAGTTCAACTAGTTCAGAACAAAAAATGGACCAAGATGTTAATAATTTAGATTTTATAAATTTAGTGGAGTTTTTGATTGCTTCGTCTTCCTCTTCATATGATGACGAAGATATGCTTTTTTTTCAGATATGTGTGTCAGTCATTCACTAATACTACAATTAAATCTGATAAAAAACAAGTAACTGAAAGCTCAAATCTCGATTTTGAGAGGAGATTTTTGAAACTTGAATAAAACTCGCTATTAATTTTAAATGCAAAACAGAGCTAACACAAAATTTGCACATTTCTTTCTACTTGAAAACATAAATAATTTCAATGCAATAGAAAGATAATCCAAAATTATCCCATTAACCAGACAGATTTTCTTATTTTGACAAGAGAAGATATATGCAAGACAGAGACACTTCAAAAAATGTCACTTCAAACAATTATTGGTTCCAATGCAAACCAGATACAAGACAAAAATATTTCATTTTGCTTAGTGCTTAATGCTTAATACAGCGATAAACTGAAATAATTCACTTTTTCTCTTCAAAATTTGGCAGGAGTGTTTGTTAATCAAAGAATATTTTCGTGAAAATCAGCCATTATGAATTGAGATCATGAAAGTGATAAGAAAAAATAATTGTATAGAAACAAAAATGGAAAATAACCGCCGTTTAAATATTTTAAAAACGGTAAGAGTATATTTATTAAGTGAACAAATGAATGCGAAAACTAAGAAACTTATATATTTTGTTTTATGTTTGACAACATAATAGGGGTATTCACTATCCCATGTGTCTGGTCTTGTATCATTGTAAAAGTGTAGCATTTTTTTGCACTACAACAAAAAAATATACTGAATGTCAAAGTCTTACCCTTTTACACTTTTACAATACCCGAACCCTATTGTAACAGAAAAATACAAGGGTGTAAGATTTTTTTAACACAAACTAAGCCTTCTTCAGAACTAATGTGAAACATATTTTGACATTTGCTTCAGTGTTGCTACAGATTAGTAAAGGTGTGTTCACAGTCTGTTGTAAAAAAATAAAATTTTACAATTTTACAAGACTTTTTACATCAGATCATGAATACCCCTAATATTTGCAAGACATTGTTGAGGGCATCAAGAAAATGTTAATAAGGTAAATTTATCTTTTTGTTGTGCAGTTTGTTTTCATTATAATACCTATTTTATGTTTTTCTTATAAAAGAATTGTGTCACAGAAAAAGAATTGTCTATGTGAATCAGACATAAGCACAAAAGTTGTCGGTATGGACCTTCAAGCCGGTACCATTTAGCAAAGGCAAAATGTTTAAAATCCAATTTCCAGGTCCAATTTTCGATTGACATCAGCTTGTGCCGATTATTCAGCTGGCAAAAAAATCAAAACCACTTTACAACTTCAAACTAACGAGGTAGGTATACGGCCTAAATGACTTATGCTCGAAAACTAGAAAAAATGTCTAAAAACGAAACTGGAGAAAAAGATGTTTGCACTGATATAAAAGTGCTAATAGTAGGAAAATAATGAAAACATTGTTAAGTATAGAACTTTATTTGCGGATGCCTGGTACAAATCGATGAAGGTATGTAATCAAGCTTAGCTCATAGAGTTGAATCCTGCATATCCTAATGGGCCGCCAAAAATACCAGCAGCTAAGAAAAATGACTTGATGGAGCTGTGTAAACCAAATAAGCTATCATGTAATCACCAGTTTTTCAATAACTTGGAAAGTGATGGAACGGAAAGTCCTAAGTCTTAGAATAATTGCAATTCATATTAAAACTTGTATTTTCTTATAAGATAATATATCTTACAATGGAAGTATGCAAATTAATAAAAAAATAAAATTAGTATGAAAAGAAGAAGAGTTGGAGCCTAAGAGGTTTTTTTATTTAAATTTAATTAATTTTTAATTTAATTTTATTAAATTTAAATATTTATTTAGTTAATAAAACTAACTTTTTTTCAAATAACTTTTCACTTTGTTTATTGATTATCTATAATTTTACTTAAATTTATTTTGAGTTGTAGCTTTATTGTACAAGAGAATACTTGAATTCAATAAGTCATATTGGCTAAGCGCTCTCTTACACTAAAATTTTGTATTACTTTTGTGAAATATCTCAAACACCTAGATTATGTTATATTATTTAAATAAATTAAACAAAAAATTATTATAAACCCAAAATATATTTATTTGTTCTTGGCATAGAGTTTCAAAATTATAGAAAAAGATACCGGTTTTTAAATTATTGCCAAAGTTTTAGTCAGTATTTTCTCGTTGCGTTTTTTTTTTCGAGGGTGCGACTGACCATCATCGATAAGTGTGTTCCCGTACTTTGTGCACAAAAATGTGAAGACTCTCATTTTTCCAAGAGTGGGGATATAAAATCTCTCAGAGAGCAACAAAGTTTTACAAAAGTACGGGAACGATTTGAACAACAATTTTGGCAATTTTTTGAACGTCAAAATAAAAGTGTATTTTTGAAAATGTTTATAAACGTCATTTCTTAAAATACCCAATTTGGTATCACAAGTTTTAATTTATTGCACGAATAAGCCAGACCTAGCTATACATTCTATTATTTTCAACTTTGTAGCGATACTTATTGGCAACTAACAGCGTATGTACTTTTTTTCTTTTTTCCTTCATTTGACAGTCTTCATATTTCTGTCCAAAGAAATTTCTTGGACTAAAATTCGCAGCATGGGGAAATAGTTTACACCCTCATGAGGGCTCTCTTCTGTGAAATACTACGAAAATTTGAAGTACGGGAACAGGTTTTTCGTAGAAATTCGTAGATTTGCGCAGTTTTAGGGAGTACGGGAATGCGCCTGATATTTCGTTTACTCCATTTTCGTCTCGAAAATAATTGTGTTCCTTCAAATTATGATTTAATCTTTAGTATAGTTCTCTGTGCAACGATCCTTTTAACTCAAAAAAAATATCTACATTTAAGATCAACTAAAGTAATAAGCTGGTAGAGCATTTTTTTTCAATTATGGTAGTCGTAATTATTAAGCTCGAAGTCTATCTTACAATTTCTAGCTAACTGCATCCATTCAGCATACCAACTTATCTTAGAACTTATGACTTGACTCGTTTAAAGAAAAATCATCTAGAGAACCGTTTGGCAATGTGAGAAAGCCAACTGGGTCTCAGTTCAATTCTTCATTAACTTTAACCACTATGTTTTCTCGGAAGTGACGTAGGCTCCAGCGCAGATATGATAACAAATTTGATTCTTCTCGGAATCAAAAAAGCGATATGGTGAAATCCATCAAACCAAAAGAAAATGCATGGTTTGATTTGAGCTGTAAAGAATTGTTTCGGGTTAGGGAAGTAAGTTTCCGGAATTATAAAGCCAACCCCACTTAGGAAAACCGGAACAAGCTAGAAAGACTTGCAACGTTCACACTTAGAGGACCAAATTTTTGCGTGTCCAAAAATTACGGAAACAATTACTACAATGTCTCAATGGTAGTCCATATTTTTGGTAATTTGTTAAAAACATTCGAAATACAACTTCGTCTTCGGTTTCAACCCTCGTCTTTAATTAATGAATTTGATTGCAGAACAGATCTACTTCAAGGCGAGTTGAGGGCGACTCTAGGTTTCAAAAAATACAGAATCAGTTTTTTAGGATGACCTCGGGTTTTTTAAAGAAATACTTTAGGACGACCCTAGGGCGACTTCAGGGCTCAAGGAACAAACCTATTACCGCCCAATTGCACTTACGTCTCTTCTTTCCAAGGTCATGAACATGCTGATTAATTATCAGCTACAAAAATATCTTGAAGGACGAAAGCTCCTTAATGACCGGCAGTATGGCATTCGTAGCAATAGGTAGGTCTCTGGTGATCGCTCAGTACAAGTTGTATTGACGGTTTCAAGTCTAATATTCAGAAAATGAATGCTGGTCTGAGCTATCCTCCGTTTTGTGTCTAACTTTTCATTAATGATCCCTTACCTGGAACTTCTAATCCAGTAAATTGTTTTGTGACAATAGTACTCTCAGCTTTTCATATTCGTTTTCAGATTCTACTCCTTGTTAAGTTCTTGTTCTTCGGACGTGGAACTGCAACGGCAGCGGGGAATAGAAAACCACGTAGAATTTAATGCCTCAAAAACTCAGTGCTGTCTTCTGCCGTTAAAGCATAATCCGATCAGCTTTTAGTCCTTGGTATGCGCATTACAGACCACCTCTTGTGGAACGACCACTATTTTAATTTGGGAAAAAAACCTTTCGGTGACAAAAAAAACATCTTTATTGCTAGCTGTCCATGCTTGGTTTGAATGTGCGCATCGTAGATAATCAACCATAATAGTCTAGTACCATTAGGAATGATCGCTGAATGACGTACATCATACACTTCAGCGGGTGTAAATTTCCACCAACCCTTAGTATGCTATCACTGTTGAAGATTGGTTTAAGTGACTCAAGCTTACTATGCTGTAGAAACAGTCTCCACTTACTCAAGGAAGTTATATCCCTTGCATAACTTGCACGCTGTGCCTCTTTAATTAAATGCCTCATGGCCGCTGTACGCTCTTCGGCTGCTTACACTGACAATACCCTAGTACACCCTGCTCTTCGACTTATACGCTGTCCCTGCCTTCAACGCTTTACCCTTACCCTTTAGTTGTTTATAAAACACACGACATAACCTATAATTTTTAACGCTTTCTCCAAATTGCTGGCGTACCCTACCACTGACACTGTCCCACTATCGCTTGGCACCCAAATACTTAGCGCTTCATCTACTGTACCCACTATACATACATGCATTTCATCTCTACAATATCCATTGCTGGCGTTTCTATAATGTTGAATGGCCATTCGCTTTCTGGTAAACATAACCATTCAGGCCCATGTAACCATAAACTGCTGTCTACAGTTCTGCTGGCATCACTCCCCGACTTAAAAGATCTGCAGGATTCGCCTTCGTACTTACATGCCTCCATTGACTCATGTAAGTACTAGTCTGTAGGAATGACACCCGATTCGCTACATATGTTTTTAGATCTCTGGGTAATTTTCGTATCCAATGCAGGCCTGCCATTGAATCTGACCAGAGTATATATTCGACACTTTCCCATTCCATCGCTTTCCTTAATTCCACTAGTACACGGCTTAACCACTCTGCTGCTGCTAATTCTAACCGTGGTATCGTCACTGTCTTCAACGGGGCTACCCGGTTTTTTGCTGTAACCAACTGGCATGTTAACTGTCCGTCTGCTGTCGATGTGCGTATGTATATTACTGCTCCATAAGCTGTCGCTGAAGCATCAGAGAAACCGTGAATCTGAATTTGGCGGTTTGACTCGTGTGTAACCATCGTTCAATGCGCAACTTCTCCAGATGTTTGATTTCCTCGATTAGCTGGCTCCATCTATGCTGTAAGTCTGCTGGCAGCACTTCAACCGACTCTCGACTCACTCTCCGTATATCTTGTATAAGAATTTTTCCCAGGATTACTACTGGGGCAATATATCCATTTGGATCATACAATTTAGCTATCTACTTTACACTTTCCGCTTTGTTGCTGTTACGTCCAGCTCATGCACTTGAACAGTAAATGTGAATTGATCAGTGGCTATTAGCCATTGTAACCCTAGCACTGTCGCTTGCCCTTCACTATCAAATGACACTATCCTATCGCTATTCATTTTAAGCTTTAGTTCAATAGTTCAAAACCTGCTGTCCTTAACACTATATCTAATTACTGTAGAAGCTCTATTGCTTCACTTTCGCTGTCACCCTGATACACAGTCGTCCATGTAGAAATCATTTGCGACCACTTATTCTACTTGTTGTAGTCTGACGACGTTATGTCATATGTAACCACTGTCAGCACGTATCCTGTTAGCTCTTCCATAGGTGATTCTCTCCAGAAGATCCTCTGAAGATCCCATTGCTGTTGCACAATCCTCACTTGCCTGAACATCATCTTGATGTCTGCGCTGAATGCTATGCCTTATCGTCTAAAACGCATCACTATCTCATATAAATCCCGCTGTAGTTTTTCTCCAAGCTGTTGCATGTCATTAAAGGAAATCCCCTTATCTGTCTGACAACTACCATCGAATACCACCCTGAATTTCTTAGTAACGCAGTGATGTGGTATGTAATATTCTGGCTTTCCCGCTGGAGGCTGTCCTTTCGCTTTTACCATATGACCCAATTTTTCATATTCTCGCATAAATGCTACATACTTCTCCTTTAAGGCTGGCTCTCTTGCTAGCTTTCGGTCGAGATACATGGTTTTCTTTAGTGTTGTTGCCCTGGAACTACCAATATCATGCATTCCAGGTTTCAATGGTATTGTTACAATAAATCTGCCTGTCTCATCACGCATAGCTGTCTGTAGAAAGTTGTCTTCTATCGCTTGTTCTTCCGCTGTTCTTATTGGATGAGACTCCACTCGATCCATTTCCCATAGCTGTCTGACCATGCTGTCGATAGAGTCTAATTCTATACATCTAGCTGCTGGAAGAAGTGCTAAAAATATCGCTCTTTCGATGGCTGTCCCCCAAATACCACTATCCCGACGTTGTCTGAATCTTAACCATATTTCCTATGCTACGCGGCACCGTATCGGCCATTATGATGGCAAACACTCTAACCCCTAACAAAACAGAAAACATAGCTTTCTTCCAATAGGCTGGATCGGCCAATGGAACTTTCGAATTTATAGACATCGGCCTTATATCTGCCGCTGGCATAAATACTGTCAAGTTGGAATCTTTTGGCAAAACCCAGAATTCCTCATCAACATAAACCTGATCGCTAAACCAGGGCGCTAGTTTGCGGGGTTAATAAGTGGTCATGTGGCGGCATAAGCTAGATTTTTGTGGTGCTAATTATTTATTTGGTTGAACTTAGTTTTTATTAAATTAAACTGTGAACATCTAATTATATTATTTTATTCAGTATCATTTCGACTTCTGTTATTGCCAGTCGCCTGTGCGAAAGTCTTTCTTATATTGTTTTCGTTCGGTGCTATCGATTATCTTATTCTAATATGAGTTTTATCTGCAAACTATGTGCTAAATCACTAAATGAAAATGAACCTGTATCATGTGGTATTTGTGGTGCGTTATTCCATGTAACATGCTGTCTGCTTAAACCAAATGAACTTGAATCAATAAAAACTAACACAAATATCTATTGGATATGTGACAAGTGTATCAAGGTTTATTTGTCCCAATGGCAGAGCAAACTATACGATTGTTTTGGACTCTTACAACAGTCCATGAAGGAATATTATCAGATTGACTTTTTAAATAACGATGATGTTACAAATAAAGTAAATTTAGTTATAAATTCTGATAAAAAAAAGAGTAGTGCGAAGTTCAATCACGAATCAGCGAATAAATAAGACCAAAATCCAATCATTAAAACCTTCAAAAACATCTTTTTTATCCTCTCCTTTCACTCCTGGCCGGGTGTCTCAAATTAAGAGTAGCGCTAAATCTTCTCTTTCGCCCTCTGTATCCCCGTTTACTTCGTCTAAGCTTGTACGTAGTAAGAATCAATTACTTGCACAACTTAAAGCTTTGACTTCAACTAAATCTAGCCCTTCTTACTCTGGTGCATCGGGGCAGAGTGATGAAAAATTGTTAAAAACAGACGAAGGTAGCTCAATTTCTATTCCTTTATCTACGAACTCAAATTTGGACTTAGAAAGTAACTTGCCTGCTTGTGCTGTCTCAAATATTGACACGAATGATAAAACGGAGGGAGTGATGGGTACAGAGGTAATAATAAATCATAATGATAACCTAGTGAGTTTGGATTCTCTCTCTGGAAGTGTTCCGCAAAGTTGTGGTGGAAGAGAAATTGTTAAAGAGATTAATAATGCTGATTACGTGGGTGTATTAGATAAAGAGTTCCATACCAAAAATCCTACATCGAGCGGTGTTTCCTAATCTGATAAAAATTCGGAAGCTAGTACTCTTTGTAATATTGTAGTTAATAAAATGGTTTCATCTAGCCAGTTTTACGATTAAAACAACGACTGTAGACATTACATCTTACATTTCTTCTAAAACTAACTTTGCAGCATCACATTTTCCATGCTATAAGCTGGTGAAACGTTCGCAACAAAACCTAGCCGAAGATGAACTTAAGCTTAAATTTATAAATTTTAAAATTGGAATTCCGTTGGACTATGCAAATATTATCTATTATTCCGAGTTTTGTCCTAATGGAGTGAAAATTCGCCCGTTTAAATTTATACCAAAAAACGAAGAAAAACCCCAGCATTTGCCAAAAAACCAAAACTCTGCCCTGTCAACATCGAAATAGTATTACCTACTTCTACCATAAATTCTTTAAATACTTTTGTCGATAAAAATTCTGTGGATGGTTCAGCTGTTGCCCTTGTTATGGATTCGTATAATTTCAATGCTGCTGAGGTTGTTGCTGGTAATGTTGTTTATGGTGATGCTGCTGTTGATGATTTTGTTGCAATCATTGAAGGTGATGTTGTTGGTGTTGCTGATGATAATGATGTTGCTGCTGTTGATGATGTTGTTGCAATTGAAGGTGATATTGTTGGTGTTGCTGATGATAAAACTAATAATTGTTGTACTGCAATCTATTATCAAAATTCTGGAGGTTTACGGACAAAAACAACCAAGTTCTTTAATGCAGTGGCTGATTGTTCTTATTTAGTTATTGCTCTGACGGAAACTTGGTTGTGTGATAGCATGCTTTCAACTGAACTCTTTGACGCAAGCTATGTTGTCTATAGAAAAGATCGTTGCTGTATCCAGAGTGGTTTATCAAGAGGAGGAGGTGTTCTGCTTGCGATCAAATCGTCATTGCGAAGTAGTTGTGTGAATCTTGAGGCTTCATCTGGTATGATTGAACAAATTTGCGTATGCGTTGATCATATTCGTTCTAGTGATAGAGCCACAGTTAAAATATATTATTTTCTATCTTATATACCTCCAAGCTGAGATATAAATATTTATCTAGCTCATATTTCAAATATAGAAAACATTGCTTAAGGCAGTATTACATTGTCATATACGAGTAATATATGACTAATTTTGTCATATAAAATATGGCACAATATTTTTTATATGACAAGTAGAATTAAACTCATATAAATGTTGTCATATAAATATTTCGATCACACTTATGTGAAAAATTTTAGCCATTTTTATATGGGGAGCTTGCAATATTTATATGATAGTTTACAATTTAGATTTAAATTAATTTATTGTGGTCTTAGGTGATATTAATTTAAGTAACGTTAAATGGTATATTCTAAAGACGATAATTGTTTGCTTCCTTGTAATGTGTTAAGTGAAATTGAAATTAAAATGATTGATTATATGATCAGTATGAGCTTTGTACAGACTAATGGAGTGCACAATAGTGTTGGCCGCTTATTTGATTTAGTTTTTTCTTATGAAGACTTTAATTTAACTGAAACTGAAGCTGATTTTTTATTGTCAAATAATAGTGTTTATCATAAAGCCTTACTCACTTCCTTTGATATTGCTTTTTTAAACTGTTATTCTAATGATTCTAATCAATATGATTGTATTTACGATTTCTTAAAAGCAGAGTATTGTTATATAAATAATTATCTATCTTCAATTGATTGGGATTTAAGTTTATCGGTTTCAACTAATGTGGAAGATGTCTATGTTTTGTTTATGCATATAATTGAAGACGATTTCGCTAAGTGTGTTCCGATAAAAAAAGTTATTTCCTTAACCCTAGAAAGCTAACGTGTCTGGACTGCAATGAAAAGCTAATCATTCGACTTTTTGACGAACATTTAAAATTTGTTTTTTTTTTAATAAGTTATTACTTTTTATTAATGGTAATGATATTTATACAAAAATGGGTTTTAAATAAAAGGAAATTAAAGTTAAATTAAATATTTACTTTAGTTCTTAATACTAAAATTACATTTTTCATAGCACATGTCTTTTTATTTAGATCAAAAAGTTACTGTCATACTAAGATTTTGTTAAGAAATATTATTAAAAATGACGAGTAAATTGTACATATACAATAAACAAAAACTGTTACAAGAAAAACGCATCCACCACGCGAGACAAGTCACCGGGGGCTTAATTGGCATGAAAGTACGATTATGTAAGTCAAACAGAAAGGAAGGGAGAGGGAAATATTTGATCGATGTGTGCCATTTTGACGAAGGTTAGCTTTCTATGGTTAAATAAGCCTGTCCCGTTTAATAAACATTTAGCTAACTTAAAAAAAGAAAAAGTTTATATGATTCATCTCATCATGTAACTTTTAGTCGATTGAGAAAGGAATATAAGTTCTTAAAAATATATCTTTATCGTCAGCATATTTCTAAATACAAAAAGGAAATCAATCGGTATTCCTCTTTCAATGAAGTACAAGGATGATGTAAGTAGTGATTTGAAAAGTATTTGTAACATGTTTGCGAATTTCTTCCAATGTAACTATGCTGTTCTACCAGAATATAATTTCGAATTAATTCTTGAAAACTCCTTTATTAATTTGGGAAATCTTTATATTTCTGAGGATGATATTCTAAGTGAACTTTCATCTCTTGATTGCTCTCATACTCTAGCACATGATAACTTGCCACCCATATTCGTTAAAAATTGTAGATATAACTTAACAATCCATTTTCATAAAATTTTTAATCTCGTTATCTAGTGGTGTATTTTTGGATTGCTGGAAATAATCGTTTATCACTCCAATTCACAAATCTGAAACTAAGCAGGATATTCAAAACTATAGGCCTATTGCAAAATTACAATATTTGAAGCGATTGTCAAACGGGAAATGTACTCTATCACTCGATCTTTTATAACGGAGGTCCAACATGGCTTTGTAAGTGGTAGATCCACGACAACAAATTTTGCGATTTTCTCCAAATTTTGTCTTAGCAGTTTGGAACAACACTTTCAAGTTGATGCTATCTACACAGATTTTGCAGAGGCTTTTGATCGTGTTCAGTTCCATATTTTAGAACGTAAATTATTAAGCTTAGGTTTTCACTCTTCTTTACTATGCTGCTATGCTGGATTATGAGTTATTCAACTCATAAACAGTATATTAAATTAGGTTCCCACCTTTCGAAACCTATTTTTAACTACTCGGGTGTTCCACAAGGAAGCCATTTGGGTCCTCTTTTTTTCTGTTATTTATAAATGATCTACCAGAGTTTATTTTAGTCTCAAGTACATTACTTTTTGCTGATGATTGCAAGATTTTTAGGCAAATAAAATCTGAGTCTGATTGTAAGAAGCTGCAACTAAACATTGATAGACTTACAAATTGGTGTAATATAAATTGCTTGCAACTTAATATTCGTAAATGCTCAGCTATTACATTTACTCGATCTAAAAATCCAATTTCGTTTCAATATAAAATCTCTCAGAGTGCTCTCACTCGGGTTTCGATGCTAAAGGACTTAGGAGTTGTTTTCGATTTTCAATTAAGTTTTGCCTTGCATATAGACTTTTCGATCTCGAAAGCTAATGCAATGCTTGGTTTTATTGTCAGAAATTCCAGGGAATTTAGTGATCCTTACACTTTGAAGTGTCGTATGTCTCTCTGGTACGATCTAAGATTGAATATTGCTGTATAATATGGTCACCATATTATAATAAAGGATTACTAAGGATTGAACGAATTCAGAAAAGGTTCACTAAGTTTGCTTTACGTAAAACATTCTTGTATTCAGAAATACCTTCTCATAATATTAGATTTCAAATAATTAATTTAAATCCACTTCATAAAAGACGAGTTTTTTATTTCGCAATGTTTGCTAGAGATATTATTTGTAGCCGTATTGATAGCCCAAACTTACTGTCATTATTTAATATTATTATTATTTATTATTATTATTAGTTTCTTTATTTCAAAATAAACGTTACAAAATGTATATACGAAAGAATATATGGACATGGCAAGGTGCCGTCTGCCAGATAATGACATTTCATAAGAAAAGATAAATGCATAGATACATAATTGATAGAATTATAATTTGTAATTTAAGAAAGTTTTATGAAAAAAAAAGACAAAATTGAATTAAAAGATAAGTGCAAAATACAGTGTTGTTACTTAAAATTTAGATTTATAGTTTAAGATACAAAAAATTAAAACAGTTTTTACCTATTTTTTTAATTGGTTTTGGTATATATAAATCAATAGATATATGTTTAATTACAAAAGAAGAAACCAGTGAATAAAAAAGTTTTGAATCAAAGTAAAAGGTTGAGATGATAATTATAGATATTTCAAAAACTATTTCTGTAAGACAGGGCATGGTCACAAAATTTGTAAAGATTAGTCCAGCCCAGGGAACCATTCAAAATGTCTATCAGTTGTGCTCTAGAAAGGACACTTTTCTGGAAGTAAAGCCTTCGAATCTCTTGTAAAATAGGGCAAGTGGCTACAAAATGGTAAACATCATCTCGCTCATACCTGTTGCAGAAGTTACACAGAATTGGTAGGTCAGAACGATAAGGAACAT
Source organism: Philhelius pedissequus (assembly GCA_910595825.1). Lineage (NCBI taxonomy): Eukaryota > Metazoa > Arthropoda > Insecta > Diptera > Syrphidae > Philhelius > Philhelius pedissequus. The sequence goes on along the minus strand of OU343160.1, from coordinate 246,479,465 downwards.
AATTTAGATTTAGAATTTCCACTCTAGCTCTAAAAATAGTGCTAATAGCTTTCACAGGAAGATCTATTCTGAAATAACTGGAAGATTGAAGCCGGTGATTTAAATCTCTATATAAATCTCTTGTTGACGATGCAGATGCACGATTTAAGTGTTGAACATAGATTTGTTCATCTACTTTTGATATGACATTCGCAAATAGCTGCTGCCAACAATCTAAATTTGATTCAGTAAGATTTAAGGAGACGCCATGAGATTGTGCAAGAGCTTTTCATTCTTTGAAAGGTGCAGATTGTGTCCGTAAAAGGTGAGACATAATGGACTTGTGAAGACTTTCTCCAGATTTTTCCATGGTTTTTATCAAAAAGTCGGAATAAGTTTTTAAGTTCTTGATATAAATAGAGGTGATACCTGACTCAACGTGGATGGCATATGTTGGAGTCGAATTTGGTAGGCGAAACAAACGCTTGAAAAAGAACCTTTGAATGAGTTCAAAATCCTCAAAATATGTGTAGCCAAATGCCTGAACACCATAACACATACATGTATTGATGGTTGCTTCAAAAACCCGATATTTTGATCCCAAGTCTATACTTTGGTTTGCAAAAAAATTAGGCCATATAACGCTCAGTCCAATTTTGGCTTCCTTACTCTTTTCCTTCACATGTTTTGTAAAGCTTATATTTGCAGACATCAGTACTCCCAGATATTTGAATTCCTGTACGACCTCTATGCGCTCGCCATTGAGAAACCAACTTTCCTCTCTTAATCTTTTACTTTTTCGAGCTTCAAACACCATCATTTTAGTTTTTAGAGCATTAATCCTTAAATCCCACTTATTACAGTACCTATGTAGCTTGTTTATTTGAAGTTGAAGAGAAGAAGGGTTGTCTGCCAACATTACAAGGTCATCCGCATAGAGTAGCACTTTGACAGAAATGTTTGAAATGCTGATGCCCCCAGGTAAGCTGTCGCATATATCGTCGATAAAAAGAGCAAACAATATAGGACTTAAGATACATCCCTGAGGAACACCTGTCGTTGTCTCAAACCAGTTCGATGTATCCGACCCATCCCAGACTGCATTAGTTCCACACAAAAAATGTTCATATATCGAAAGGAATTTTCTAGAAATACCAAATGAAGCCATTTTGAATATCAAGGCTTGACGGTTGACAGTGTCAAAGGCTGCTTTGAAGTCAACAAAGCAGGCATATAGTTTTTTCTTCCTTTGAGTATATTTGCTGGCAATACTTGACAATGCAAAAATATGGTCAACGGTCGAAAACCCAGTACGAAAACCCGCTTGAAAAATGCTTAATCGTTGGTGTGATTCTATCCACTTTGATAGCCTAATATACAAAATTGTAGCGAAAACTTTTCTAATTGAATTTAGTATTGATATACCTCTATAGTTTTCGGGCAAACTAGCATCTCCTTTTTTGAAAATTGCAAAAATAACAGCTTTTTTAAAACTTTGGGGAACGCATGCATTCTCAAACAAGTAATTATACACCGCCAGCAAATATTGTTTGAATTCCAGCGTAGAATATTTAAAAAATTCTACAGGTATCCCATCGATACCCGGTGATTTGGTATTCTTCATTTTTGAAAGAGCCAGTTCAAGTTCAGTTAAATCAATTGGTGAGTCAAGCTCGTCAACAGTTGTATTGGGAAAGGCGAAGTGAAATGATTGCAGTTCACTGCTCCCTGCCAATAGCGATCTAAAGTAAGATGCTAAGATATCAGCTTGTAATGAGCTACCAGATGTGCGATAATTGCCACAAATTTCCCTTACATTACACCAAAAGCTTTTCGAGTCTTTACAACTCTCTAGGTTACGAGCTAGGGTGCTTGTGTAAATTATCTTTTTATTCTGACAAACATGATTATATAATTTATTTGCTTCTAAATATGCCGACTTAAAATACTCACTATTTGATTTTCGAAACAAGTTAAGGAGAGAAAAAAACCTTATTACGGAGTCTTCTGCACTCATAATCAAACCATTTACAAACGGCTACTGGTCGATTAGCAGAACGATTTTGCGAGGTGGAAGATCTTATTACATTACAAATTTTGTTTATAACCTCCTCGATTGGAGCAGATCTAGGAGAAGGAAGTGAAACAGTGTTGCGATTAAGCCTATTTCGATAGATATCCACTTCATGAGGTACCCATCTTAATTTACATATATTATTTATCTCTCTCACATGAGTTTCTTGACAAAAGCTGGCACGAGTGAGGATCGGAAAATGGGTCGAGAAAGTTGCTTCTAGAACTTCAAAATCATCTACAGTCTGCAGCCACTCTCCAGAAACTGCACACAAATCAATAACTGAAGTTCCCTGACCACTTACGAAAGTTAGTTCCCCATTTTCATCTGTTATTGACGCACCATTCAGTACCCAAAACCCAAAACTTTCAAGCAACTCGGCTAAGGCTCTACCATTCCTATTGAAAGTGTCATCTTTAGAATTTCTGACTGGTAGTACATTTACTCGAGTATTTAACTGCGCTAAGGATGTATTTTGAAAAAGACCGATCCTGGCATTTAAGTCTCCGATCAACATTACATTATTTGAGTTAATATTATTTAAAAAATCGTTAAGCTCATCAATATCATTCAAGCAATTATTACAATTTAAGTACAAAGGTACTATAAAGTGACTTTTTCTGCTGCTATTACCATCTATTTGAATAACAAATTTTCCATTATATTGTCTAAATTTAACAAAACTACTAATTTTACTTTTTTTAATACCACAAATAATGCCTCCACTGGCTCTACCATGACTACTATTTCTTATTGCAGGAATATAGCTGATATTAAAATCTTTGAAATATTTAGTTATTTCATTTTGTTGTTGTTCTTCTAAAAAAGTTTCAATTAGTATAATTATTTCATATTTTTGAATTAACTTGAAAAAATCAACTAGCATTAGTTTGTTTTTAATACCAGCTATATTGTAGCAAAATATATTTAAATTAATTAATTTAGTACTTTTACTTGTTTTGTTATGGCAGACGACACTGTTTTCCTAATTCTGGTTCATATGAAGTGATGGTGGTGGCGCTGTCGGCGGCAAAGGGTTATTCTGATATTCTCCCTCGCTGCTGTCAAAGAACTCAAGTCCTCGCATGCCAAATTGAATTGAAGTTTGTCTCCTTTAACAATGAGCTTAGCTGACGGATTGAGTTCGTGAAGTTTGTTTTTTGCCTCAAACAAAGATTGTCGCTTTTTTCGGTACAAAAGTGATTGCTCGCGGTGAACACTTATCCCAGTTCCTTTCAGTTGACTTGCAGCCGAAATAACTTGTTGAACACATTCCGGCGACTCCAGTTCCAACAAAACCGTAACACTTTTTGTGCTCGTGTTAAGAATTTCTCTTGTTTTCTTTATCTGAATATCATCACTACCCTTTATTTTGAGAAGGGTTTTGCAGGTCTGTTTGGCTTCGTAGACTGCATCTTTCTTCTCGTCTAAAGGGAGGTGCACAACTACGATATTCTCGCTGGATTTGCGTGACAGTTGTTCTATTTGGGACTCCAGAAGCTCACATCTGTCGTTCATTTTTGCTAATTTTACGTTGAGGTGCATATTTGTTTTTCTTAAAGATGATATTTCATTTGAAATTGAATTAACATCCGCAGTTTTTGCAAGGTCCTTTAATTTGTCGGCTAGTATCTCGTTGAGCATGAGTTTCAGCTCTTGGACTGTTAATTTTCCAACTTCAATGGGTGTTTTTTGTGCGTTTACGGGTTTTTTGTGTGAGTGGTTTGATTCTGGCGAAATTGCAGAAACTTTTCGCTTATTGTTCATAGAGAAGTTTCCCGTTGACTCGATTGTTGATTGTTGTGTATTTTAGATTTTAACTATTTAAACTTTTTTTTTTTTTTTGCTGTTTAGCTTATTGGACTTTACGTTTTCAATTAAAAAAAATTGTTTTAAATAAAAAATTAAAATAAAAAATGGGAAAAAACTAAAAAAAAAAACTGTTTTATTTAAAATTTTCTATGGAGATTTATTTTGTTCGCACTTCTACCAATGACAGTTGAAATGTCATTATTTAATATTTATGCTCCAGGGCGCTCCCTACGACCTAGATACAACGACTTCTTTTGTATCGCTAGACATAGTTCTAACTATGGTTCTAATAATGCTATTTGTAATGCCACCTCTTGTTTCAATCAATTTGAAGATTTACTGGAATTCCATTTAAGTCGAAATGAATGTAAAGCTTTACTTTTAAATAATATTTAATTACTAGATTTAAGTTTAATTTTAAGATATTCTATGAAAGTCAATGTACTTGTTAGAGTTAAATAAATAAATAAATAATGCTGGCTTGCTTTCGTATATTAATGGGTCCCCCATCAATACCAACTACATTCCTAACTATCGACGCTGTAAGAATGCTGTATGTTCTTATAACGCTGTGCGTAACTAAAGGCGAGCACTGACCCATAAAAGCTATTGCCTAACTGAATACGCAAAAATATAGTCGGCATAAGAGTAATTTCGCTATCCGCTGGAATCGCTGTAAAAGAATTTACACCTAGGGTAAGATTCAACTTTCATAATTTTATTATTATTTTTAACATTTAAAACATTAAGACCCCGAGATCCTCTCCGCTGGCTGCATACTTTGCAAATTTTCGCTGGCACTTTCTACTCATGTCAATCGGCTTTTCGCTTTTCTAATTTAAAGTGTGCTGCTGACATCAGCACCGCTGGCTTTTTCGCTTCTATCGCTAGACATAAGACGCATCTGCTGTATTGGACATCGAGAACAAGGGTCTTGGAAACATGCATCGACATGATGTCCCCTCTTCAGACAGTTGCTCGGGCACGTCTGCTCGGGCACGCAGATTTCTCTCCTTAAACTGCTCGCATGCATATAGTTGATGACATTCACCACATAGCTCACAAGTATGGTAACGCATACCACTTTGCATCCTGCTTTTCCCTGCTGGCTGTAACGCTTGCGTCGCTGATCTTGTCGCTGCCTTTGTGGCTTTGGTGGTCACCACAGATGCTGTCCCTACCGCTGGGATGGTTCGCTCACTTTCGAATCTATTAAATCGCTTGCCACTTTTCCATCGTTTTCGCTGCTGCACCGACCAATGAATTGGTTAAATAAGTGAACTTATAGGCTGGCGGTATATCTTCCTTGTTGTGAATAGCCGCAACGAACCTATCGTGGTACCCCTGCCAATTCGTCAAATCGCCATAGAAGGTACCCCAAGTCGGTGTTATGTTATGAGGCCGTGCTGGCATTTGCAACTGCACCGATATAGCTGGCTGTGTACTGCTGGCAGTAGCTGTGGCTGACGCTGACGACGCTGGTCGTTGTTTGGTGGCTGTATATGAATGTTGTTCGCTGGTCCGTTGCTGGCTGCTGGCTAACTTGCGGGTGAGAGCACTCTTGGTTTCGTAGTACGCCTCCTCGCTTTCCACATACATGATTTCTATTTGCTCAATGTCTGCAGCCTTGGAGAACAACGCCTTGTCGTGGATTGTTGCGAGATGTTTCCAGATCTCGTCTAGCTTATCCATCCGCAGGTTACATCCACACTATCCGCTGTCGCAAACTCTTCGTTTTTCGCATATGCCAAGACTCTTAATCGTTGCTACGGCTGATCTATACGTTGGCTGTTTCGACATACTGCTACAGCAAAAATAAGAAAATGTTAAACGATATATTAGATTTCAGGATGACCTAAAGATTTGAGAAGATTTGGTCGGGTATAGAAAGAAGTGCTTCTTTCAGTATGTACCACCTAGCTATAAACACTTTTATACTGTCTTGCTTTAAGAACTACGTGCATTCACTTTCCACTGGCCATATTAAATTAGCCTGCTTTTCACTATCCGCTAGTCGTATTAAATTAGCATGCTTTTCACTTTCCGCTAGTCGTATTGAATTAGCATCTCTATTTTACCCCCATCTATAAATCGCACACACCGCTTTCGACTGGCAATATAAATCCGCATGCTTTGCACTATCGGCTGGCAATAAAAAAATTTGAACGCTATGCACTGTCGGTTGGCAATAAGAAAATTTGCACGCTTTGCTCTGTCGGCTGGCAAAATAAAAAATGCACGCTTTGCACTGTCGGCTGGCAATATAAAAATTTGGACGCTTTGCACTGTCGGCTGGCAATATAAAAATTTGGACGCTTTCCACTGTCGGCTGACAATCAAAAAATTTGTATGCTTTGAACTGTCGGCTGGCAATATAAAAATTTGCACGCTTTGCACTGTCTGCTGGCAATATAAAAATTTGCACGCTTTGCACTGTCGGCTGGTAATAAGAAAATTTGCACGCTTTGCACTGTCGGCTGGCAATAAGAAAATTTGCACTCTTTGCACTGTCGGCTGGCAATATAAAAATTTTAATGCTTTTCACTGTCGGCTGACAATATAAAAATTTGCGTGCTTTTCACTATCGGCTGGCAATATAAAAATGTGCGTGCTTTTCATTAATCTCACCCACAATGCGCAAGATCTAGTCAGTCCCATCCGTTGCTGCAGACAACAGGTAAACGCCCCCCCCATGCGACGACGCAGATCTCCTTATATTGTTACGACTGCCACGTCCTGAGTCTTGCCTCGGCTATCTACGGTTTTCACCGGCTATCGACGTCTTACGGCTGCTCTCAACGGTTTTCAGCGGCTATCAACGTCTTGCGATGGCTCTCAACGGTTTTCACCGGCTATCAACGTCTTGCGACGGCACTCAACGGTTTCCACGGGCTATCAACGTCTTGTGACGGCTCTCAACGGTTTTCACCGGCTATCAACGTCTTGCGACGGCACTCAACGTCTTTCAATGGCTCTCAAGGGGTTTCACCGGCTATAAACGTCTTACAACGGCTATCAACGTCTTGCGACGGCTCTCAACGGTTTTTTCACCGGCTATCAACGGTTTTCACCGGCTATCAACAATTTTCACCGGCTATCAACGTCTTTCCGCGGCTCTCAACGGGTTTCACCGGCTATCTACGGTTTTCACCCGGCTATCAACGTCTTACAACGGCTATCAACGTCTTGCGACGGCTCTCAACGGTTTTTCACCGGCTATCAACGTCTTGCGACGGCTCTCAACGGTTTTCACCGGCTATCAACGTCTTGCGACAGCTCTCAACGGTTTTCGCGGGCTATCAACGTCGTGCGACGGCTCTCAACGGTTTTCACCTGCTATCTACGGTTTTCAACGGCTATCAACGTCTTGCGACGGCTCTCAACGGTTTTCACCAGCTATCAACGTCTTACGACGGCACTCAACGGTTTCCACCATCTATCAACGTCTTGCGACGGCACTCAACGGTTTCCACCGGCTATCAACGTCTTACGACGGCTCTCAACGGTTTTCACCGGCTATCTACGGTTTTCACCGGCTATCAACGTCTTTCGACGGCTATTATCCAATGTGAACTGCCACTGCCACTGTTCCTCGATCCTTTTTGTGGCTTGTATGGGCTCTACTTATACTACTTTCCTGTCGGACTAAGTGTGAGCTGTATGGTGGTAAAGTTTAATAAACCATACAATGTGCTGTCGGCGCCACGTCACCAATTATGGTTTGTTTTACTATTTTACTAATTGGATAATTTTGATGGTTTACTGGGTGATGCGGAAAAGAAATTGTCCTTTAAATTCTCCTATTAACATTCCAAGATTAATGTCTTATTTGCATCGTCGTGATAATAAGGTGGCCGGGGGTGTTCTATTTATTAATAACGTACTTAGAATTCACCATCGAGGTCCCTGTTTCGTCGTCACGATGCTATCATCAGTGGAGATTTTACCATTTAATAGACATGCATATTTGTTATTCACCACGTTGTGTGTTGTGTGGTGGTTATAGATTGTTCGCTGATAAGCACTCTGTGCTTATCAGTCGTTGATGATGATGCAAGGAGTGGACATGCTATAGGAGCATGTTGTCGATCGGGTAGGTATTTATATTATTGCAGGCACGTAGACGGGTAGGGGCGTCTTGTATGGAAATGGTAGGTATGGTGATATGTATGTCGGATGATGTTTTTTTGTTGCTTAGGCTGGTATACTACGGTGCGGGTAAGTAGTTATGGGAATATCAGGTACGTATGCGGAGGGGTTGTCAGCAAGGGGGAAAAAGGGCTACAATAGTGTTTTGTAATATATTGCCGCAATTCGGTTTGTTTGTTCATTATTGCAGCTCAGGGGAGGCGGTGGGGGTTAGGTGGTGAAGTTTGTAATGCTTCATTACAATGTATAGACATGCTGCTGACTGTCTCCTGTTTTATGACATAACGGAACTTACCGCTGGCGTCAAAGCTGATGATGCTACGCTATATTTTGGAAAAGGAAAGATAAAATATATTTAAATCTTACCCAACGCTTTTTCTTTCTTTTATGCACAACACTTTCCGTAAGTTTCAATTTGCCATTTTTAGGCTAATCACTGGCACAAGAATTTTCATATCGCTATCGCAAAAACCAAAAATGAGAAACTACACTTTACACTTTCCGTGAACTGTATTCTTTTCGATGCTGGTTCATTCGGCTCGCCGTGGACCAAATTTTTCGGTGGCTTTTGTTGCCTATGAAAATAAATCCGAAGGAAATAAAACTATTTTATTTTTGGAAAAAACCTTTCGGTGAAAAAAAAACATCTTTATTGCTAGCTGTCCGGTCAGAGACTGAATAGCTAGCTCTAGAGAAATAATTACATTGCAAACAAGTATATAAGATATACGACATGTTGCAGTGTGAGTAACACTGTGTAGCTGGCCTTCTCCTCGCTGATGCTTTTCCTTCACTCGTATGGCTCCATACGATACACAAAGTGTTTGGGATTTCTTCGAAGGTGCAAGAAGTTGGTCTCACTTCTAATCTAGCTGTAATCTATAAGGTCTTCATTAGTCCAAAGCTGGAGTATAGCTCTCACATTTGGTCAGGAGCTCTCAAAACTCGTTATCTTTTGGATAGAATTCAAAATAGAGCTCTAAGAAGAAAAATTTTTGCGATACAAATATAGTGGTAACATTTACATCTCTAGAACATCGTCGAAATGTTATATGTCTCTTATTATTTTATTGTTATTTTTATAAACAATGTTCTATCGAAAAAGCTAGTTGCATTCCTCCCCTTAATCTATTCAACCGAAATACTCGCGCTACAAACCCCCTATTCCTGAACACGAGTCGAGCGAGTTTCATGTGCAATCGAGACATTTTACATGAAATGTTATTCGCGAACACTAATCACTAATAATTGGTATTCCTCAACTCGAACGTCAAATGTAAAATGCCACTCGAGTGAAAAATACGTATTCCTGAACACTAAAGTGAGCATTTTTATGTTAAGAATCATTCATGCTTCCAAATCAATGAAGTGCAGACATGGATCATTGATGGACATGGATCCCAGATGTAAGTACAAACTAACAAAAAAATAAAAATAAAATAGTAACAAATATTCATAATGGATTATCAAATTTAAAGTATTATAGATTAAAAGTTCCGACTGCTAGGAAGTATGAGATCTTAGTGGATTTTTTAACAAGACATTCCCACCAAAGGGAAATACAAAAAATACTTTAGTCTACCCGGAACAGTCGTACAAATCTATAAAACATTCCGTGATTTTAACTTTAGCCAAATGTTAAGAGATAGTAAGATGTTAAAATCGTTTAAAATTAATTAAATCATTTTATTAGCTTAGTAAATTGCTAAAAGCGGCTCTAACATTTTACTAAATCGTTCAAAATTTAACGCCAATAAATTTATGTTTTGCTTATTGCTTTTATTTCATAATTTATTCTTACACATTGCTAGGAAGCCCTAAACGATTTGTTTCATCTTATTGTCTTCGAAATTCTCCTCCTGTCTTCGTCAACACGATTATCATCATCACAGTGTTATAAAATAACTGTTCTTATCATTTTTAATTTTTGTAATTTAGTTTTTTAAAATTTTTAATCGCCTTAAACTGAAATAAATTTACTGTAACTATTGTGTTTAAAAATGTAAATATTTTTCTGTTAAACGTCAAGTCAACGTATAGCGAAGTTAGCTACAATTGAAAGGATGCGTTCAGGCATTTTAAGTCATGTCATGTTTCTGACTCTCACTAGAGTTGTGGGATACCTAATGCAACTCCTCGACTCGACTGTGAGCTCTCGAGTGACAGCTTACTCGACTCGTATTCAGGAATAGGCCCCCAGGAACCCTCATCAGCTTACACTTGAGTTCAACTTCGGATATATTGTCAAGTACAGAGAATATTTCTTTAGCCGTACAACGCGAATGTGAAATGCTTTACCCGGCTTTATTTTTTTGTATTTTGTTTATTTCTTGACTAGCTTACAGTAAGATATAATATCTTAATATTTTCCCCTCCCATTTTAATATTCAGAAATTCAAAACCAATGTGCTTCGGTATCTCTTCTTACATCCTTCCCTACTTTCCTAAAAAATCGCACTGTGCTTGATAATTTTGACGGTAGTCAAACTCCTTTAGTCCGCGCACCCTTATAAAAAAAAAGTGACTGGTGAGAGAAAAGCTGTAACAGAATACGTTTTTATGATCGAAAGCAGAGCAATGTGCTGGTACTCAAGAAAATAATCAAATGTGGTGATGAGTTACGCCGTTCAAGAGGACTGTGGCTTAAAAGTTTAAACAATGAAATCTTTGAACATTCAACATATTTTTTTTAACCTGCAAATGTAATGTAATCTGAATTGCACGGCACTAGTAAGAAGGAATAAAAAGATATGAAAGAATTTTTTGTTGGAACAGAGTATTTGAGATTTAGGTATTATCTACTATCTCATTTTAACCCACGGGTGGCAACTATTTAAAATGGTGGTATTAAAACGAATGCTGCCTAGCGTGGGGATCGAACACACACGTCTAAGTGTTAGCAGTCAAGCACTATATCCACTGCGCCATCAAATTATAGGTGCGTTCCCGTACTCCATAAAACTAAGAAAATCTACGAAGTAAGAGAGTAAAATATTTCCCCAGGCTGCGAATATTTGTCCAAGAAATTTCTTTGGGCAAAATTATGAAGACTATCAAATGAACAAAAAAAGAATTAAAAACAATGCAAAGCTGTCAGTTGTCATTGTGTATCATTACAAAAGTTGAAAATAATGGAGTTTATAGTCTGGTCTGGCTTATTCGTGCAATAAATTAAAATTTGTGATATCAAATTTGTTAATTTAAGAAATATTTTCATGTGAACCCTTAATAAAAAAAAATCAAAAATACATTTTTATTTTGACGTTTAAAAAATGGCAAAAATTGTTGTTCAAAGCGTTCCCGTACTTTTGTTAAACTTTGTTGCGCCTTGAAAGATTTTTACCCCCACTCTTGCAAAAATGACAGTCTTCAACATTTTTGTGCACAAAGTACGGCAACACACTTATTGATGTTCGACATTATTTTGTTCGCAACAAAATTCTGAATGGTACAATACAAGTTCATCATGCACTAACAACATACATTGTAGCTGATATATTGACATAACCGAAAAACTTCACAAAACGTATGGGACTTCAAACATAACAAATGTATGCGTTCTAGTAGAGGTGATGAAAATTGAAGAACGAACATTCACTACTTGTTGAGAAACAACTTTCTATATTATACATTTAAGTAGTTATTGATTTTTGTATATAAATATATACATATATCGGAAAATTTTATTATATACTCTTCTGGTTTCCTTGATTCAAGTTTCATCTTCTAATTTTAATTTGGCTATTAGCGAATAAACTACATGTTTCCATCATTCTCAATTTTTATCAATATATTTTTTGTGCAAAAAAAATAATAAAAAATAAGCCTAAATCTTAAATTAAAATTAATGGCGTTTTTATTTGGCAATCCGGAATTCTTCTACGATCCGCGATCCCAACTGAACACTTGCGTGATTCTGAATTTTAATGATATTGTATGTGTGAAAATAAGTCTGTACGGGAGAATATTCGAATTAAAAAAAAAATGTTTGTTGCACAATTATGATACAAAAAATGACAACAGTCGAGTTTGACGTTCAAGTATATGAATGTGTGAGTGCTTCTGGTTCTGATTCTGATTTCAAATCCAGAAGCAAAATTCTCTTCTTTTCAGAATTAGAACTGTCATTTTTTTCCAAGTAAACGCTTTCAGAAGAGTCCGGAAGGCTTCCGGATTGCCAAATAAAAACTACATAAGACACACGAACACTTCCTACATATGTTAATATTTTTTTTTTTCAGGCGCAATCATAAAGGTCTTTTTGCTCCTAAAAAGACTCGCAAAACGTGTATTCGACAAGGAAAAATTTCATGTGGGAACCCATGCCCCATTTGCCGCGATGAATACCTAGTGCTTGACCACAGAAATATTGATCTCTTGAAACAATTCATATCTCCACAAACTGGCCACGTATTAAGTTATTCCAAAACTGGTCTTTGTCAAAAAAGGCATTTTGAATTACTTGTGGCTGTTGAACGTGCCATGGACTATGGTCTTCTAATATTTGATGTTCAATTCAGGCAATTCGATTACTCTGAATATTATTCACATTTAAAGGGAGGAGCAAACAACGCATAAAATGACAACTTTAACTAAACAGTTGGAAGCAGCAACTTTTTTAATCATAGGTGAAGGAATTGCCGGAGTTACACGTGCTGAAACATTATCATTTCCGCGTATAGCAGTACCATCCTTCTGACAGAAACTTCTCTTGTTAAAGCGGTCACAAATTTAGTACATTTTGCCACAAATTTGATATCAAAGAAATAGAGGCATGTAATTCATTAAAAAGTCAAATCAACGTTATTTTAGATCAGTTAAAATTTATAATTCGAAGGAAAAATACATAAGAACTAATTCAGACCGCATAATTACATATAAACTACTATGTTTGTGTACAGGAGCTCAACCGAAACTTATAGAAAGTACTAATAAACATGTCATGGCATCCGAGATACGGACTCTATTTTGGATTTTCAAAAAGGCATAAAATCTTCAAGGCGGTTAGTCTTGGTTGGTAATGGGGGAATCGCTTCAGAAATTGCGTATGAAGTCAAAAACATAGCAGTTCATTGGATCATCAAGGACTCACACATATCATCAACTTTTGTTGATCCTGGGGCGGCTCATTTTTTTGAAATGAGTCGCCTTCAGGTCGGTGAAGCTAAAAAACCAAGTGTTGTTAAAAGAATGCGTTACTCTGAGGAGGATAAATATAATTCCAATACAGGTAAAAAGGGAGCAGCACTAGGCCCGGATTGGCATCGCAAAATCGATGTAATTGGCAGCCAGTCTGACCTTAAAGAACACGTCAAAATTCACCATATGACAGAGGTTTTGTCTATTGAAGAAACTCTGTCAGATGAATATCCTATTCTTGTCAAACTAACTAACGGTGAAACCATTAAAGCCGATTTTGTCGTTTCCGCTACAGGTGTGTGGCCTCGTATAGACTTCAAGTGCGATACCAGCTTCGACATTAGCCCCGAAGGCGGAATAATAGTTAATGATATGATGGAAACAAATATTGCCGACATATATGCCGCTGGTGATGTTTGCCATGCTGGCTGGAATCTAGCTGAACATTGGTTCCAAATGCGGCTTTGGACACAAGCACGACAGATGGGTGCTATGGCTGGAAGAAGTATGGCGGCAAAATTTTGCGGTTAAGAGGTTTTCCAAGATTTTTGCTTCGAGATTTTTGGACACGTTACTACATTGTTTGGATATCAAATTGTTCTTCTCGGCAAATACAATGGACAAGACATGGGACAATGTTACGAGATATTACTTAGAACAACGCCCGGCAAAGAGTATATTAAATTTGTTTTACAAGAAGGCAAGTTGCAAGGAGCTATTTTGATTGGCGACACTGGCTTAGAAGAAACTTGCGAAAATCTTATATTAAACCAAATTGATTTAACACCATTTGGCGATGATATTATTAATCCAGACATTGACATAGAATATTATTTGAATTGAATGTGTATGCTGCTATCTACTGTTTTGTAAAATTAAAGTTAATGTCATTTTCAGCTGTTTAATTTTATTTGTTGTGCTTGAAAAAATATTTCATATTCAGTATTTTCTGTAAGTTTCTACACAAAAAGCGGCTGAACTTTCCTTTAGTAGATCACGAATTTTAACGCGCGGATATTCGGTAGATTCATGCTTAAAAACAATGGCGCAAAATTTTAAACAACCTATTGTTAAGGGCTTAACATTTCACTAGTTAGCAATTTCCTAACTGCTTATTGATTGAATAACTATTTCAAAATTTTCAAACCTTTTCTAAACTAGTAAATTGCTAATTAAGCAGAAAGCTGAGCATTTGTAGGGTTTGAATTTTATTGTTGTTATGCGTTGTAAATTAATTATATGTTGACGAAAACCCAACATGTGCTCCAAAAAGGTATTAGTTATTTCTAATTTCATCATTCTAAGTTCATTATTTACAAAAAAAAAAAAAAAAATTGTGCAGCAGCAGGACTCGAACATGGGCACCCCGCGTGCCATTATGGATTTAGCAAATTGCTAAAAGTTAAAGTAGCTATTCCGTGATTTTAACTTTAGTATTCAATCATCTTTTTAGCTTAGTAAATTGCTAAAAGTGGCTTTAACATTTTACTAAATCGTTTAAAATTTTGCGCCAATATAGTCTAAGAGCCGGCTGCAAATTTTGGGAGTATTGGTATAACCAAAATTCATATGGTGGTATGCGTAGGTATACGCAGTACTATACCAAATCCAACCATCTGTCAGGATTATTTTTCTGCCGGGGGTGGGGGTGGGCGTTCGAAAATGGTATTTTTTTTCGATTTTTGTGTCGGAGGTATAACCACTTTAATTTATATACAAACAAGGATTGGGGACTGATTAAGAATATATAGGTCTCAGACGATTCTGTTTCAGCCTTCGTCCCACCAGACGACTGTTAAGTTTGCAAGAAAATCAACTTTTTTAGTTCTAGGTATAACCGTATAAATGATACACCAAAAATTCGGAAAAAATTATCCTGATTATCGAAAAGTCGGTCTTAGACTTTTTCTTATCCTTAGGCCTCTCAGACGCAATTAAATATTTCAAATGCATTTTTCAACTTTTTCTTTTCAAATATGACCAAATGTTGGTCACATGGCAATACTCTGCAGATATTCCCTTTTATGAGTATTAAAGTCTCAGACAAATTTGAGCCATCCAAATTTCCACCAGTCGTCATTAAATTATCCTCAAACGCATTTTTCAACTTTAAACCTGAATAATTTTTTTCTCTTATATAACCAAATGAATGATACACCAAAAAAATCAGAAACATTCTCCTGATTATCAAAATGTCGGTCTCAGACGTTTTTTTTTCAGCCGTAGCCCTTTCAGACGCCATTTAAGTATTTTCAAATGCATTTTTCAACTTAAGTATCAAAAACTTTTTTCTCTTTTTATATAACCAAATGAATAATACCCAAAAAATCATAAACATTCTCCTGGTTATCAAAATGTCGGTCTCATACGATTTGTTTTCAGACTTGAGCTTCGCAGACGCCATTTCAGTATTTTCAAATGCACTTTTCAACTTTAAACCTCAAAAACTTTTTTCTTTTCGGGTCTGCCATCTAACGTTTTTTTTTTCAACTAGTGCTTATTTCGTGAATGGTTACACTTAATGTCTGATTTGACAGATAATTAGTTTTATCCTTCCGCTGAACGAATATGGTTGTGTATACGCTTGAACAACAATCGCTAAGTGCCTGCGATCGACTTGGAGAAGATGCCGATTTTGCCAAAAAAATCATCTTTTCAAATGAAGCTCATTTTGATCTTGGCGGGTATGTAACAAGCAAAATTGTCGCATTTGGGGCACAGAAAACCCGCACGCATACATTTAAAAGCCGATACACCCAAAACGAGTCACTGTTTGGTGCGGATTTAGGTCCAGCGGCATAATTCGAAAATGAGCTAGGAGTGGCCGTTACAGTCAATGGCGATCGTTATCGGGCCATGTTGAACGAATTTTTGTTCACAAAAATTGAAGAGGAGGATATTGGCAATATTTGGTTTCTACAGGACGGCGCTACGTGCCACACAGCCGAAGCTACACTCGATGTTTTGCGCCCATTTTCAAAAAAAAAATTATTTGGCGGACCCTGTATAACCAAATGAATGATACCCCAAAAAATCAGAAACATTCTCCTGATCATATAGAAAATAATAACATAGAGGCACGACTCGTACCCCCCTTGCCTTTAACACCCGCAAATTTTTTTTGAGGTGAGTAAGAGAAAACTCTCTTAAATTAAGCTTTTTTTCCTATCCGTGAATACATGTGAGTGGTTGATTAAAAAACCCAATTGCTCAAACTGACAGCTGATTTTTTGTTGTTGATTTGTCATAAGTCAATCTGACAGTTCTCAAATAGCTTACCAGATATAAAATTATTTACTCTCATTTTCTCAGTTGTTTCTTTTTATTTATTGTTTATTTCACAATTTTATTTATTTACCAAAAAAAAAATTGTGTGTTCTTGGCCATCGAAAATCAAATGGGAAAAATAAAACAATAGAGATTCAAGTAAGTTCATTTTAAATTATATTATATTGATTTTAATTTATATTGCTCTTTCTAGCAAACCGAAAGTGTTCCAATTTAATGCGAAACTCGATCCTGTAACATCACTCTCACAATACTTTGTAGTTAGGCGGTGCTCGGAAGCCGAGTACACATTCTTTCGATCGAAATTTACAAGTACATAGTGTTATGTCAATTAAAGCACGTAAACCAATGAGTATCCTTATGAGAATTTGGCAAAATTCTGTTGTGCTTGGATATGGCCATTAAGGAGCATTCTAAACTGAAACATCTACACATGATAGATCTAATTTCGGAGCCCGAAATTGAATCCAACACCCTTGGGACCAATTAAACCACCACACCATATTCTGAGAAGTATTGGAATATGTAACTCATTGTGTGTCGACAACGAAGATTTGGGCTCGTCTTTTTGGAAGAAATATATCGTGAGTGGCAATCTCATGAACGAGATCGATATGCACATGTTGAGCGAAACACCTCGGTCTGTGTCTGTAGCTTCTAAACAGATTTTTGGTCTGTCTGTGGATCAGCATTCAGTCAAGCAGAAATAAGGCACGTTAAATACAAAAAAAACCTAATTTGATGTATTTTTGAGTATTTGTTTTTCTTTTAATTTTGTAGGATAAACAGCGCCTGCCATTCATCTCAAAATCATAACGAACAAGGTCAGACCACACAAAAAATGAAGCCCAGCAGGAAGTCATTACTGCCAGATATTATAATTAAATACATTGGACTCAATATTTTAAAGTGTTCTCCTTATGTATATATATATGTATATAGCTTAGAATTGTGATTCACTTAATTTTTTTCGATTACATATTCTTTATGGGTGTTCAAAAAAATTCTTTTCTTTTTAAGGGAAATGTAATGTTGTGTGTCTCAATGACACATAGGTAAGTATTATAGCCCTATGCTGAGGTAAATTAACAGTCAGAACAGTTACAATCATCGAGATCAAGCAAGTGTAAATTTACCTCAGCTTCTAAATCCTTGTAATCATTTTGTAATCAAACAATTATTTTGAAAAATTGCTATTTAAAAGTAGTTCTTTCGTGTCTTTAAAATTAGACCGTTTTTTTTTTAAGGTGAAGTTGATGAAACATTCCCGAAAATAAACAAAGAATCATATACATGTATATATATATATATATAAATATTGTATTAACGACAACACAAAATAATTAAAATTATTATTATTATTCATTACAAATAAGTTTGCTGCTCACAGAGATATATAGAACATTAGTAAGAATAGAATAAGATCACATTTTTGCCAGGAACACATCAAGGTTAATTATTATGATCTATTTTTATTTCAATATTGGATGATGTGGTGTTTTCTGTTGAAGATTTTGTAGCAGTTTGTGAGGCAGAATCATCTGCAACAATTGTCGTCTGTGTTTCGCGTCGTCGGTGTTGGTGTGTGTATCGTCATCGGCTCATTGACTGCAGCAGATATTTCTCCATTGAACTGAATCAAAGAACACAAGGCACCATGGCATAGGCAAGCAGTTTCATAGAAATTGGATTCACACGCAGCAAATTTCCAACAAAAACTATTTGTAAAATAAAAATTTTAAAATCTGTAAATATTTAGAGAATTTGATATCCGATTTTATGATTTTCGACTACTAATGGATGCTATGATAGATTTTTCAGGATTCGTAGTAGATTTTCGATTGCGATAGATTCTGTGATAGGGCAGATTTATTAGTTTAACATTTCGAGTTTTCTTTAATGTAACTAAACTTTGACGCTGTTAGTATGTAGGTCCAATTATCATTAGGTAAGTTTAAAGCCGATGTAGGTAAGTTCTTAGTATAATGAATAGAATTATTGTATGCTTCAGGAAATAGTTACTAGGTACCAAGCTAAAAATGTATATCTAAATCTATGTTATGGATCTTAATTCTGTAAATTGGGGTGGTAAAATGTACCTACATTACATACATATGTATGTATATGGAGCCTAGGTATGTAAATATGTAGGTACATAATAATGTATAATGAAAGTGTTGGATGGTTATGGTAAGGTAGATCCATATATGCATATAAAACTTTATATGATAGTTTTAATATACATAATATTCATTTGATTTTTAAAGATATATATTTACATAAATGTCAGAGAGTCCACCTAGTACATAATGTATGTAGGTTGGTACCTATTCAGTGACCTAGATATCACAAACTACTAACTCGATTTGGGTTTTGTACGTAATTTATTATTTTTGAAATGGAAATTAAAAGAATACGCAAATTTAATAAATAGTAATAGAAAATGAAAAAGCAGGTAATGTTTTTTATGTAAATTATATGCCCTGTGTATACATAAATATTTTGCTTATGAAAAGATTATTGTGTTGAAAAGCAAGTTATGTTCCCTAGTCATAAAACTTAAAATATGTTTATAAATTTAATTTGCTCTGGCCCGATCCAAATTCATAACTTCAAGTTTCTATTTTTCATTTTAATTTATTAGTTTTAAATTAAATTTGAATATTTTTTAATGTAGCTAAACATTGACGCTATTAGTAGGTAGGTCCAAATATGTAGGTACGTTTTTAAAATAATGGATTGAATGGATGATTCCAGGAATAGTTACTTAGGTATCTACATACCTACAAATTTATATTTAAATCTAGATTATAGATTTTTATTACGGAAATTAGAATGATAATTGTGTACCTACACTACATACAGATATGTAATTTAGTCATTATTATACGTAAAAATGAAATATAATTAGGTAGAAGAAATGGATATACATATTTATGTCGACCGATAGAGAGACAGACGGAATATCAAGTTTGATTAAAATTTCGGGTTCGATTTTTTTAAAGTGTAAAATTTGCAGAAAGGTAATCTGTATTCTAGATCACAAAAAAACAGTTTTTTATTGATTTTTAGTAAATTTGTTATAGTAATTAATTTTTTTACAACATAACTTATAATAAAATATACTAGCAATCCATTAAACAAATAAAACTTAACTTATTATGAATTCTTTTCATTTTTCGTCGTTGAGTAGGTCTACCTCTTTGTTGGTTGATAAATATTTGCTTTGTTCCTGATATGGGAATTCATCGGAAAGTAAACGCTTGCGGCAAATTATTTCCATATTTTTTTATAAATAAAACGGATGGATCGTATGTACTTGCTCTTGTGATCGATCACATTGTTAGTAGAAAAGGTTTAATATTACGAAATGTTATATTAACCAAAGATTATGTCTCACACTATTCTTACATCCGGTGGAAGTTGCTTTGAAGCACGGAAATGCTAGACAATCCATGCAAATATTTCTTTTACTGGCAATGCATTCTCTTTGGAGTATTCGATTGCCATGGAGATGAAGGAACTGTTGGGAGTTAGATGTTAAATATAACATCTTATTTTTGTGTAAAGTTTCAACTAACTTACAGCTATATGGCGGTTTATTGTGTGTATGCACCAATGGATTAAATGGCACATTCGTTGGAAAATTTTGCTTTGGTGGAGTGGGAGTTTTTCCAGTTCCTGCAGGGCATGGACACATGTCTCCATTGCAGTGACCATAGACTTGTGACGCCACAACTTCCAGAGCGTTTCTTAACAGCTTCGGTGGCTTTCCGTCGTCCCAAGTAAAGAAAGCCCAGAATCGATGACGGTGGAACGATTCGATCCAGCGTAAAGAAATTCTTAGTCACATAATTGTCCCAAAACACATGGAGCAATTGTTCTTCAATTTAATCAGAAAGCAATGAATGAGCTGTTGCTGTACAGTCATTTGTTGCCATTCTCGCTCAAAAGCTTGTCCAGTGCAAATCCGGCGTTGGCGAAGCCATTTACAAAACTTGCAGCCAGATTCTGCATTCCTGAGTCCACTTGAATCGATGTTAAATAATTTCTTAATTAAACTTCTTAAACTTAAATTAAGCAATCGAAACGAAGAACTAAAACTTGAAAAGAAAAACAGATAACATTCATCCAATTGTGTAAGACATTCTAATAAGAACAGGATTATAAAAAAAATATTTACGTACTGATTACTAGAATAATTTAATAAATATTATGTATGGTCGTTAATGTTTCATAAGTTAAATAAATAAGCATATACATATA
Source organism: Philhelius pedissequus (assembly GCA_910595825.1). Taxonomy (NCBI): domain Eukaryota; kingdom Metazoa; phylum Arthropoda; class Insecta; order Diptera; family Syrphidae; genus Philhelius; species Philhelius pedissequus. The sequence goes on along the minus strand of OU343160.1, from coordinate 246,458,758 downwards.
TACCGAAGAGAATGTTTTCCAATAAAAACGAACTTAAACGTTTGGAATTCGGCAAAAAATTTTTACATAAGCCTTCATCATTTTGGGAAAAAATATTGTGGACTGATGAAAGCTCATTTCAGTACCATGCCTCAAAAAAGAAAACTTTCTGCAGAATTCCTAAGAAAATGCGTAAAAAAGTGGCACCTGTTTGTGAACGAGTACATGGTGGAGGCTCCGTAATGCTTTGGGGATGTGTTTGTTTTAACGGCACAGGAGACTTGGTACCAATCCTCTTTTAAACGATTGCTTATAGTTTTTTTTCACAAATTTCAATATCATACTTCTTTTTCATTTCTATTGTTGCAGATTTTGGCTTTTTTAGCACGTTTTCTTTAAATTTTCCGACGATTAAACGGTCTTCTCTTTTGGTTGTCTTGCGTGGGCGTCCTGAACGTGGTAAGTTTCGCGTTGATTTGTGATTTTTTTGTTTATTTATTTGGTAATACACGGTTTGACGAGGCACTTTGTATAGTTTGCTTAAGTATTCAACCGAAATACCAGCATCATACTTGATCACCATTTCATTTCTTAAAACTTCGCGTATTTCCGCCGTTTTCCCCATTATAATCAATTAAATTGAAAGAAAAAAATTAATGTAATAAAATTCCTGTATTTAAATGTGCTTAATTTTAACAAATATTAACTTTGAACATGAAGAATATGATGTCAAAATACTTTTTTCCAGTTAAATTCAACTCACTCCATACATTGAACTTAATCATGTTCAATGACGAATGCGTAAGGAAAAATAAAATATTTTGTAATTTACGGTAACAATCACGTAGATATTTTGTTTCGAGCATTACACGAGTTCCGTTATATCTCTCAGCTCTTTAAAACAAGCAATATAACAAGGAAAATAGTTTTGTCAAAATACTTTTTCCGACCATTGTACATAAATGATTACATGAATCTTATGTTTGCATAATGCACATAAATGGCCCTCATTATGAATAGCTAATCGAACATTCGATAAGTTGGGCATAATTTAGCGAACTTCGATTTTCACGGTATTACTAATAGTGAACTTCAACATATTGTTAAACGTCAAATCAAATGCTGTCTGTGCTGCGTTAACTTTTGTGAATTTTTGTTTTGTGTGCTTAATTTTGTATTTTTCGACGATTTAATAAAAAAAAACGATTTATGTTTAGAAAAATTTTATTTTTTGAGGTGATTGAGTTTGAAACGAAAAGACAAAGAACAATTTATAAGCCTTCAAAATTTAATTAATTATTCGAAAAAATCAATGTTTTGTTTTCCATTAGGTTTATTTTGTTCTTCCCATTGAACAAGGATGGTGGTGTGTAAGTCCCCAACCAAATAAAGCATGTATTAAAGCTAAGAACTTCTATGCAGATCCATCTCTTTAAAAACTGGCTTGGAAGTAGTTGCTAACAAAAATGTGTGAGTAATGATTTCGGTTTGGGATTTGTTGCAATTTTTTTAATTTATAGCCCGATCAAATCTTTGTACAGAAACAATCAAAGGTGCAAATAATAAAATATTTCCTTATTAACGATATGCAACTTTCCCTTTTCCCTCACTAATCCGATGCTTAAGAGAATTTAATTCGACAGGGAATTGTCCGCAATAATCTTTTTGATTTTCTTCGAAGAACCAAACATACAAACGTCCATATTCGATTACATCAAAATAACTAGTTTTGCAAATTGATTTGCATTGGTCCTTATGATAAGTTATTATTTTTATTTATTTGATATTCACAATTTGCACATCAATACCTTTTCCTTTTGCCGGTCATTACGAAAAATAACTAGCGGCTGGTTAATGCAAGTAAATTCGAAACTTTTATCAACCATAAATATAAAATGTTTCCCGGCACAACAATTCGCTAACGTTATCACTAAATATTTTGCTTCGATAGTATATCACACATACATGGGTTAGATAAGTTTGAGCGAATCGCTATTCGTAATACGAGATAAGCAAATTCGCAAGATTTTAAGTTCGATTAGCTATTCATAATGAGGCCTTTTAGTTATATGCATATAGCTACCTACCCACCTACATCCTTCGTGTTCATTATTATATTTACATATCTAGGTTCCATCTATGTATGTACCTACATATTACTCTCCTATCTAACATAATTAAAATCCATACTCTAAATTTAAATATGCTTTTGTAGGTCGGTACATGTGTAACTATTCCTTGAATCATCCACTCGACAAGTCATTGTACTAAGGACCAAGGTAATCATACTTACATCGGCTTCAAACCTGCATAGGATAACTAGATTACCTACATACTAAACAGAGTCAATGTTTAGCTACATTAAAGTTGTTAGCTCCAAGATCAGGTTCGTACGTTCCAGAAGTGCATTTTATTTTATAAAAATTCTTGGAGAAATACATTTTTGTCTTAATGGTTTTTTTACATTTGTATGGGAGGTGCCGTTTTTAATTTTATGAATATGGTTTCTTTTAACTATGCAAGACAATGATAATGTCAAAAAACTACCAAACGGTGTATGGGAGCTACTACTAAAAAAAAAACAATATGTAGGTAGCTAGTGTGAATCTAATACATCCAACCATTTAGGCTGCAGACTCGAGGACAGACAGGACGGAATTGAGGGACACACTTTTTTGGTGTTTTCTATGATCGTAAACATAATGTCATGTTTGATTGTTAGATTTTTTTCACGAATGTATAACTTGCCTTATAGTACCTATAATCTCAAGTAAAAAATACATACATTATGCTTATTGCATTTTTAAGTTTTAAATATGTTTCGTTTAATTTAAAATAAACACACTCACTTTGTTCCTTGTATTTACAGCTTATAGATGTTGCACTCCGACATAGAAAGTGTTGCAAGATTCTTTAAGTATGTATACATTTGAACAAGATACCAAATATTACCAATGTAAGTGACCAAAGGAAGACTGACTTTAGAAAGATGCATCAAAGTGTTTCAAATTACGTATTAATTTGGAGTAGAACGATCATTCCTTTCTCTTCAAAGAAGCCAGGAACATTTCACGTTCATCTTCAAACACTATCTTTACTTGCAGACTATTTGCCTTTCAGATAAAATATTCAACTTTTCCAATTCGTTTACGCAAAGTTGCATACAAATAGTTGATGAAGGAATCTGCGCTGGTCAAGTTGACGGGCATAGTCAATAGAATATCTACGTCAGGATCTTTGATTAAAACCGATGTAAGCATATGAGCTTCTTTTGTAGCATGCATCGGTGAATCCTTTTATTTTAATGATTCACTCAGAATGGTTTTGCCTTGTTTTTCCACTTCTATGTGTGCTGCAGGCACGCACATCTGACTACGTGTAGCATAATCTAAGCTGGCAGGATTCACGTGACGGGGTTAAAATATTTATTGACTTGCGGGCGGTTCCTTTCACAGAATTCCTATGTTGTATCTGCCCTTTTTACTACCTGCAGCGAAGTTGGCTGAAATATAATAGGACAAAATAATTTAATAGTAAAAAAGTTATGTAAACAACTAAAATAAATTATAAAAAATTATAATTAAGTTAAAGAAATAGTAAAATACATAATAAACAAATTGAAACCCGCTCACTTCCGATATTTGTTTTGAAATTTTAATTTCTTTTTTTATTGGTTTGTGATCTGTCAAAATACTCACCTCGAATTGAGTAAACTGGTCTTTTCTTGTAGTGGAATTTAGGCACGTACGCATTAATATGCTATGGTTTGCTTCTACTTTTTGATTGGATTTTCTTCATTTTGCACATAAAATTAATAAATATTGTTTAAATTTTAAGCCAGAGTCAACAAAAAGCTTTTATTGGTATGTTTTTTGTTTGATAAAGGCATTTAAAAATACAACTTAACTAAAAAGCAATTAATTTTTGAATTTAACGTATTTCCATTTTGAAAGTATAAGCTCACCATATCTACCAAAAGTGCAAATGCGCACTCCTCCATTTCGATAAGCCTGTGGTGGTGTCTGCTCCATTTAAAATGCACGGCAACTAAGCCATGCTTGTCGAAACGGAGGAAATCCTCTCAATTTAACTTGTAGGTGGAAAGAGAATAAAACCCCGAAGTCGGGCCTCTATGTTAGTTTATCTATGCTCCTGATTATCAAAATGTAGGTTTGAGACGTTTTTTTTCAGCATCAGGCCTCACTGACGCCATAAATTATTTCAAATGAATTTTTCAACTGAAAACTTTAAAATTTTTTTCTTTTCAAATATGACAAATTTGTGCGAGCCAGTTCTCCAGTAGACGTCATTAATGTATCATCAACATAATCACTATAATTTTCAACTTCTATTGCCAGTTTCTTCAAGTCTTCAGAAAATCTACTAATAGCTTAGCTTTTTAAGTCAACACTTTTTTTTATTTCATTTTCCTGTATTCACTTTATTATTTAATCATTCAATAAAATAATTAATTATTAATCGTTGAAGTGTTTTTTAATGGAATACATTTTCAAGGATTATTGTAGTTAATAACGATTGTTCACTTTATTTTATATTGATTAATGATAAGACAATAAGGGCCTGTGGCTAACTAGAACGAAATCCCGTGAATTGTTAGAGAAACAAATATTGTAAGTAGTAAAAATTTTAAGAAAGTTGAGTGTTTGTGCCAAATAAAAATAAAAAAAAAAGATGAGTGTTAAGTGTTGCTTAAATTGTAGTGATAGTCCAAAGCAATGTGGGAAAAATAATTTGTTAAGGAGGCTTTACATGTATTTTCATCTTCATCTGCATTGACATCTGCACAAAAAGAGGAAACAAAATAAAAAAATCATACTTGTGCGATAGACAGCGAAGACCAAAATGGAGATCATCTTCATGTATGAAGATTATAGGAAGTATGAATCTGAAGATTGCAGATTATAGTGAAGATGAACATGTTCATCTTCATTATAGCACTTTCATCTGCACCATAATTTGTTCCGTTTAGATAAGGAATTTTCAAGTTTTTTTTACCATTTCGCCTCAGTTTGCTTAAAAACAACGAAAATAGCGAAAAGTTTCTTGTCAAAACTACACTACTGAACGCTAAGAACATGTGATTGTGATATGTGCAAAGAAAGTTCTAGCAGAGTTCGAGTAAGTTATTAGTGTGTACCCTGTCTTACTTTTATATTTGTCTTATATTATGGTCCCGCTCTACTTTTCTTCAAGTCTGCAGATGCAGATCCATGTAAGGCGGCTTTACATGAATCTGCATCTGCAGACTTGAAGAAAAGTAGAGCGGGCCAATAATATAAAACAAACATAAAAGTAAGACAGGGTACACACTAATAACTTACTCGAACTCTGCTATAACTTTCTTGACACATCTCACAATCACATGTTCTTAGCGTTAAGGTATGTAGTTTTGAGAAGAAAATTTTCGCTATTTTCGTTGTTTTTAAGCAAACTGAGGTGAAATGGTAAAAAAAAACTAGAAAATTCGTTATCTGAACGGAACAAATTATGGTGCAGATGAAAATGCTATAATGAAGATGAACATGTTCATCTTCACTATAATCTGCAATCTTCAGGTTCGTACTTCCTATAATCTTCATACATGAAGATGATTTCCATTTTGGTTTTCGCTCTCTATCGCACAAGTATGAATTTTTTATTTTGTTTCCTCTTTTTTTGCAGATGTCAATGCAGATGAAGATGAAGATGCATGTAAAGCCTCCTGTAAAGCCTATGCGGACGAAGATCTACTTTGGAGGATGTTGTTTGTAAAGCAATTTTACTTAGAACGACCTTTTACCAAAAATTGATAAACAGTCACGAGAAAGGTGTATTGCAATACATGGAACTAGAATAGAATAAAATAGAATAGAATAGAATAGTATATAATAGAATAGAACAGAATAGAATTGAATAGAACAGTATAGAATAGAATAGTATAGTATAGAATAGAACAGAATAGAATAGTATAGAATAGAATGGAATAGCATAGAATAGTATAGAATAGAAAAGTATAGAATAGAATGGAATAGCATAGAATAGTATAGAATAGAGTAGAATAGAATAGAATAGTATAGAATAGTATATAATAGAATAGTATAGACTAGAATAGAATAGTATAGAATAGAGTAGAGTAGAATAGAATAGAAGAGAATAGAATAGAATTGAATAGTATAGAATAGAATAGAATAGTATAGAATAATCTCTGATCTCTCTTCCAATTGCACACACACCGACACATTGCTGGCTAATAGAACTTTAGAACTCGTAAATGTAAACACTCATCTTGAAACTTCCACTCTTGAAATTAAAAAATTAAAACTTGCTTTGAACACTTGTGAAAATCGTATTGTGGCGAAAGATGCTCTTTTGTTTGGTATCCCTTATTTGCCGAACGAAAATCTTAAATCGATTTTTAATTTAATATGCAACAACGTAAATATAAAGTCTCCGACTCTCTGCAACATATACCGCACGCGCCCGAGATACAAGTCAAATTTAAACACGGCAATAATGTTGAAATTCGCATCGCCTTATGATAAAAACTTTGTGTTATCATCGATCGCAAGCTACAGAAAAAAAGTAAATAAGCAATTATGTCTCAATGATATACACCTTGCTGTTGACAGCTCTTCTACCAGTGCTTCTTTGTCAAAAATGTATATACGGGGGAGCTTATCGGAGCAGGACAAATGCATTTTTCAACGAGCACTTGCGTTAAAAAAGAACGAACAAATTCTTTCAGTATTTACTGCCCGGGGGGTTGTCTACATAAAACGACGACATGATGACACAGCTTTGTCAATTGATCTTATTGAGGATCTCGACGACGTTGCCAGTTCAGAAGTTTCGTATTGATATCATTATATAACTTCATTAATTTAAACAATATCAATAATTTAACAATATTTATTTTTTTTTATTTCCTTTTTTATTACGTATTAACGTTAAATTAACATTTGCTTTTTTTCTCTTTTTAATTAAAATTGTGCCTTTTTTATTCAATATGGGCTACAATAACACTTTACGTTCAATGGTTAAGGTTTTGTGCAGACAGAAAGCGGTCTCCGGACATCATTAATGCCCAGAGCTTAATGCCTATAATTGATGAGATTCGCGATTTGTTTATTGATTCTGGTGTTGACGTAATATGTATTACGGAAACATGGTTGAAGGATGAACTAAATGATGATGCCTGTTGCTTAGAGGGCTAACGAGTTTCTGAATTAAATAGGAAAGAACTTATTGGCGGTGGGGTAGCGGTATACGTTAGAGGAGAGATCAAATGCAAATTTAAGTTTTCCTCTGATGCAGAAAGCTCAATTGAATATTTGTTTTTGGAACTCACGAGAAATGAGGGCGGAATTCTTTTAGGTGTAATATACCGAACTAATAGGTACATCGATATGTTACTTCTCGATTTTAACTGCAATTTGCTAAGCTCTAACCTTCTCGAACAAAACATGTGTACTTTTAATTTGGTTCCTGTTAACAATTGTACTCCAACTAATTATTCTGGTGGTGAACCTACGCTTTTGGACCTGTTTTTTGTAAGCGACATTAGTAAAGTTACTTTATATGATCAGCTTTTTGCACCTGCATTCTTAAAGCATGACATGATTTTCCTTACTCTGAATCTCAACCAAAAAATTGAATATCGCAATTTTCGTAGCATTGACTTTCAGCAGTTGGAAGATAATGTTAGAAGTACCAATTGGGAAGCTATTTACTTTTTACCTACAACAAATGAGCAGTTAGAATTTCTTACAAATCATATTAGTACTCTGTTTGAGACTCATGTTCCTCTAACAACTAAGATCATAAAGCCCAAGAACAAACCATGGTTTGATCAAAATACACGGTTTCTAATAAATCAGCGTGATGAGGCTTATGACAGCTGGAAGCGTTACCGATTATAACCCTATTTCATCCATTGTTTCTCAAAATAATTTTACCAATTGTGTTGCCATACATAACTTTTATTTTTAGCACCGTTTTAACATCAAGTTATTTTCCTGATCTGTGGAAGATGGCAAAAGTATTGCCCTTGCTTAAAAATGCTAAGGGTGATGAATTCAGACCAATTTCAATCTTGCCTTTCTTATCAAAAGCGTTCGAGAGGATTCTACAAAAACAAATAGGCACATTTCTTGCTACAAATAACATGCTTACCCACAAACAATCAGGTTTTCGTAAAAAACACAGCTGTATAGCAGCTTTATGAATATAACAGACGATGTTAGGCAGGCTCTTGATAGGGATGAATTGACCTTCCTTGTGTTACTTGACTTTTCTAAAGCGTTCGACACAGTCAACCATTTAAACTTTTGTACAAAACTTAAACCAGCAATTTAATGTTTCAATTACTGATACGAAATTGATCTCGTATTTAACACGCAGAAAGCAAGCAGTTCTTGTAGGTGAAAACTTTTCGAATTTCCTCCCGAACGTTTCAGGCGTTCCTCAAGGTTCAATACTTGGCCCTCTTCTTTTTTCATTGTACGTTAATCACAAACCTACAGAAAATAAGAATTGCACAGTACATATGTATGCAGACGATGTCCAAATGTACTTAAGCTGTCCTCTTGGTCTTATAGAGCATGTATAGTGTGGTCTAAGTTTAATGTTTTTATATTAAACCATAAAAAATCAAAATCCTTGGTTATATCGAGAAAGCCATTAGATCTTTCTTACTTCCCTTCAATTCGTTTAAACAATCTTCCAATCGAATATGTCGAAACTGTCAAAAATCTCTGGATGACATTCAATAGTTTTTTAACTTGGGACAATCCTATAAACGTAATAGTTGTAAAGTCTATGGTGTACTGAGAAACCTATGGGTCTTCCATTCGTTCACACCGGTTAAAATTCGTCTGTTACTCGCAAAAACCCTGGTAATACCAATTTTGACTTATGGATGCGAAATTTTTTGTAAATGCAACTCTGTAAGCAAAAGAAAACTGAATGTCGCATTCAATAGTGTTCTAAGGTATATAAGTCAACATGAGCTCCTAAGACATCCGCCGCTAAGCCACACAAAGTCGTCGTCGTCAACAACGAACCATGCTGACACAGCTACTTCTATAAACGAAGCAGACCAGTGTCAACAACCGACGACGACAAAGATGAAATGCGATATCTTGCACAAGCTGCAAGATATCCAATGCATTTGGGGCCAAAGCACAGGGTTCCAGATATTAAGTCAGTGATAAGTTAAATAACTGGAAAAAAAAGGAATTATTCATTTTTATTAAGAATGTAAGAATTTGTCTTTACCTACCTGTACCTACTTTGAATATCTCTATTTGTAAAGCTTGCAAGTGTTATGTATTTTTTTTGTTTGTATCGTTATTTAAGTACTTTTATTGATTGCTTTTTTTAATAATATTCAAAATAACTAAACAAATATTTATTACGGTGGTTAATGAGTGAACCTGAAAATATTGAAATACTATTAGAAAAGTTTAATTACTTACAAATAGGGAAAGCAATAGAAAAAAAATGAATGCAACAGATTTAAAAGTATTAGTAGAATCCGCAGTCAGTGGTGCCCTTGAAGCACAAAAAGTGGATTTTGAACGAAAGTTAAGTGATGCAGTGAAAAATTTAACAGTGACACAAAACAAACCTGAAGTTGAAATTTTTAAGGAAATTGAAATAAGTGAAAGAATTAGGTGTGAAGAGTGTCTCGACATAGTTAAATCTCTTCCGGAATTTGAGGGCAAACAGGGCACTTATGTCTCTTGGTGTCAAGCGGTTCAATCCGCTTACAAAGTTTTTGAAAAATACGATGGTAGTTCTAGACATTATCAGGCAGTGGGAATAATAAGAAATAAAATAAGAGGCCCAGCCGAAGCTGTCCTGGCTTCTTTTAATACAGTTTTAAATTTTAAAGCTATTATAGCTAGGTTAGATTTTACGTACGCCGATGAACGTCCGATTTATTTAATTGAACAAGAACTCAGTACACTGCGGCAAGGGAACCTTACCGTTCTAGAATATTATGACGAGATTGAGAAAAAGCTAACCCTCCTTACAAACAAAACAAATATGTCATATGACAGTGCATTAGCCATTGCATTTAACGAAAAGTACAGAAGAGACGCCCTTAGGGTTTTCATATCTGGGTTAAAAAAACCATTAAGTGATGTTTTGTTTTCGGCCCGTCTGTCTGATATGCCTACTGCTTTGGCTTTGGCTCAAGAAGTTGAAGCAAACAATGAAAGGTATCTGTTTGCGGCGAGTTATGCGAAAAATTATGAAGAAAAATCTCTAAGATCCGAGCTCAAACGGTCGCCGAGCCGTTACCAAAACAATAATAATAGTAATAACCCTAATAATAACAGCCAAAGTAATAGGCAGGGCAAAAATCCATATTTTAACAAAAAGCAAAGTTATGAAAATGACAAACAATTGGAACTTAACAGTTCTAAAGTCCCCAGCAGTCGTGACAAAATGGATGTTGCTCCGACATCATCACGCTTACGGCAATTTAATAGCTATCAACAAAAAAATAATAACGATACCTATGATCAAGGGCAAGAACAAAGGAATAAAAGGCCAAGTAGCTCTCAAAGACAGACAGTCGGGACAGCGTCGCCAAAGAGTAAATTATTTGCAAGAAAATCCTCCACGGAATAATGAACCTGACTATGAAGCCACAGCTGCGTTGCAGGCAGATGAAGTGGAAGCTGAGGTACATGATTTTGACTACGTCAATTTTTTAGGGGAAACTCCCAACTACCGTTTATTCAAAAAACAGTAGGAGGGAGGTTAGTAAAGTTTTTAATTGACACAGGTGCCTCGAAAAATTACAGCAGGCCATTACGAGAGATGAAAGGTTTAGTGCCAGTAGGCACACCCTTTTTAGTAAAATCAATTCATGGTTTTAACAATATTGAACTCAAATGTTTTATAAATATTTTTGGGAGAAATAGCACTTTTTTTATTTTACCCAACCTGTCAACTTTTGACGGAATAATTGGTCTTGACCTGTTAACACAGGTTAATGCCACAATTTGCTTAAAAGAAAATTAAATTCGCTTCAATTCAGGGCTAGAAACTATTCTGTTCCATAAATGCGATAATGTGAACCTTACGAAAGTAGAGGACATTGAGGTTCCACCCTCCGTAAGCATACATTTCAAAAATATGTTACATCATAGAATAAAAACATTTGCAGATTCAAACGAATCCTTGCCGTATAACACCAACATCGTTGCCACAATTCGTGCAGTAAGTGAAGACCCCATTTACTCAAAATTTTACCCATATCCTATGGCTGTGACGGATTTCGTAAATAACGAAATTAAAGATCTTCTGAAGAATGGCATTGTTAGACCGTCTAGGTCACCTTACAATAATCCCATTTGGGTAGTTGATAAAAAGGGAACAGATGAGTTGGGTAATAAAAAGAAACGTTTAGTAATGGACTTTCGAAAGCTCAACCAAAAAAACATAGACGATAAATATCCTATCCCAAATATTCCAACGATTTTGTCAAATTTAGGCAAGGCACGATTTTTTACAACCCTTGACTTAAAATCAGGGTTTCACCAAATTGAATTAGCGGAACGGGATCGAGAAAAAACAGCTTTTTCCGTTAACGGCGGGAAATACGAATTTTGTCGCCTTCCGTTTGGGTTGAAAAACGCGCCCAGTATTTTCCAACGGGCTATAGATGACGTCCTTCGTGAACAAATTGGAAAAAATTGCTATGTTTACGTTGATGACGTAATCGTTTTCTCAGAAACTGAGAATGAACATGTTAAAGATATTGATTCGGGTTTAAAAAAATTGTATGAAGCGAATATGAGGGTTTCACGAGAAGTCACATTTTTTAAAGACAGATGTAGAGTACTTAGGCTTTACAGTGTCTAGGGATGGTATAAAAACTTGCCCTGCTAAAGTGGAAGCGATTAAAAATTATTCACAACCTTCTACACTCTGTGGTCATTTCTAGGTTTAGCTAGTTATTATAGATGCTTTATAAAAGATTTCGCATCAATAGCTAGACCACTTACTAATTTATTAAAGGGTGAGAATGGCAAAATAAGTGGTAATCAATCTAAAAAAAATAAAATAGAAGTAAAAGAGAGAGAACTCCAAGCGTTTAATAAATTAAAAGAAATTTTGGCGTCAGAAGACGTCACATTGTTATATCCAGATTATACGAAGCCTTTCGATCTTACGACGGACGCTTCATCACGTGGTCTTGGAGCGGTTTTGTCACAAAATGGAAAGCCTATAACAATGATTTCAAGAACACTCAAAGATAAGGAGTTGCAATTTGCAACAAATGAAAGAGAACTGTTGGCCATAGTGTAGGCCTTAAAAAATCTACGTAACTATCTCTATGGAGTGAAAACTCTAAGCATTTTTACAGATCATCAACCTCTTTCGTTTTCAGTTTCAGATAAAAACACAAATGCTAAAATTAAGCGCTGGAAACCTTTTGTAGACGAGCATAATGCTCAAATATTTTACAAGCCAGGAAAGGAGAATTATGTCGCTGATGCACTTTCGCGACAAAATATTCATGCATTGGAGAACGAGGCGTCTTCTGATGCCGCTACAATTCACAGCGAACTATCCTTGACTTATGTAATAGACACAACGGATAAACCTTTAAACTGCTTCAGAAATCAAATAGTTATAGAGGAGGCCCCAAACGCTTCAACCCGTACATTTATAATATTTGGAAAAAAAACTAGACATTTCATTAATTTTTCAGAAAGGAATACATTGATAAACACTTTAAGAAACGTGATTAAAATAGATGTTGTCAACGTAATTCATTGTGACCTACCAGTTCTAGCTTTTATTCAACACAATTTAGTCGAGTTATTTCCATCAACTAAGTTTTGGCATACTAACAAATTTGTGTTGGATATATTCGACCCGAATGAACAAAAAGAAATTATAATTACTGAACACAACCGAGCACATAGAGCAGCTCAAGAAAACATTAAACAAATTCTTTGTGACTATTTTTTTCCGAAAATGACAAAACAGGCAAATGAGATTGTGGCAAATTGTAAAATATGTTCAATGTCGAAGTACGATCGGCATCCAAAAAAACAATTGATTGGCGAGACACCAGTCCCCTCGTATGCTGGAGAAATGCTTCACGTCGACATATTCTCCACGGATAAAAAATATTTTTTAACTTGCATTGACAAGTTTTCCAAATTTACGGTTGTGATGCCAACGTAAAAGTTCCAATCCTGGAGATATTGAACATTTTCCCAAATACAAAACAAATCTTTTGTGATAATGAAGCTTCTTTAAAATCCGAGACAATTAGGTCAATTTTGCTCAATCATTTTAATGTTCACATAGTAAATACTCCACCCTTACACAGTACATCCAACGGTCAAGTAGAAAGGTTTCACAGCACTCTATCAGAAATTGCAAGATGTCTGAAACTTGACAGAAAAGTAGAAGATACAGTCGAATTAATACTATTAGCAACAGTAGAATACAATAGTACCGTCCACTCTGTTACGAACCAAAGACCAATTGATGTAATACACTCGTCCCCGACAGAATTTAGAAAAAAAATCAAAAATAAAGTTCAAAAGGCCCAAGAATTACAGTTGCAAAGGGATAATGAAACAAGGCAGGACAGAATTTTTAGTGTAGGAGAAAAGGTATTAGTAAAAACAAATAGACGATTAGGTAATAAGTTAACTCCATTATACGTTGCAGAGAAAGTGGAAGCCGATTTAGGGACAACGGTTCTAATTAAAGAGAGGGTAGTCCATAAGGACAATATAAAATAGAACCTTTATTATTTCATATTTTTACAATTAATCTTTCAGGATTCTTCTATTATTTATGATGACAACAGTCGTGTCTAAATTAACGGACTACACCAGTTCTAACTATATTCCAATACTAGACGGGGATGTCATTGTCTGGGAGGTTAACGGATACTTACGCCACAAAACAAATTTGACTGCCTTTAAGCAAATAATAAACGAATCAAAAAGCATGACTGAGCTGTTCCCTCCACAGTCGCATATGCGAAAAATTGTGGAAATAGACCTTAAGCACTTAGAAATACTCTTCAAGAGTATAAGTATCCATCATAGAAACGCAAGGAGTTTAAACTTCTTAGGCACAGGTTTAAAAATTGTAGCTGGCACCCCTGACTTTGAGACTTCGAGAAAATGAAATTCAATCAAGCCCAATTGATCGATTCCAACAATAGACAAGCTGTAATAAACACAAAATCTCAGGAGCAAATTAATAGGTTAACAGACACCGTAAATAATATTTTGGCTTATTCGAAAAAATCACACATCGACACTGTTCATGTTTATGAAATCTTGTTAACCAGAAATAGAATGCTCATTTCAGAAATTCAAAATCTAATGCTCTCTATAGCACTTGCAAAGCTCAGGGTTATAAACCCGGTAATTTTAGATGATGATGACTTAAAATTCATAATAAACGAACAATTTTTTAATGTAAGTGTTACAGAACTTATGGAAGTGTCAAATGTAAAGGTTCTGCAAAATGATAATATTTTACATTTCATAATTAATTATCCTAGACCTAAGTTAATTTATAAGAAATTAATAATCTACCCTGTTGCTCATAACGGCAATATTCTATAATATAATATTCTAGCCAGACCATCGGGAATCCGTGTTGGTTATTGATGATGGAATTGTTATAATAAACAACGGAAATGTCAGAATAAGGGAGGCGAATGATTTTGAGACTGACATCAACGGGACGTATTTGCTGACTTTTGATGATGCCGTGTGGATCAATGGATCCCAATTTATCAATCGAAATAACATCCAGAAAAAGCAACCCGGTAGTGCAACATCTACGCTTCTAAATATCACCGGTCATACAGAGATATTGAGCCTACCATTCCTTCATAGAATGAACATGGACAATTTACGTTACATTGGTGAGATAAAAACAAAATTGACAACCCATTCACTTATAGCTTGCTGCGTGACAGTTGCACTCATTACAGTTTGCTGCACCATCATTAAACTAAAAAAACGTCAGAAGAAGCTGCGCCAAAATGTCGACATTCAAAAGGTCATCAAGGCTCTCAAGAAGCCCGAGGACAGCCTTCACCTAAGTGAGGGAGGAGTCAACATCAGCTCCTAAGACATCCGCCGCTAAGCCACACAAAGTCGCCGTCGTCAAGAACGAACCATGCTGACACAGCTACTTCTATAAACGAAGCAGACCAGTGTCAACAACCGACGACGACAAAGATGAAATGCGATATCTTGCACAAGCTGCAAGATATCCAATGCATTTGGGGCCAAAGCACAGGGTTCCAGATATTAAGTCAGTGATAAGTAGAGTTAGTCTAATAATAGCCTCAATAAATTATAGAATTCAAACGAATAGCCTCATTAAATTATAGAATTCAAACGAATATCATTACTTATATATGGATTAAGGAGATTTGACATATTATCTAGTTTTATTACCCAACCGCTTAATATGTCTTTTGAAAGCTATCTTCAGCTCCGTAGTTTGTAGTTACTTTCTAATATTTTGCTGACTCACCAACCGATGTACTACTTTGAAAGGATAAGATTAGCTTCCTCACATAGGTCTCATCAGTTAATTCATCCTCGATTTTCATTTCAAACTTCTGAACGACAATTTTTTGTTTACGCTGTGCGTCTGTGGAATTCCTTACCATGTCATATTACAGAACTACAGAACACCGCTAGCATAAAAAAAACGTTAAAACTATATTTTTATGAAATTTTATAAATTATTTTTGAATTGCATTTAATGTACACTTCTTTATAATAATTAAAATATTTAAGACTCAAATTAAATTTTTAGCTCTTTTGTAAATTAAGCTTAGGACTATATTATAACATATTGTATCTTACTGTTTTAAGCATTCCCGTATGAATAAATAAATAAATTAAGAAAAATATAGTATAGAATAGAGTAGAATAGAATAGTATAGAATAGAATAGTATAGAATAGTATAGAATAGAATAGAATAGAATAGAGTAGAATAAAATAGTATAGAATAGAATAGTAGAGAATAGTATAGAACAGAACAGAATAGAATAGAATATAATAGAATAGAATTGAATAGAATTGAATAGAATACAATAGAATAGATTAGAATAGAATAGCATAGAATTTAATGGAATAGAATAGAATAGAATAGAATTGAATAGAATAGAATTGAATAGAATAGTATAGAATAGAGTAGTATGGAATAGAATAGAGTAGAATAGAATAGAATAGCATAGAATAGAATAGAATAATATAGAATAGAATAGAATAGTATAGAATAGAACAGAATAGAATAGAATAGAGTAGAATTGAATAGCATATAATATAATATAATAGAATTGAATAGGAAGAATAGTATAGAATAGAATAGAATAGAATAGTATAGAATAGAAAAGAAGAGAACAGAATAGAATAGACTAGAACAGAATAGAATAGAATTGAATAGAATAGAATAGATTAGATAAGATTAGAATAGAATAGAATAGAATAGAATAGAATAGAATAGAATAGAATAGAATAGAATAGAATAGAATAGAATAGAATAGAAAAGACTATAATAGAAAAGAAGAGATTATAGAATACCCAAGCAACATCGTCACAGCTATTAGATGCAAAACTGTTCTTCTGCAGCTCCAAAGAAGTGAAATTGAAAGCTATGGCTTTATAAGGTTTAATTTCACAGCTCAATGTACTTTTATTTTAAATCATGCACTATAATGAAGTTTAACAGCACTGTCAGCTCGTTCAACGTTTAGTTTTTCAAACTAGCTCCATAATACATTTTATGCGAGCTATTAACGAGCTTCTTGAATTTCTCTTATCTAAATGGCCGTTGTACAGCTTTCAACTACACAAATGCAATAAAAGACGCGACAAGAGCTCTAAACAGTAGCTTTAGCTTTAGAAGTAAAACACTAACGTATGCGCATATCGAAATGTCAAAATATAGCATTAAAAGACCAACTTCAAATTGGATGTAGATCTGAGTATTAATATCTTAACACATTTTACTCATGAAGCAGGTATTATAGTAGGATGTTGCCCAAAATAAATCCAAAATATTTAGTTTGTCAAGAAAAAAATGTATTATTTTGCATAAAAAAGAAATTAATGAATGTAACTATTCAATTTTTGGTGTAAGTTATCAATGTTCAGATTGGAACTATAAATTTTCTCTGTTAAACAATGCGGAAGGAATTTGATAATTTCTTGTTTTGCATAGTAATGTACATAAATACATAGTTTTCTTTCATAGTAATAAAAAAAAAACTTTTTTCAGGGCTTTAATTGTAATCAAGCACGCACAAAAAAAATATTCTACTTTAATTCCCTTAGAGAAGATATGTGGTTACACGCTTATCTTTATAAAATTGCAACTTAAGCTTTAAATACACTTCAGGAAATATTCTTTTAAAAAAATTCCTTCGTATAAACTACATTTGTTTTATTATTTGCTTTCCTTGACTTTTAATTTCTGAATCACCCTATCTTATAACAATAGCATGATGTTAAAAAGACGAAAATGCCATCTTGTTGGAACTAGCTCTAGAAAATGTACAATGAATTTTAAAGCGACATAAGAGCTCTATATCAGCAGTAATTAATATTGCAGCTCCAGAACAGATAGTATTGCAGCTTAATTGGAAGAAACGTCTTGCCTGACAGTATAAATGGCGACGAGATATAAAATTAATTCACTTATTCTTTTTTTCAGTTTAAAAAAGAATCATCTTCGGAGTGTAATTAAAGAAAACACGAAATTATTATTATTTTTAAAAAAATAGTTTTATTTCAGCTCTGGAAAATTAATTTTTAAATATTTTTATTAGCTAACTACTTTTTAAAATTATTTTTGATGACCTAATACACAGAATTATGTAGGTGCGCTGTAATTTAACGAAGTATCATCACTACATTTGTGAAAATATTAAACGCGCACTTGAAAATCTCTATCATACAATCGAAAATCGAAGTTCGTCGTAAATTCTGGATACCATGTCTTCGAACTCTGGTGAAGATGACGGCAAGGACCTACCAGCAATGTAAAAACTCAAGCGAAGCCGTCGGTACCCCAAATGGGGCAACTACCTGAATACCGACTTACCCCGTTTGTTCGGCCATTCACCTTTACCGGTGTGGATTATATGGGGCCTGTTTTGGTAGCAATAGGAAGGCGTCGTGAGAAATGCTGGATAGCAATCTTTACATGCCTTAGAATTAGGGCGGTGCATTTGGAACTAGTTAATGATCTAATGATCTCTCAACCGATGGTTTCATCATCTGCCTGAGAAACTTCGTAAATAGAAGAGGTATACCTATGCGAATCCGAAGCGACAACGGTACTAATTTCATCGGAGCCGACAAAGTGCTATAATCAAAATTGGATATGTTCGATCAAACTGCAATTGAGGAATACCTATCAACCAAACGTATTCAGTGGATATTCAACTGTCCGTCAAACCCTAGTGCTGGATGTTGTTGGTAAAGATTGGTGAGATCCGTTAAGAAAGCAATTTATGTAATCCTAAAAGAAGTAGTGCCGAAGGAAGATACGCTACGCAGTGCCCTAACCGAAGCTGAGAACATCGTAAATTCGCGACCTCTTACCCACGTACCAGTGCAACATGACGAAGTGCTCAAACTCGACTCAAACTCCTGGATTGGAAAAGGGCGGAACGATTTCCTTACGTAAACAATGGAGAATTGATCAAGCCTTAAAGGATAGATTTTGCCATAGGTGGATAGCTGAGTATTTGCCGGATCTGACACGTAGGACGAAGTGGTACAAATCTGTGACGCCCTTAGCAGTGGGCGACTTGGTTATAATCTGCGATTCTAACGTGGCCAGAAGCTGTTGGCGGCGTGGTAGGATTATTCGAGTATTTCCCGGAGGCGATGGTCAAGTGCGTTCTGCAGAAATACAAACGTCAACAGGATTAATGAAAAGACCAGCTTCGAAGCTAGCTAAGCTGGATGTTGGTGAATCTATGGAGGCGATTCACGGGGCGGGATGTTGCGAACTAGGGCCAATTTCACAGATCATACACTACATACATTTCATTCATCATACACCAAATCGATTATCATACATTACATCAAAATGTCTGTTTCACAGATACCATTGGAAGGTAGTGTATGATTCGTTTATACCTTCCATGAAAATGTATGATTTGACGTTTGATTGACAACTGTCAAATGAAATATGACATTTTAAAGAAAAAAAATTGAAGTTCGAAAGGAAAAAAAAATCGTTGCAAAAAATTTTAATTTTTAAAGAAAAAAGTGAAGAAAAATACAGTCCACCAATACAATGGATATTTTATTTGAAGACGATTACATCGTTGATGTTGATCTTGATTCTTATGACAACGGTTCAAGGCGCGCAAGATCCTTTGATAAAGAATCAACTTTAACATGGAAGACCCTTATTTCGTCGAAGAGTTTAGAATGCCGAGGATGTGTGTGGAGTTTTTAATGGAGCGGTTGGGAGTCCATATTGCACATCCAACTAAATGCAGTAGAGCTCTTTCACCAATACAACAAATCCTACTGACTCTGCACTGGCTTGGGAACGGCAGCCAATACCATGGCTTAGGAAATATACATGGAGTTTCCAAGGCTTCCGTGTGCCGTTGCGTGAAAAAGGTTACTGCACTCATTTCGGAACGTCTTTTAGGTAGTTTATTTGTAATATATGTTAATATTTGTTATAAGACTTATTTACATACATATACATTTTTAAAGGCGAGGAAGTAGCATGACCTGACAATGGAAACGTTGTAGCAGAAGAATGAAATTATTTTTCCAAACGATGACGAAGAAGACCATGACGAGTACAACGAAGAACATAATCTCAACGAAAACGAAAATACCCAAGCAATTACAGCGTTAATTGAATATATTAATAATTTCAATAACTAGTTTAATTTTAATAAATTATAATCCGAAGTATAATATCTGTAATTTTGTTTTAATTTTTGGCGGGTGCTAACAAAATTTTAAAATTTTGGATAGACCTGCACAACTTAAAGTCTAGTTGGCAAAAAAATAAAATTCTCAGTAAAGTTTTAATAAGCAAAAAAATAACGAATTTTAATATGTAATCACTTGATTATTTTTATTTGCGTGTACAAATTTTGCTGAGTGGATATACATATACATATAAAGAATTTAGAATTTATTATGTGTATCCTCCGTTTATTTCTACCTATAATTATATTAATATTTTACGCTTTTTTGCGTACGGCACTGTAGACCCTCATACATTATATTTATCTTTAAAAATCATATGAATATTCAATGCTAACAAGAATTTCGTCATAATCGGAAACTTATTACGAATCCCGAAAAAATCTCTCACAGAATCAATCGTAGTGGAAATGCTCATACAAATTGACATTACAATTGGATTCTGGGATAACATTTTTCGGGATTCGTAAAACTTTACGATTACGCTGATTATGTATATTGCACCTAAACTATAAAGTTATATGCATATAGCTACCTACCTAAATTTCTCCTTCACTTTCATTATTATATGTACATACATATTTATACACCTATAGGTTTCATATTGTATATGGGTATATATTACATATTATTAATCCATAATTTAGATTTAAAATATACATTTGTAGGTATGCACCTATGTAACTATTCCTTAGATCATCCATTCAATAATTCATTATACTAAGAATCATAATATAATATTACGTACATCGGCTTTAATACTGCATATGAAAATACTATAATGACTACCTAATAACAGTGTAAATGATTAGCTACACTTTCGTTGTTAGGTACAAGAGCAAGTACTTACGATAGTCGTGCATTTAATTTAATTTTTTTTTATCAATACCAAATTCCACCAATTCCAAAAACCCTGGAAAATGGTGAGATTGAGGCCAATAACAACTTCCGCTCGGAAAATGATGTCTGGATCTCAAGCTAGCGACAGAGAAATTGAAATTACATTATAATTTAAAACGACTTGAAATAAGAGCGATTCACAGCATTTTATTTTATAAAAATTAAGTTATAAATAGATTATTATGTACTATGTATATTATATGTATTATCTAGAACATATATTATTGAAATTAGTAATAAAATAAGAGTTATCTTTTTTAGACAACAAAGGAACTTTAACTTCTAGTTCTTAAAGAAATGTTATAAGCCAAAAACTTTTTGTTTGAAAAATTTTGTGGGACAATACCGACCAAATCTGATATTCACGATAATTACACGAGGATAGCACGCCGGGCCACAAGCTATGGGCTCATAGCGGAGGATGATGGATAATTGTGGTAACTGTTACACGTCATCCTCATCCTCCGAAGAAAACGAAAAGGCATTTATATTTTTTGTGTATTCTGAAGGCGGTAGATTCAGAAAAATTTCTTTCTCCTTGCATTCGAGGGTTCTCAAATACAGCGTTACCTCCAACAACCTGTTCTTTAAAGTGGTGGACCGATTCTCGGCAGATCGATCTGGCATAATGCGTATACCGCTAGAAGACGGCTGTTACTGGACCGGAGTCAACATCGGTTGCTTCGGACTTGGTTCTGAGCTGTCGTTCTTGTCGCGACTCTTCCGACCCAATTTCAAATGCGACCTACCAAGATAAGACAAATTTAAATTAAATGATTTTTAGTAGTTAAGTACAATTAGAAACAAACAAACCTCCTCTCCCACAATAGCCAATATGATTCTGTCATTCTCATCAGTGGGGTCCTCGGCGCGAGCGCCACCAACACCCGTCTTTTTAATGCGGTCGATCTTAGCCTAAAATTATATACATATGTTATATATAGGTATGTGTGTACTTTCAAATAAAATTTCATTAGTCTTAAAATTGCATTCCGCCTCCAATTTTGGCAGGTGGTCCTGCGGAATTTTTCCCCATCATCCTCCGCTATTAGCCCATAGCTTGCGGCCAGGCGAGCTATCCTCGTCCATTCACTCTGAATGTCTCCTTTGGTCTGGATATTTTTCTGCATTGCTGAACTCGAAACATATACCAGGGTCAGATGAAGTGATGGTTAATTCACAAAAAAGTTAAAACGGAGTAGAAATTTAATATTGTGAATGTATTTTTTTTTGTACTCATTACTAATAATTAAAGTTTATGTAAAAGTTTATAAATTTGCAAAATAATGTCGTTTTTATTTGCAATCCGGAAGTCTTCCGGACTCCTCTTCTGAAAGCGTTAGTCAATAAAATAAGAAAACCAAAGATGTGTCATAATCTTTTTTCCTTTTATTAATGCTTGAACGTCATGAATAAAAGAAAACAAGATTAGATTAGAAGATTTGTCTTATGATGTCACCAGAGATTAAAATCCATTAATCCACCAACAATAACAATTTGCAGATTTTCAAGAGGATCTATAAGGAATCTAAAAAGGTATTAACCATTTTTCTAGGTGTAGTCGTTTCTTGTGGACGCGGAATTTTGTTCATGTTTTTTTTTTAATTTGCACCAAACAGTCAAGGTTCAATGACCACTTGGGTGTAATTTTTTTTTCTAACAATTAAAATGAAAAATGTTTGACGCAATTTTCAAGAGGATCGTATAGGAAATCTAGAAAGGCATTAACCATTCTTCTAGGTGCAGCCGTTTCTTGTGGACGAGGACAAGCATTAATTTGCCTCAAACATTCAAAGTTCAATAACAATTTGGAAGGAATTTTCTAATAATTAAAAGGAAAATGGTTAATGCAATTTTCAAGAGGATTTCAAAAGAAATCCATAAAGATATTAACCATTTTTCTATTACACAAACAAATTAGTTATTTAAATACAAATTTAGCCGGAAAGGACCGCTGCTAATTTATAAAAGAAGTGGAAAAACTTACTTTGGTATATTTTCTTTTATTTGATTGCATGATGTTGAAATTTCTTATTTTAACTGCAGAACTCGAACAACAATAATAACCACTTCAAATCAAAATATATATGTATAAACACAACTGCGCCAGCGAGCGACACCAATTTTTTCTATTGTATTAAATGTATGAAAAGATGACAAACATTCTAGTCATACAATTCGACAACAATTCTGTGAAACAGAATTGATGTATCAGTGCCGTCAAAATCATACAATGTATGTTATGTATGATCTGTGAAATTGGCCCCTGGATGCAGGCAGTCTTTTAGCGACGAAATTTTAAATGAGACGAACTGAAGGCTGCCCGTCTTTTAGCGCCAAAATTTATTTCATTATTTATCTTTGTAATGTTGTCATAAATATATAACCTAAATTGTAAGTGAAATGTTCCATGAGTCGTTAATCAGCCTGGGAAGAAACAACATTAAATAAAACGCATCCATATACGATATTGCCAAAAGGAGTGTTCTTATTGGACTTTCCCAGGCCAGCCTACTCTATTTTATTTTATTTTATTTTTGTTCTATTCTATTCTAATATAATATATTCTTTTCTATTCTATTCTTATCTATTCTATTCTATTATAACGTAATCTAACCTAATCTAATGTAATCTATTCTATTCAATTCTATTCTATTCAATTCTATTCTATTCTATTCTATTATATTATATAATAGAATAGTACAGAATAGAATAGAATAGAATAGAATAGAATAGAATAGAATAGAATAGAATAGCTATTCTATTCTATTCTATTCTATTCTATTCTATTCTATTCTATTCTATTCTATTCTATTCTATTCTATTCTATTCTATTCTATTCTATTCTATTCTATTCTGTACTATTCTATTATATTCTATTCTATTCTATTCTATTCTATTCTATTCTATTCTATTCTATTCTATTCTATTCTATTCTATTCTATTCTATTCTATTCTATTCTATTCTATTCTATTCTATTGTATTCTATTCTATTCTATTCTATTCTATTCTATTATATTCTATTCTATTATATTATGTTCTATTCTATTCTATTCTATACTATTCTATTCTATTCTATTCTATTCTATTCTATTCTATTCTATTCTATTCTATTCTATTCTATTATATTCTATTCTATTCTATTCTACACTATTCTATTCTATACGATTCTATTCTATTATACTCTATTCTATACTATTCTATACTATTCTATACTATTCTATTCTATTCTATTCTATTCTATTCGATTATGTTATATTCTATTCTATTCTATACTATTCTATTCTATTCTATTCTATTCTATTCTATACTATTCTATTTTATTCTATTCTATTCTATATTCTTTACTATGCTATTCTATACTTATTCTATTCTATTCTGTTCTATGCCATTCTATTCTACTCTATTCTATTCTATACTATTCTATTTTATTCTATACTATTCTATTCTATACTATTTTATTCTATACTATTCTTTTATATTATACTCTATTCTATACTAGTCTACACTCTTCTCTTATATTCTATTCTATTCTGTTCTATTCTATTCTGTTTTATGCTATTTATTCTACTCTATACTATTCTATTATATTCTATTTTATTCTATTCTATTCCCCAGGTACCATAGTCACAGGTATTAGATGCAAAACTGTTCTTCTGCAGCTCCAAACAAGTGAAATCGAAAGGTATGGCTATATTAGGAGTTAGTATTTTACTTCTAAAGCTAAAGCTAATGTTAAGAGCTCCTATCACATTTTTAGTACATTTTTGTAGTTAAAGGTAGTCAACGGCCCTATAGATGAGGGAAATTCAAGAAACTCTTTCATAGATCGCATAAAACGTATTATGGAGCTAGTTTAAAAAACTAAACGTTGGACGAACTGACAGTGCTGTTAAAATTCACTATAGAGCATGATTTAAAATAAAAATACGTTCAGCTGTGAAATTATACCTTATATAGCCATACCTCTCGATTTCACTTGTTTGGAGCTGCAGAAGAACAGTTTTGCATCTAATAGCTGTGACGATGTTACATGGGGAATAGAATAAAATAGAATAGAACAGAATAGAATAGAACAGAATAAAATAGAATAGAATAGAATAGACCCAAGAAACATTTTTAGCTGTATAAAAGCATTTATAGTCCTTCAAGAGCTAAATCTTAAAGCTGTTTATTTATCACGGAGCTCTATATGTACATTTAGAGCAAAAATCAAGCTCCCGTGTAGCTAATTCATTGAGTTTGAGAGCTTTTTTTTGCTCTTATTCAACCTGTAATCAGTTGCAAAAGTGATTTGAAGCTCTGTAGTACATGGGTTTCAAACTATTAAAACACCACTTTTGACATATTATTGTTTGTAATGGTTTGTGTAGTACAAAATAAAAATATATGAATATTCTAATACTATTAAATAATGAATGAATCGTTTCATAGTATGTAAAATAGAAATAGCGAAGATGAAAATAACCAAATTAAAAAATGTCTATGAAAATAAATTCGCAGAGAATGGTCTCATGGTATTGATGATGAAAGGTTTCATGTACGTCGTCCTTAACGATGAGTCTTGAAAACCAGTTGTTTTTCGGCAGAATGATTGGTCTTCTCGGTTTCACAGGGATACATTTGGCTGAATCAATACGACCTGACAGTCGAATAACTCCATCTTCGTCCAAACATGGAGTAAGGATGTACAAATGGCTTGACTTGTTGATTTGTCTTCCTTCCTGGAGATTTTTATATTCATCCCAGTAACATTGCTTCTGAACCATACGACATGAAATATTTAACTTCGGCGTTTTCGATTTCCTTTAGACTAAGTATTTTGTACTCTAAACGTTGGCTAGGCTTACGCCTGGTACGAAGCATCCAGACCACCACTCGTTTAAGCTTTAAGAAGTAAGAAAATTTAGTAAAATCAATATCAAGGCTACTAACGTGAAAAACATTAAAGTCCGATCTGAATGCTGATCGTAGTTCTTCCTCTAACAATTGGCTGTTATGGGTTTCAACATCTAGACCATTCTGTGCCAGTTTAATTCGTCTTCTAGTATTAATATTGGCCCAGAAACCCATTTTCCACCGGATTTATAACTCGATAGATATTTTGAGCGAGTTGCAGCGTCTGCAGTGTAAAGACGTGTTGGAATCCAGCGCCATTCACCAGCGTCCGAAAGTTCTAATTGGCAATTCGGTGACCCACAAATGGATTATACCTTCTAGGATCGGCAGCTTTGATCCATGCCAAAACGGTGCGAGAATAGCTCCAAAATACACTTTTAACAGGCTTCATGTTATGCAATTGAAGGCACCTTTGGCTTAATCGTGCACCCAAAACTGCTGCTTGCCGTTCAAGTCGAAGAATTGATAAGAGTTTTGTCGTTGCACATTTCGTCTTGCCAACCACAAATGCCACTTCGAAAGATTTATTTCGATGAATGAATCTCCAATGTGCCACTGCAGCGAACGCTTCTTCGCTGGCATCCATCAATATATGCAGTTCCACCCCCGCCACATCATCGATTTCAGTTGAGGAACATCGTGGTAAACACATCCGCTGTACTTTAAGTTCTCTAAGGCGAGAATCCAGGTTCGATATATTTCATTAGGTAATCGGTCCTCCCAATTAAGCTTCAATTTCCGCAATGACTGCATCATCAACTTCGCATGGATCGTCCAATCTGCCAATAGTACAAAGGGATCAAATATGGACGTAATAATACTGAGGAACTCCCTTTTTGTCGGACATCGTTCTCCCTTGAAGAATTGCGGGCTGTTGTGTCGAAAACTAAGGCGAAAAATAAAGATGTCCTCATTTGGTACCCAGTGCATTCCGAGTATCTTTTCTGATTTGTTAGCGTTGTCCATGTTGGCAATTGATATCTCGTGCCCTTTACCAAATCGTAGACCGGCCAGTAGTCTAGAAGAGTTTGACGAGAATTTTCGAAGTTCGAATCCACCAGCTTTATGAATACTGATGACGTCATTTGTGACGGAAAGTGCTTCCTCTTCATTCGTGAAGCTACAAACAAAATCGGGAATATAATGATTCTCTATGATGACTTTGGCGGCTTGTGGACAGCTTTCTGCGAATCTTAGGGCATTTAGATTCTTTATATACTCGGCTGAGCATGGCGATAAGGTAGCCCTGAATACCATCACCTACATCACATAGGTTTCCAACTTATCATTATGTTGCCACAAAAAACGTAGTGATTCCTGATCCTCTATTCTGATTTTGATTCGGTGGAACATTTCAGAGATGTCGGCACATATTCCAACTGGATTTTCTCGAAATGTATGTAAAACAGCTATCATATTTTGACATTGTTCCGGGCTTTTAAGTAATACTGAGTTAAGAGATATTTCTCTAATATTGGCGGCGCCATCGAACACTAAGCGAAGTTTACCTCCTTTGTACGATTTTTCCTTACCTCAGCATCTGTTAACTTTCGAGCGTAACCTTTTTCAATATAGTCGTTAATAATCGATTCGTATTCAAGTCCTATTTCGAATCGATTCCTTGTTAGTATAGTTGTCTCTTCCAATAGCGATCATGCCCGTTTATTTTCCCTTGATTCTTCTAGAATAAGTGTTGTAGCAGGTTGAATGTTGGTCATCAGGAAATATTTTTGTACTAGTTGATGCAAACTATCTTTGGCGTTGTTATTGTCTTCACAAATATGGTAAACATGGCTATTATTTCTACCGTTTTGATTCGATGGACAATAGACGACCCATCCTAGTAAGGTCTCTACTGCTAAAGGCCCTTCTGGCTGACATAGTACTGACGAATTTCCTATTATCAGTATCCAGTTGTCCAAACCTATCAATATTTGTGGTACAGCGTTCTCATATGTGTTAATCGGTAGTGATTTAAATGCCTCCTTATCGTTCAACTCATTTAAATCTATTGTTTGCGTTGGCAATAATAAGTCATTGTGTGTTCAAACATTCTTTAATGCATATCGGCTGCTTCCTTCTCGTATACCACTTATTTCCAAATTCACAAGACTCGACGGTTGTGAGATTTCTTTATTACCAATCCAAGTAGGCGACATCGTATGGCTTCGGCCTTTCAAACCTAGTTCTCTCACAATACTATTATTTAAAATTTAAACCGATGACCCATCATCCAAAAAGGCAAATATGCTAACAGTACCCCTAGGTCCGTACACTTTGAATAGCAGTATTTTAAATAAAACTTTATTATAGTTAGCATTCGTAGTATGAAAGTTGGGATCTAAGTGTCTGGTTGTGCTGTTGTTGTTCAAACTATTTAAGTTTTCCTGTGTTTCGTGGAGTAATTCATGATGCAATGGACGACAATTGTTCTTTTCATAACGTTTCCTTCTTACACATCTTGTAACTATGTGTCCCGGCAGGCAAAACAAATTTGTTTTTAACAAATTTCCAACGATCACTTATCACCTTTTTGTGAAAGTCTGTGCACTGGGATAAATTGTGTGATTGAGAACATAATACGCATACCTGGCTTATCTTATTTGTAATATCAGTTTTATTTGGCTTTTCCTTTGCATGAAAAATAGTGTTCCTCTCTTGGCGGGTATTCTTGGCCAAATGTCCAGCAACTGGATGACGCGATAGGTGTAGGATATTGGCAAATTTGGCATACTCCTACACAAAAATTTCGCATACTAGGATTGCATCGGAATACTGCACCCATTCCATTTGTTTAAACAGCGGCAACCTTAAGACCAGTCCTTCTAATAGCATTGGACTTACTAGGTGTCGTTCACTGTCCAGTGACTGCAACAATGTACACAGATTTTGTACTTTCGACGCAAAAGGCATCACCATGTCCAGTCGGTTATCTGGAATAATGGGCCATGATCGAACCTTGTCCATTTAGCTTCTAATTAAACGTTCAGGATGTCCGAAGAGCGTTTGAAGTTCCTCGATAACCGCTGGCACACATCTCGGGTGAATTAATATACTTTCCACAGCCCTTTTTGCTTCATCCTTATGGCTTTTTGCAAACGAAGCATGTTCTCCCATTGGGTATATACAAATACATTTCTTGATTCATTGAAAGGCGGGATAAATATAGGCCATTCTTCTGGAAGGCCACTAAAAGATGGCAAATCGTGCAATTTGGGTCTGTGGTTCGTAAACGTTAAAGTTGACGGCGTGTGCATAGTATTATGATGTGGCTACGCCCATGAATAGTTACCATAACAATTGCAATGCATTATTGCAGACCAACAGACTTTCACCAGGGCTATCTCCAACTAAGCTCACCATTGTCCGAGCAGACGGCTGATGGTTACTTGCTGCTATACCCAACCTGCTATCGTTTGAAGGGTACATGGCTGTACTTGGCATAGTATGAGTAATCGGCCGATTGTTACTCATAACCACACCCGACAAAGCGATCGATGGTTCTGTTGCTAAATTTGGCATTCTCGAAGTAGACGGTGTGTTGCTACTCGCCACAGCGCTAGTTAAGTCGTAGCCTTTAAGTTTAGGAGGTAGAACTCCTTTATTGGACCTGCTACTAATCCTAGTATCTCCGTGCATAGAAACATTATTTGCGTTGTCTAGCTGTGAAACATTTTCTTAGCTGGCAGACCGTTCACTGCTAGATTACAAGTAAGTGGGCTTTGACGAAGGTGGCGGCGATAGAATCATGGTTATTTTGAACAATATATTTTATTTTGGCAGTAGCCAGAGTATAGTATATATTATATATACTATACTCTGGCTATTTTATTACGTATTTTGATATAATTATAAAATGTACTTTGTATATTTACTTACTCTTTACTTGATATTTATTGGCGCATCTTTATTGACGGCGGAACTGTGGTGACTTTACCCAAGGCATTGATAGTGGCAAGATGTGGGCGTTGACGTTCGAAATGGTCTGGCGGCTCTAGTAATCGGCATTGATGATTACAATATGGTGATCCTGCTTGCTGTATTGCAACGGCAGTGGCTACTACAATCGGCAAGTTTTTTCACGAAGAGTCGATGACTAAGTGGCAAAAGGCAGTAGTTGCTATGGCGGCGATGGCAATGGCAATCGTTATGAACAATCGCCTAGTAAAGCCTATAACTACGGCAAGTAGTGGTTGCTACGTCTGCGGCAATGGCAATCAGTGGCGATGACTGTCGTACCAGGGCAGTGACTACGGCAATAGTAGTTGTTGCTACGGCGGTGGCAACGGCAGTCGGTAACAGTTATGTTACCTAAATGTGGCTTTGACAACGGCAGATGTAGTTAGTTGCAGCGGCAGTGGCAATAATAATTGCCTAAGAATATATACTACTCCAATTGAAGGGACAACAAACGGCAAATATGATCGCCTAATGTGTCTATGACTACGGCAGTTGTAGTCAGATGCAGCGGCAGCGGCAACGGCGAAAATAGTTATCTAAAAAACTATATAACTATGGCAATTGTAGTGCGGCAATCGGCAAAATGATCGCCTAATATGGTTATGGCTACGGCTGTAGTACCTAATTGTTGCAACGGCGGTGGCAACTGCAATCGGCAACTATGATGGCTTAATTAAGGCTATAACCACGGCAATGGGCGATCGTGTTGTTCCTTCGACAGTGACGATTGTAGTCGTTGCTGCAGCGGTGGCTATTGGTGGCGGCGTTGTCAAGCAGCAGCCTGTGACAATGGCAATCGTCGACCACTATTTTCTGGCGAGAATGTATTTTTATGCTTGGGAGAACAAGCGTCGGTGTTCGTAGTTGTTCCTACGGCGGTAGCAACGGCAATTTTCAACGGTAATTGTTGGTTGCTATGGCTGAGAACAAACGTTGTTGTTGCTAGTTTTTGCTACGGCAGTGGCAACGGCACTTTCCACCGCAATTGTTGGTTGCTATGGCAACTATATTGCAGTAGTTACAAGTGTGTTCTTGACTGCGGCAATCTTTGAAGGCCAAAAAATACTATAGCTGGCGTGGCGTGTGGCAAGATGTAGCTATTACAATGGCGAATCGTGGTTTTTCCAGCAAGAAAATAATGCCGATGGCGAAAAAGTTAATTTAGGCAAATTAACATTAAATACAAATTTGTAGTCGTCATTTCGGCTGTCTTGGGAAAGTCCAATAAGAACACTCCTTTTGGCAATATCGTATATGGATACGTTTTATTTAATGTTGTTTCCTCCCAACAAATAAAATAGAATAGACCCAAGAAACATTCTTAGTTGTATAAAATAATTTATAGTCCTTTAAGAGCTCTGTAGTACATGGGTTTAAAACTATTAATTAAAACACCACTTTTCACATATTATTGTTTGTATTGGTTTGCGTAGTACAAAATATAAATATATGAATATCCTAATACTATTAAAGAATGAACGAATCGTTCCATAGTATGTAAAATAGAAATAGCGAAGATGACAATAACCAAATTAAAAAATATGTTTATGAAAATAAATAAGAAAAGAAATTAAGATTTTCGGTTGTCTGATAGTGAATTTCAAGTGCGCGTTTAATGGTTTCATGAGTAGAATATGTTAAGATATTAATACTTAGCTCTAGAACCAATTTGAAGTCGGTCCTTTAATTCTATATTTTGACATTTCCAAATGCGCATGCGTTAGTATTTTACGTCTGAAGCTAAAGCTACTATTTAGAGCTCTTGTCGCGTCTTTTATTGTGTAGTTGAAAGCTGTACAACGGCCATTTAGATGAGGGAAATTTAAGAGGCTCGTTCATAGATCGGATAAAAGGTATTATGGAGCTAGTTTCAAAAACTAAACATTGAACGTGCTGACAGTGCTGTTAAACTTCACTATAGAGCATGATTTAAAATAAAAGTACATTCAGCTGTGAAATTATTCCTTATAAAGCCATAGCTTTCGATTTCACTTCTTTGGAGCTGCAGAAGAACAGTTTGGCATCTAATAACTGTGACGATGTTACTTTGGGAATAGTAGAGAATAGAATAGAATAGAAAAGAATAGAATAGATTAGAAAAGAATAGAATAGAATAGAATAGAATAGAATAGAATAGAATAGAATAGAATAGAATAGAATAGAATAGAATAGAATAGAATAGAATAGAATAGAATAGAATAGAATAGAATAGAATAGAATAGAATAGAATAGAATAGAATAGAATAGAATAGAATAGAATAGAATAGAATAGAATAGAATAGAATAGAATAGAATAAAATAGAATAGAATAGAATAGAATAGAATAGAATAGAATAGAATAGAATAGAATAGAATAGAATAGAATAGAATAGAATAGAATAGAATAGAATAGAATAGAATAGAATAGAATAGAATAGAATAGAATAGAATAGAATAGAATAGAATAGAATAGAACAGAATAGAATAGAATAGAATGGAATAGAATAGAATGGAATAGAATAGATAAGAATATTATAGAATAAATAGAATAGAATAGAACAGAATAGAATTGAATAGAATACAATAGAATTGAATAGAATAGAATATAATAGATTAGAATAGAATAGAATAGAAAAGAATATATTAGATTAGAATAGAATAGAATAGAATAGAATAGAATAGAATAGAATAGAATAGAACAAAAATAAAATAAAATAAAATAAAATAGGATAAAAAACATTCTTACTCTCAGAAGAAATAACCACTCTTCATTTTTCTTACATTGTTCCTCTGTCGTGCATAACCTCTTGCTAACCTGCCTATTCAACACGTACTGCGCTTCGAATACACGTGGTAGAGAGCAGAGCAAGAGGGTTTTTTTATTCTCATTATAACACTTCCACGCAAACATTTGTTTACTGGCCTATTCAATGCGTACTGCGCTTCGCATACACGTGGTATAGAAGAGAGCAAGATGATATTATACTGACACTTCCACTAACACGGTCATAAACTAATAACATAAAGACCAGAAGACTCTGTTTTCATTTTACATTTGCCTACAAGCTGAAACACGCTCACAAGTAACTTTCTGTTCCTCTTCCAATAGCCCCATTTATAAAAACGCACACAAGAATCTTTTCTGTTCCTCTTCCTATAGACACATAGACAACAAAGCCCTAGTAATTTGTTTTTGCTTTGCTTTTCGATTTCCCATCTATTCATGGATAGAGTTTCAAAGCTACAAATACAACAATGTAAACAAATGAATTTTGGGGGGTGAAACGTACGAAAGTTTCCAATCTTATTTGTGAACACGGTCACTGTATATGACCCTTTGCTTTGGCAATTGATAGTAACATTGCTACGACGCCGACGGAAAGAAGAAGCTCCACTACCGACCCAAAACATCATACGGTTACAAATCTATAATTGTTCAATATAGCCCGGTTGTTACTTAAATTACTTTTTGTTTGTATAGGTAATAATTCAATACATATATTTTTTCTTATTTTTTTTTCACAAAAGGACTTTTTTTTAATTATTTTTTTTTCTGTTTTACTTATTAGGACACATTTTTACGACACAACTTTAAACGCGGTACTAAAATAGAAAGAATAATCGTACTTACACTTTTACAGTAGGGAAACTTATTATAAGGAAAAAGAATCACTTTCTTTGAAGGAAATATACTAAATTCTATCGGTACACTTTTCTAAAACTCTTGTTTTTCTTAACTACAGACAGATAATAAACGCACCTAGCTGTCTATTGTTGATTGCAGCCATTATGTCCGACCTTTAAGTCGGGAATGATTCGTGGTGCAGGACGACGTACTAGGAATGTGTCGACGCGGCGCCGGGCGTGACAACGGAGAGCAGCCTGCCGATGTGTTGCACGGAACTAAACGGATTACGGGTATTTGATTACGTCCCCGAGGCCCACAAGAAATCGAGGAAATCGATTCGTGGTTTTCCTGAGGTAACGTAGAAACACAATCCGCGTAGGCGACCCTCGGATATCTTTGGCCACACGATCTCGATGGCTTCTACTTGGGTGTAGTTGTGGAGGGTGAGAAACCGGGCTGCTGCTTCTTCTAACCTCTCCCAAGTTTCGTTCGGTGAACGAAAGAAAAAATGGCGAGTTTCGTTCAGTGAACGAAGAAAATAAAGAACATTGCCAGATATGGGTTTTGAGTACGTGCACGGGTTTCCTTATGCCAGATCTACACGACTGCGTAAATTGGCACAGTTCTTTCGATATATACACGGAGGTGATACGCTACAAAAGCCATCATCAGCGATATATTGAATTGCTGGACGAACTTGGACAAAATCTTCAAATCCTTCAACGGATAAGAATTAGTAATTTGTCCAGGCTACCAAACAATCTACTTGAGTTGGCCAAAGACTACGATGTGAAAATAAAAAAAAATCCGTGCGAGGATGTGTTTTAGAATAAGAAAACTTAACAGAGCAATTGTAGACTTATCCAAATGCAAAACAAAAATACAACAAAATTAAAACATAATTAAAAAATCTTCCATTTATTTGATGCACAATAATCTTCACAAATTGTTGTTTCATATAGTTTAAGTTAAATGTAAGATATCCATTTAGCACTCCGACTTTCTTTTATTCTTGATTTGTTCGCAATAAATTTAAATTCAATTAAAGTAAATTTAATTTAACAATATTCAATTATTTAAACAAATTGTATGTTTTTATTATTCGCGCATGAAAAATCCATTCATCCACATGGAACAAACGAAACTATTTCTTTTGCTCTCAGATTTTTTAATCTCGCGTGACGTCAGCCAAATAAACACAAAAAGAAGTTTAAACTTTTTTAATATGATTAATGGTTTTATCCTACCAAGATGCAAAAATATCAGTTACCCCGGTTATATGAGTGAATTGGGGAATCGAATCGATTCCGAATTGAGATTTCGATTCAGGTATATGGCATTGCGGGATCGGAAGATTGAATTAAAATGGAATCGAAGTGACAATTTGAGTTTACAGAATAAACAACAACAGCGAAAACGGAAACCCTCTGAACAAAAAAAAACACTATTTGTGAACACAGCCAACAAGAACCAGGTGTGAAATCGATTCTTCAATTCCTCGATTCAGGTATATAAATATATTTTCAATTCGATCCAGCTCGTTTAGTGGGATTGGATCGAGTAATCCGATTTTAATCAGATTTCGGTCTCCATTTCCGATACTGAGAGCATGCTCTAGATTCCTCGCTAAAGGAGACCGCATGTTACACAATGTTTCCGGGGGAATTGGTTGAAAAAATGACAACTGTGCTTAGTGATAAAAGTTGGTACCACTGTTAATTAGCAAGATGACATTTTAGAAAACAGCTGTTAATGGCGTCATTCTTCTAAACAAAGAATTGTTCAATAGAAGTTATTTTTGTAGATAAAAAAAATCAAGACATTAATCGACCAAAAATATCGTTCGGCAATATAAATTTAAATCTGTTCAATGCCCAACCCAACCACCACCAACTACAACTATGTATATACAAAAAATATACATATAAAAGGTTATCTGCAAAGGGAGGGCAAAAATCAACCACCGACCCCAAATATGGGAATTTCTGTACCAATTTAGGTGGCTTGCTATAACGATAACCTTGAAAATTGTTAATCACAGATATTTTGTGACAATTTTCCAGTCAGAAATTGAGAGAACCCGCAAAAGTGATCCGGTCAAACCAGATGCCAGCAGTGATAAAAACGAATAGATGGCCAAAAGGATGTTGAAAGTGACACTGTTGGATCTTTACCTCCAACAGAATCTAGGAATTAAAAATCCTAATCGGATGGCGAAGACGATGACAAATGGCTCTGAGTATGAATATGACAATATAGAAAACGAAATCCCCGACACACGAGGTTAAAAACCAAAAACGAAACGCAACAGCAAATTATTTGCACAAAACAGAAAACTACCTACATATACATATCTCGTTTTCAAATTATGATAGTTACATTACGAACCAAACGATACATAATATAACCGTTTGGACCTAGTGTATCTAAAATAGGGAACACTGTCATTCCCTGCTCGGCAGTGTAGACGACAATTTAAAAATGTTTAGAACACTGTTTTAGAAAGTGATCGAAACGTGGACGTTTCATAAAAGGCCATCCGGTCTGATATGTCCAACCGGGATAACCCAGAACTCCTTTCGTTTTTAGAGCTAAAGTGCATGGCGGTTGGATGTATGATTACTTTAAGGTATCAGGAAGGAACTTGTCCCGTGATAGTGCTGGTATCATTTTCTGGTAGTTGTTTATCGACTTCCACATTCGCTTGAGATATTGTTGAGCTGCTGGCTCTTTGCTAAGTTCATCCTCGATGACTTTTCCTTCTACATCGTATTCCTGCTTTTCAAATTGGTATATACCCCAAACAGCCAATGAAAAGCACCGAAAGCTGCAAATCTTTAAAAGAAACAATTAGTAATTTTTTTAAACAGATAAAATTGGATGATACGAGTATGTTAGAAATGAACAAATGAGATTTGAGGGATTGAATGTCATAATTATAAACTGCCTAGCTTTTTTCTGGATCCGTGTGCGAATAGGTTGGTGCTGGAAAATCATCACGTTCAATCTTTGGCTTCTCACCTGGTGGTGGTTTCTTGGTAGCCGGATAATATGACAGCTCAATTGGCTCTTCGTTATTCATGCCAGGGCCCTTAGGACGTGGAGTTTCTGAACGCATTGTATCAACAAGCACTTTCATAGCACTTCGATTGCGTGAATGAGGTCCAGATGGTGGACAACTGCCAGAACTGGTATACGATGACGGTCGGTGAAAGTGTGGTGACTATGGAGTCTTGTCATACGGATCAATTGGTTTTCGCAAGTAATGCGGCTGATCGGTTAAGTAACTATATGTATATATGCGAGAAATATCATCACATCCAGACCGACCGCAGTCTCAGAATTAAACTGGGACTAACTATACGTTAGTGCTTTCGGCTAGAAGAGTATACAGAACCGTTAATACTCGCTGTTCTCGAACGCAAAACCATCTCACTGAGTGCACTTGGTACTGATGCGATCACACTTAGTGTCTGTAAAATGTAAAATTGCCATTGGTTTCACTGTTCAGTATAATGCCGGATTGTGAGGGTCCTGGTCTGCAGCGAGGATGCAATATTGCATGCATTACCCTGTAAGTACATTTCCTCACAGTCGCCAAAGAGATCACCAGATTTAGCGCATCGGGCACAAGTTGGGTGGAAGTGATGATTGTCGCCTGCCTGCAGCACCTTTCCACTGACGAAGCGTGACAGTAAGCACACTTAACGCCAAATGATTTTTGATAGCACTTTTCAAAATTTGCTGCTTCGGTATTGATGTCGGAGTGACACAACTTTAGGTTCGTTCGTTGAACTTTACCAATGCTCGACCCAGGTTTTATTGACAACCCCAAGAGTTGTCAAAAAACCTGGGTTTTTCGGTTTTTAAAAAAACACTTGAGTGCCATTAAATTTATGTTGCAGAAAATCAAGTTATGTCATTTAATAATTGAATCTTGAATGTGTAGATATAAGCTCATTTTGTCCTTGTAGCAGTTCTACAACCTTTTTCATGTACCCAGGAAGCTTCTCCGATATATGCTTTGTGCTAAGTCACAGATATCTACAAACTGAGCTGATTTACGTCCATAAGGTGGTAGAGGCTGCCACATATTTCACAACAAATTTATAAGTTTTCCCTTTCTGTTACTGTACTAGCTAGCGAATTGAAATCATAAATGGAATAAATGAAGGAATATTTTTACGCAAATGTATAGCAAACGATAGAGCACAGGAACAATTGGTGCAAAAATGTACATACTGCAAAGTTTTGAAAGTAATTTAGTCTGATGTGATTTCATTCTCCTCGTATTTATCACGATCTTGACACGCTTTGGACGAGGATACAAATTGCTTGTTAGAATCTTGTTTTGCTTGGTTGTTATTACAGAAGGCAGCTTGCAATACTTTGTGAATGATTGATGAGACGCCATCGTGTAGTTGGAAACAGGCAATTTGAACAAGCGACCGAGTAACATCCCCTGAACCACGCAGAACTTTTGCCAGTGTGGCTAATTTTGTGACAAGTGAGAATATATTTAGTTAACACCACAAGAGCATCATATGGCAGAATCGGTCGAATACCCTTCCAATATGCTAAACAAATTTAAAATAAATTGCGATAGTCAAAATAATATTTCCAAGCCACTTTTACCTTTGAATTTTGCAATGATAATTAACTGACACGTCAAAAGTTTCAATACATTTTATCGTTAACTTAATGAAAAATAATTTGGTAGCCCAATTTTTATCCTCTCCAAAATCTAAGCCCCGAGAATTCTCTGGGTTTAAGTTAAGAACCCCCGGGGATTAGTTGTTGGATTTAGCATGCGATTTGTTAATCCCATTTTCCCGGGGCTTAGAAAAAAAAGCGTACAATTAAGCTTGGAAACCTTCGTACGTTTCACCCAACCATCACCATTTGTTTACATTGTTATATTTATTATATTAGATATATAAATTATCAACAAGTTTTTGTCAATTATTATATTCAACTCAAAGGTAATTATCTTCAGCAAATTATTTTCCATTGAAAACTGTTTGCAATTGCGCATCAAGTGAAAAACTTGCAAAAGATTCAGATCTTCAGCGGATGTCAAAGCACATTTTATGTATCGGATATGGCCAATTGTTACAAAAATAACCATGTGGGATGATAAGTTTACTGAATAAATAACTGTCTTACGCCTTGTTCGAAATAAAAAATAATCGATGATTGCGGATCTCATCACAACTGATTTTATTTAGGCATGTATGCAAAAAAGAATTATGAATTACAGATTTCTCTTTATTTCATATGTATGTATGTCATTCTCTTGTCAATGAGATCATCCAAAACTATGTCCGCTATTGTTGGGGATAGCGGGTTGCCCATAGGCATACCAAACGTCTGATTATAAAATGTGTTGTTAAATTGAAAATAATTATTTTCCCTTAGACAAAATTCCAAAAGTTTCAGAATTTGCCGTTTCGGTATTTTGGTTTGGTCTTGTAATTGATCCCATTTTTCAGTATTATCTTAATTGCCAGATAGGTCGGAATGTTTGTGAATAATGATATCACGTCAAAGGATAAATTTCTAAATTTCGTCTCAACCCACCAACTCAGTCAACAAATTAATACTGCCAGAAACCTCATTAATAAAACCCTTGA
Organism: Philhelius pedissequus; assembly: GCA_910595825.1. Classification (NCBI taxonomy): domain Eukaryota; kingdom Metazoa; phylum Arthropoda; class Insecta; order Diptera; family Syrphidae; genus Philhelius; species Philhelius pedissequus. The sequence goes on along the minus strand of OU343160.1, from coordinate 246,419,784 downwards.
ACTCAAAGAAAGACAACACGCATGATGTTATTGGGGACGTTCACTCAATTATTCTCAGCAATATGGAATAACTTTCTGTTGTTGTAATGCCTGCAAAACCACAACTGATGAACAAACAGCTGCTCTCATGAAAGCTATATTCAGTTATTCCAAATTTTTTGGGATAACTGAATATAGCTTTCATGAGAGCAGCTGTTTGTTCATCAGTTGTGGTTTTGCAGGCATTACAACAACAGAAAGTTATTCCATATTGCTGAGAATAATTGAGTGAACGTCCCCAATAACATCATACGTGTTGTCTTTCTTTGAGTTCAAGGGTTTTATTAATGAGGTTTCTGGCAGTATTAATTTTTTGACTGAGTTGGTGGGTTGAGACGAAATTTAGAAATTTATCCTTTGACGTGATATCATTATTCACAAACATTTCGACCTATCTGGCAATTAAGATAATACTGAAAAATGGGATCAATTACAAGACCAAACCAAAATACCGAAACGGCAAATTCTGAAACTTTTGGAATTTTGTCTAAGGGAAAATAATTATTTTCAATTTAACAACACATTTTATAATCAGACGTTTGGTATGCCTATGGGCAACCCGCTATCCCCAACAATAGCGGACATATTTTTGGATGATCTCATTGACAAGAGAATGACATACATACATATGAAATAAAGAGAAATCTGTAATTCATAATTCTTTTTTGCATACATGCCTAAATAAAATCAGTTGTGATGAGATCCGCAATTATCGATTATTTTTTATTTCGAACAAGACGTAAGACAGTTATTTATTCAGTAAACTTATCATCCCACATGGTTATTTTTGTAACAATTGGCCATATCCGATACATAAAATGTGCTTTGACATCCGCTGAAGATCTGAATCTTTTGCAAGTTTTTCAATTGATGCGCAATTGCAAACAGTTTTCAATGGAAACTAATTTGCTGAAGATAATTACCTTTGAGTTGAATATAATAATTGACAAAAACTTGTTGATAATTTATATATCTAATATAATAAATATAACAATGTAAACAAATGGTGATGGTTGGGTGAAACGTACGAAGGTTTCCAAGCTTAATTGTACGCTTTTTTTTCTAAGCCCCGGGAAAATTGGACGAAAAAACGATGAGTGGGATTAACAAATTGCATGCTAAATCCAACAACTAATCCCCGGGGGTTCTTAACTTAAACCCAGAGAATTCTCGGGGCTTAGATTTTGGAGAGGATAAAAATTGGGCTACCAAATTATTTTTCATTAAGTTAACGATAAAATGTATTGAAACTTTTGACATGTCAGTTAATTATCAATTTTGTGAATTGCAAAATTCAAAGGTAAAAGTGGCTTGGAAATATTATTTTGACTATCGCAATTTATTTTAAATTTTAAATTTGTTACTGGCTAAAGTTCTGCGTGGTTCAGGGGATGTTACTCGGTCGCTTGTTCAAATTGCCTGTTTCCAACTACACGATGGCGTCTCATCAATCATTCACAAAGTATTGCAAGCTGCCTTCTGTAATAACAACCAAGCAAAACAAGATTCTAACAAGCAATTTGTATCCTCGTCCAAAGCGTGTCAAGATCGTGATAAATACGAGGAGAATGAAATCACATCAGACTAAATTACTTTCAAAACTTTGCGGTATGTACATTTTTGCACCAATTGTTCCTGTGCTCTATCGTTTGCTATACATTTGCGTAAAAATATTCCTTCATTTATTCCATTTATGATTTCAATTCGCTAGCTAGTACAGTAGCAGAAAGGGAAAACTTATAAATTTGTTGTGAAATATGTGGCAGCCTCTACCACCTTATGGACGTAAATCAGCTCAGTTTGTAGATATCTGTGACTTAGCACAAAGCATATATCGGAGAAGCTTCCTGGGTATATGAAAAAGGTTGTAGAACTGCTACAAGGACAAAATGTGCTTATATCTACACATTCAAGATTCAATTATTAAATGACATAACTTGATTTTCTGCAACATAAATTTAATGGCACTCGGGTGTTTTTTTAAAAACCGAAAAACCCAGGTTTTTTGACAACTCTTGGGGTTGTCAATAAAACCTGGGTCGAGCATTGGTAAAGTTCAACGAACGAACCTAAAGTTGTGTCACTCCGACATCAATACCGAAGCAGCAAATTTTGAAAAGTGCTATCAAAAATCATTTGGCGTTAAGTGTGCTTACTGTCACGCTTCGTCAGTGGAAAGGTGCTGCTGGCAGGCGACAATCATCACTTCCACCCAACTTGTGCCCGATGCGCTAAATCTGGTGATCTCTTTGGCGACTGTGAGGAAATGTACTTACAGGGTAATGCATGCAATATTGCATCCTCGCTGCAGACCAGGACCCTCACAATCCGGCATTATACTGAACAGTGAAACCAATGGCAATTTTACATTTTACAGACACTAAGTGTGATCGCATCAGTACCAAGTGCACTCAGTGAGATGGTTTTGCGTTCGAGAACAGCGAGTATTAACGGTTCTGTATACTCTTCTAGCCGAAAGCACTAACGTATAGTTAGTCCCAGTTTAATTCTGAGACTGCGGTCGGTCTGGATGTGATGATATTTCTCGCATATATACATATAGTTACTTGACCGATCAGCCGCATTACTTGCGAAAACCAATTGATCCGTATGACAAGACTCCATAGTCACCACACTTTCACCGACCGTCATCGTATACCAGTTCTGGCAGTTGTCCACCATCTGGACCTCATTCACGCAATCGAAGTGCTATGAAAGTGCTTGTTGATACAATGCGTTCAGAAACTCCACGTCCTAAGGGCCCTGGCATGAATAACGAAGAACCAATTGAGCTGTCATATTATCCGGCTACCAAGAAACCACCACCAGGTGAGAAGCCAAAGATTGAACGTGATGATTTTCCAGCACCAACCTATTCGCACACGGATCCAGAAAAAAGCTAGGCAGTTTATAATTATGACATTCAATCCCTCAAATCTCATTTGTTCATTTCTAACATACTCGTATCATCCAATTTTATCTGTTTAAAAAAAATTACTAATTGTTTCTTTTAAAGATTTGCAGCTTTCGGTGCTTTTCATTGGCTGTTTGGGGTATATACCAATTTGAAAAGCAGGAATACGATGTAGAAGGAAAAGTCATCGAGGATGAACTTAGCAAAGAGCCAGCAGCTCAACAATATCTCAAGCGAATGTGGAAGTCGATAAACAACTACCAGAAAATGATACCAGCACTATCACGGGACAAGTTCCTTCCTGATACCTTAAAGTAATCATACATCCAACCGCCATGCACTTTAGCTCTAAAAACGAAAGGAGTTCTGGGTTATCCCGGTTGGACATATCAGACCGGATGGCCTTTTATGAAACGTCCACGTTTCGATCACTTTCTAAAACAGTGTTCTAAACATTTTTAAATTGTCGTCTACACTGCCGAGCAGGGAATGACAGTGTTCCCTATTTTAGATACACTAGGTCCAAACGGTTATATTATGTATCGTTTGGTTCGTAATGTAACTATCATAATTTGAAAACGAGATATGTATATGTAGGTAGTTTTCTGTTTTGTGCAAATAATTTGCTGTTGCGTTTCGTTTTTGGTTTTTAACCTCGTGTGTCGGGGATTTCGTTTTCTATATTGTCATATTCATACTCAGAGCCATTTGTCATCGTCTTCGCCATCCGATTAGGATTTTTGGTTCCTAGATTCTGTTGGAGGTAAAGATCCAACAGTGTCACTTTCAACATCCTTTTGGCCATCTATTCGTTTTTATCACTGCTGGCATCTGGTTTGACCGGATCACTTTTGCGGGTTCTCTCAATTTCTGACTGGAAAATTGTCACAAAATATCTGTGATTAACAATTTTCAAGGTTATCGTTATAGCAAGCCACCTAAATTGGTACAGAAATTCCCATATTTGGGGTCGGTGGTTGATTTTTGCCCTCCCTTTGCAGATAACCTTTTATATGTATATTTTTTGTATATACATAGTTGTAGTTGGTGGTGGTTGGGTTGGGCATTGAACAGATTTAAATTTATATTGCCGAACGATATTTTTGGTCGATTAATGTCTTGATTTTTTTTTATCTACAAAAATAACTTCTATTGAACAATTCTTTGTTTAGAAGAATGACGCCATTAACAGCTGTTTTCTAAAATGTCATCTTGCTAATTAACAGTGGTACCAACTTTTATCACTAAGCACAGTTGTCATTTTTTCAACCAATTCCCCCGGAAACATTGTGTAACATGCGGTCTCCTTTAGCGAGGAATCTAGAGCATGCTCTCAGTATCGGAAATGGAGACCGAAATCTGATTAAAATCGGATTACTCGATCCAATCCCACTAAACGAGCTGGATCGAATTGAAAATATATTTATATACCTGAATCGAGGAAATGAAGAATCGATTTCACACCTGGTTCTGTTGGCTGTGTTCACAAATAGTGTTTTTTTTTGTTCAGAGGGTTTCCGTTTTCGCTGTTGTTGTTTATTCTGTAAACTCAAATTGTCACTTCGATTCCATTTTAATTCAATCTTCCGATCCCGCAATGCCATATACCTGAATCGAAATCTCAATTCGGAATCGATTCGATTCCCCAATTCACTCATATAACCGGGGTAACTGATATTTTTGCATCTGGGTAGGATAAAACCATTAATCATATTAAAAAAGTTTAAACTTCTTTTTGTGTTTATTTGGCTGACGTCACGCGAGATTAAAAAATCTGAGAGCAAAAGAAATAGTTTCGTTTGTTCCATGTGGATGAATGGATTTTTCATGCGCGAATAATAAAAACATACAATTTGTTTAAATAATTGAATATTGTTAAATTAAATTTACTTTAATTGAATTTAAATTTATTGCGAACAAATCAAGAATAAAAGAAAGTCGGAGTGCTAAATGGATATCGTACATTTAACTTAAACTATGTGAAACAACAATTTGTGAAGATTATTGTGCATCAAATAAATGGAAGATTTTTTAATTATGTTTTAATTTTGTTGTATTTTTGTTTTGCATTTGGATAAGTCTACAATTGCTCTGTTAAGTTTTCTTATTCTAAAACACATCCTCGCACGGATTTTTTTTTATTTTCACATCGTAGTCTTTGGCCAACTCAAGTAGATTGTTTGGTAGCCTGGACAAATTACTAATTCTTATCCGTTGAAGGATTTGAAGATTTTGTCCAAGTTCGTCCAGCAATTCAATATATCGCTGATGATGGCTTTTGTAGCGTATCACCTCCGTGTATACATCGAAAGAACTGTGCCAATTTACGCAGTCGTGTAGATCTGGCATAAGGAAACCCGTGCACGTACTCAAAACCCATATCTGGCAATGTTCTTTATTTTCTTCGTTCACTGAACGAAACTCGCCATTTTTTCTTTCGTTCACCGAACGAAACTTGGGAGAGGTTAGAAGAAGCAGCAGCCCGGTTTCTCACCCTCCACAACTACACCCAAGTAGAAGCCATCGAGATCGTGTGGCCAAAGATATCCGAGGGTCGCCTACGCGGATTGTGTTTCTACGTTACCTCAGGAAAACCACGAATCGATTTCCTCGATTTCGTGTGGGCCTCGGGGACGTAATCAAATACCCGTAATCCGTTTAGTTCCGTGCAACACATCGGCAGGCTGCTCTCCGTTGTCACGCCCGGCGCCGCCAACTCAGTCAAAAAATTAATACTGCCAGAAACCTCATTAATAAAACCCTTGAACTCAAAGAAAGACAACACGCATGATGTTATTGGGGACGTTCACTCAATTATTCTCAGCAATATGGAATAACTTTCTGTTGTTGTAATGCCTGCAAAACCACAACTGATGAACAAACAGCTGCTCTCATGAAAGCTATATTCAGTTATCCCAAAAAATTTGGAATAACTAGCTATCCGAGAACAAATGTATAGAACCAGCTGACTGCTAAATTCATTGATACGCATTTTGCTTTAATTTTTTGACAGCTTTCAGCTAACCTATCTGATTCTGCCACAGATATACTCCGATGGCTTCGTATCCGAGAATAAATGGGTGAACTCCCGTATTTATGAGATCAGTTGGAAAGGGAAACAAGCAGAAAACTGCAATTTGGTTTGCATAGGCACCACAAAGCGAAAACTAGGTATAAGGATGACAGAACATAAGAGAGACATCAAAAACAGAAGAGAAACAACTGGAATATCCCAATACATGCTACACACTGCACATGAATTAGACTTCGACAACGTCAAAATTGTGGACAAGGAGTGAAGTACAGGGACGAGGTATAGATTGGAGAGCCTACGAATTCAAAGAAAGAGAACAACATCAATGAACCTAAAAAAAGACATTGACGGAACAAATTCTATATACGATATTGCCATACTGTGATATTTATGTTTTGTGTTAGTTTAGTTTTTGATAAATGTGAATTTAAAAATCGTTCTTATTTATTTATTTATAAAATTATTAAACTGTGAAACCAAAGATGTTAGATGTAGGGACGTGCAATTTAAAAAACTTAAATATGCTATAAAATTAAACTAGGTTTTTAAATAATTGTAAAAATTAATTTCTTGTCATATTTCGTTTGTAGCCTTTTTTTTCTTCTAAAAATCATGAACTAAAAAATTGTATTATATATATTTTGTTTTATATATATACATATGTAGTACAATAAACGACCCCTGAAGATGCTGAGAAACACCAGCGAAACGTCGGGATAGAATTTATGTACGTGTTTTCATTTACATAGTCAGACAGAATTTGCCAAAAAAGCACAATCAACGAAATTTGTATTAACAACTATTAAATTAAAAAAAAATTGGTCACATAGATAATCTCAGAATTACAGAGTTGAGTAGGGTACACACTCATTTCGCTGGAATGATGGAAAAAATGATAGTGTGTTGATGTAAATGATAAATGATGTGAGAAATAATGAAGATCAAAATTTTTCGTGGGTATGGCTGGAATGATGGAATGAAATGATAGTGTGTAGGAAACAATCGGCATGTATCATTTTTGTTTGCTTTTTGTCATGTTCGCTGACATTTTTTGTGCGTGTTTATTATCAGTTTTGTATTTATTTGTTTTTTTTTTGCTACCGGTTTCGGTCAAATAATGGCACCAAGGAGACAAACATTTTTTTCACGAATTTATTACTTGTTATCACAATAACAACGTTCTTTGGGACACAACGTCCAAAGAATATTTTCAGAACAAATCAAAAAAAGATGAGGCATACAATGAACTTTTACAAATCTTCCAAAAGGAAACAAAAGACGGAACATTGGTTGATGTAAAAAGAAAAATTAATTCGCTCCGTTCAACATACAGGTAAGAACTAAAGAAACTTAAACAATCGGAGTCGTTAGGAGCTGGTGTAGACGACATTTATATTCCGACCGTGTGGTGGTTTGATCTTATGAATTTTTTAAAACATCTAGAGAAACCAGTGGAATCGGTTTCATCAATAACAGATAACTTATGCACTGAAAATGAAAACGCAAGTGTAAGGTGCTTATTTTACTATTTTGAGATAGTGTACAAGCTTATTATGCGTTATATTTTCTTTTAGGATCTTGATGTCTCGTTTAGCCGCCCTCTAAAAAAAACCAAAACCAATGATTAGTTGTCTGCGGCATGCGACTATTTAACAAAACCCAAGCCAGAGACAGATTTTTTTCCCGTGGGTAGGTGTAAAACCTTTAAAAAAGCTCTATGAGGACCGAAAAACGCGTGCTCATAGGAGTGTGAGATTCTTACTGCACTAAAAACACCTCCTCCTCCCGATTGCAACTAAGTTGAAACTTATCTAGCAATTTATTTTTTAACGAATTTATTTAACGTGTTGCAGGTAACTATCCGGTGATAGTTCCTGCTTATACCGCGAGTTTAAAGCGGATTCTCGTTTAGTGCACCAGATCGGAAGGCTTTTTCCTTCGCAGGCGGCGGGCGTACTAAATTCGTCCCATCGATAATTTCGATTATTGTACTATTGCAGTGTTTTAATAGCCGTTTTCTATGATTTCGGGCAAAATTTCTTATTTCATCGCGAACCGTGGAAGTCCCGAGATCTCTGTGGAGATCTTCATTTCTAATGTACCAAAGTGTGCTTACAAATGATCTTAGGAGTTTATTTTCAAATGTTTGTAAGGTATTTAAATTAGAATCTCGGGTACAACCCCAGAGTTGTATTCCGTAAGTCCAGACAGGCTTAAGCACCTGCCTGTACAAAATTAGCTTATTTTCGATACTGAGCTTAGAGTGTTTCCCGAGCAACCAGTACATATCTCTCAGTTTATTATTTAACTCTACGCATTTCTTTTTAACATGCGCTCTCCATTTTAATTTCGCGTCGGAACTTGAACCGTATTAACAAATACCGGTAATCTATTAATTTTCTTATACGTAAAATCTACATGGACAGATTTTACTTCGTTGAGCGATATCCGCCATGTTTTTGTCCAATCATTGACATTATTCAGAGCTTTTTGTAATTTTGTCGTAGAATCATTTATCGTTTGGCCCACTGCTAATATTGCAGGATCGTCAGCAAACGTGGCTACGATAGTGTCTTCTGTTTGAGGTATATCACGTATAAATAAAAGGTACAATATTGGACCTAAAACACTTCCCAGTGGTACCCCACCCACTATTTCTTTGAGATCCGAGTAATCGTTTCCATGTCTTACTCTAAAAAGTCTATTTTCTAGAGATGCTTTTAGAAGCGTATAAAGTGCTTTAGGCAGAATTTGTGTTTATTTAAAATTAAGGCCTTCGTGCCACACCTTATCAAAAACTTTCGACGCGTCTAGGAAGACCGCCGAACAAATTTTCTTTTCTTCAAGTTTTTTCTCAATTACGTCAGTGATCCTATGCATTTGGTCAATTGTCGAATGCTTGCTTCTAAATCCGAACTGATGTACAGGTATTAGGCCCTTTTCTTCTATTATTGGCTGCATGCGCAGAAGTAATATTCTTTCAGAGACCGTAGATATTACGGGCAGAAGCGAAATATGTCTATAAGATTTCTTATCATGTGATGGTTTTCCTGGTTTGAGAATCATTATATCTTCCGCAACTTTCCATTGGCTCGGAACGTGCTTTAGCCTTAGAGTACCATTTATTATATTTATAAAGAAGATTAATTAGCCCTTTGCGAGGAAGCATTTTGAGAACTTCGGCCGTAATTAGGTCGTATCCCGGAGCTTTCTTATACTTAAGCTTTCTTATTTCTCTACTTAATTCGGCAAGGGTAACATTTCTTGTAATGTAATTTTCGGTTAAGTTAGAACTTATATTTAAATTTTCGTTGAGTACTTGCCCATCAAAAGGTTCAAATGTGTTCTCCAGGTAATCCGCGAAAACTTTTGCTTTCTCTTTGTCGCTTTTTGCCCATTCGTTTTAATCATTCTTAGTCGGAGGCGGTGAGAGCTTTGGTTTCTTCGTTACTTTACCAGCTTTCCAGAGTGAGTAGTTGGATTCCTATCCTGCTGTTAAGCTTTCAAGATAATTTCCAACTTCAGAATTCTTGAGTTCTGCTATCGTCTTTTGTAGTAAATTACACAAGCGATTTAAATGTACTTTGTGTTGAGGAGCTCGAGTTTGCTGTCATTTCTTACGTGCTTTTCGTATCTCTTTTACTAAATCTTTTATTTCCTGCGGATATTTTAGGTTTTTAAAGCGCGGCATTTCTGTTTGGTACGGGGTGTTTTTCAAGGCGGCTTGTTGTACGATATTGACGAAGTTATGTATGCGTCTACAAGTTCGAGAGGCGTTTGTAGTGATAGGCTTAATTCAACGTTATCCTCTATATCTTTCTTAAAATCTTCCCAGTTGGTTTTCCCATTGGTTAACGAGGGTGGTTTTTCATTTTTAACAAGATTTTCGCTCATAGTGAGAATAACAGCAGAATGATCTGAGAAAAGATCAAAGCTTTCTGTTATGCTAATTTTATTTGAGGGTGTTCCCTTGACCACAAAAAAATCAATAAGGTCAGGTATTTTCGATGGATCAGTGGGCCAGTAAGTCGGGTTGCCAGTCGAATGAAAATCGCAATTATTTTGCGTGGTATTCTAAATATCCATTGATCTTACTATTTGATTGATTCTTGACATGCGTTTCCGATACCAAACAAATATCAATATCTTTCTCATGCATAAACATTTCTAGTTCTCCAAGTTTTTGCCATAATCCGTTGGCATTCCAAGTAATTATTTTGAGCTTTTCCATCTTGTTTTTCTTTTCGTAGGGCGTTTTGGCCGAAAACTGTTTTCGAGTTTAGTTAGACTATCAAATATAAGTTTATTTGTACCACATTGCTCCTCAATTTTCGAAAGGATTATGTTTAAGACGTTCGTGAGTGGATCACTAGCAGTATCTTTTTGTAAAGGTATGTTCTTAGCCGTTGTTTGGGCATATGTGTTTACATTACCTTTCTTTGGTGTGTGCTCTGGTTGTGTTGATTGATCTTTTGCTTTGGGTATTTGGGCATTTAACCTCTTAGGGGTCTTAAGAACTTGCTTTTCTACTTGGCTTGGTGGTTTTCTTTGTGACTGCGTAAATTTTGGTCGCAGTTCTTCTAATTCTTTTGCTACTTCACAGCCTCTATAGTTGGCCGGATGACTTTTATTACAATTTATGCACGTTGCTGCACTTTTGCTATCTGAGCTGCAGTCTTTAGTAAGATGATTTCCGGCGCACTTAACACACCTAGGTTCTTCTTTGCAATAAGTTTGCATGTGATTGAATTCTTGACAGCGGTTACACTGCGGAATTAATTCTTGAACTCTTTCTTAAAGGTTTGATCTTAACAACAATATTGAGGATTGTTTTAATTTTGTAAATATCTTCTATTTTCTCTGCCTTATCAAAAGTAAGAATAAATAGTGGAAGAGCACGCTGTACCACATTTGTTTCGCTATCTTTTTTTGTTTCTCTTTTGACGATGTTCACAGGATCTAAGATCTTATAGTTCCTCTTTAGATCGTTAATAAAATCGTCTTTTGAACATGATGGGTGCAAACCTCTCGCTACAAACACGTAAAGGTCTTTCCGACTTATTCGCATAAGTGTACCATTCCACATTTTCTTCGTTTAGTTTTCGCGACAGGAGACGATAACTTTCAGGATCTTTCATGCAAACTTTCCATTTGGTTGTTATTATATTACCATCTTTTGGTGTTGCAATTTTTTCAGGAAAACAGGCGCCATCAAGTGAGGATCCAACCTTGCGTTTTTTACTCGGCCTTTTGTTTGAGGACTTATCTGTTTCGCGGGCTATCTCTTCTTCATCAGTCTCATAAATGACATTTTTCGCTTGCGATGAACCAGCATTCGAGTCATTGTGGTGTTTATTGTTCGGCACCTCATTTTCCTTACGAAGAAGATCAACTTCTTTCTTTAACTCCTGATAAATGTTTACTACTTCATCAAGTTTTTGACGAAGTTCATTATTATCTTTCTCAAGAATTTCTGTTTTCATTGAGTTCTTTTTTACTCGCGCAACTGGCGTTACCGGCGAACTCTTCTTACCGTTGTCACTCGATAGGGATGGAGGTGATCGAGCAACCCTTGCTTTTTAAAGAAGGGATTTATTAAATGCAATAATTGGCTCTCCCCAGAATCCGTAGAGCCGACCTCCGAAGAGGTTGGATTTTTAGTGAACCTGTGCCAATGTTCTGCAACTCAGGCGATAATTTATCGCATCGTTAAAAAATGAAACACTCCGTTCCCCATTTATCGCCTCTAGGGAAAAATGTGTTTCTGCAATTAGATGCGATACCTTAAATCTTCCATTTTGTTTGGATGGAATTTTCCAATGGAAGGCGATAAATTCAAATGTCATTTTGGCATTTCAAAAACAAAGCAACCAATTTTTCATTTTGGTTTGATATTTATTTGTCTAATGTTGATAAAATTTTAAGCAATTTTCGTTCAATGCATTTTGTAGAAGTATAAAATAAATCCTAGCTACATAATTATACTATAGGTACATATGTAGATTTTTTATTGAATCTTACTGCCATCTTATTTCCTAACTAATCATTTGTTATATTTACAGAACATTTAATAAAAAAACTAACTGATGGTCTTGTTAATGGTGATGTTGGTGATTTCGGTTTAGTAGCGAAAGTTCCTCACTAAGAAAACATTGCTGTTGCCGACAAGAAAATGCCAAGAGCGAATTGAATCTCTAACCAAAATTTCCAAGGTATAAATTGCATTTACAAGCGGCCCTACCCAGATCCAGAGTGTTCAATTGAAGAAGTTATGTTGCAATGCGCCTTCTGCGAAGATTGCACGACGTGCACGAGTAACGTGATACTGCCCGGTCGACGAAATACCTTGAAGCTCGTTTGCTTATATGCTGGCTGTCATAACGAGTTTTGTCTCCGTTAATTGACAAATACTAGAAATACCTACACAAAAATGATAAAAAAATTTAAATATATTATTTTCCCAGCTAAAAGATAACTTACTTATGAGCTATAGTCCAGATTGAGAAAATGCAGATTGCAACACAATTTGAAGAGTAAATGTTTCGTCTCTTAAGATGGCCACAGCAAGTCTTTGTAAAATAATAGCAAATGTAAACAACGGAATCTAAATAAAAATATATGTTAACAAAATAGAAAATAAAACATTCAATGTACACAAATCGTATCTTGTACAATACGTCTTGCTTTGAGTTCATTCCTGTTTGCTCCTTTTTATTTTTTATCTCACTAGCTATTTTACTAGTGATAAAATTTGACCTTTAAATCGAAAAAGTTAACGATTTGCAAAGATACAGAAAACCATTTTATCGCATTTTTCCAGTATTTCAGTCAGGTTTGTTTCAGTCGATAAAGTTAACGATTGTCAAACGATGCAGAAACACGATGAGGCGATAAATTGATTTTTGTTCCAATTCTCACCGTTTCTCGACTATTTTTATCGATTCGAGTGTGACAGAACAGGGGCACTGGATTGCCACCTGGGGTAATGTATCTATTTGTTTTACTTATTGCATATTTATGTATACGTTTACTCTCAGTATACGGAGGTTGGATTTAAGTCGCCTCTTACGACAGGCATGCCTTACCTCGGGTATATTCTTTTTTGTTCCCCTACCCGAAGGGGTATAATTGTACTTGTAGTGGAGAAACAAATGAATGACATATTTTTTGAAGCTCAAATGGACGAACTACAGACTCCAGTTGCAGATCAAATGAGAACACAAATACGAACACAAAGAATGTGTATGCCTTTGATGTCATCTTTTTCATCTACACGTCCCCTAAGTAGTACATCTAACGAATCTGCAATGTCATCGGTTCAACGTCCATCATGTTCACAATCACCATTTTCATTTTCATCAAATAAAGAATTTGTTTGAGGAACTACTACGAGAGTTACAATTTAGTATTTGAATGAAATTGTTTTAGAAAATAAATGTTAATCATAAACGTACATAAAATATACCTTTTCATACTTTATTATAATATTATTCTTTAATAAAAACTTTGATTTTCAAAAAATTCTTTTGCCAATGGACTTGCCCAATTGTGTTAAAATAATCGGAGTATTTGTCACGGATTTGTTTGGCAGTTTCATAATTGTTGTGACTTTTAAAGTTCCATAATGGTTCAAGAATTGCCCTGTCTTGTCCACTTACAATAGTTCACTCTTGAATATTTTCGTAAGCCAAGACAGACTTTGAAACATTGTCTCTTATTGTTTTTCATTAAAAAGTTGTGTAGATAGCAGCATGTCATTGTCACCAGTGTATCTTTTTCAACATTCGTTGGCACCAATGTCAATTATGATGAATTCTTAATTAGCATTGACCACAGCCATGAGTACGATGCTGAAAATTTTTTTGTAGTTGTAATATAATGAGCCAGAATTCGGGGGTTTTCGAATGGCAACGTGTTTACCGTCGATAGCCCCCAGACATTAAAAAAAATTCCATTTCTTGCCAAAGTATTTGCAACTTTTCTCCACTCCTCATTATTTTGGAGCATCTAAAAATAATACATATTTGTCCTATAGTAAAACGTACCAAAACTATGAAAAAACTCACATGGATATAGTTTCTTAAAACAATATTTATAGCTCGGAACATTTCAATAACAATTTGTCTAATTGTAGACTCTCCCATTACTGCACTATACTCAAGATCTGCGAAGTTCGTTCCTGTAGCAAGAAACCTTAGCGTTAACGCTAGTCTCACATTCGGGATAATTGTAGTTCTAAGATGAGTGCTTTTTTTAATTAACGGGGCAACCAATTTCAGCAAATAAGCATAGTTTTCATCGCTCATTCGAAAATAGTTCTTGTAGTCTCCTCCTTCCGATAGGTGAATTTTTCGAATTAAATTGCAATGCGATAAATGTTGTCTTTTCAGTATCCATTTTTTACCCCCGTTTTCTTTTAACATTTCTTGTAGCCAGTGGTAGAATAATTAACTCACAGACTCTTTCTGTATTCATTCTTGAGCCACTTAAAATTTTAATTTTAATAACTACACGTCACTTCTCAAAGAAAGTATATAGTCATATGAATGAATCAAATTTAAAAAATGATGGAAAAAAGGACTTCATTGAAATGATAATGTGTACCATTAAATGAAACGTTCAGAAATGACAGTTTTGGAATATCATTTAAGAAATGATAGTGTGTACCCTACCTTAAGTAGTACAAAAAGAAATGAATGTGTCAATCAATAACAATTATTAATGAATGCATTTAAATGTATGCAAAAGTATTAATATATATATGAAAATAGCTTGAGCAATAATATTGCGTGGTGTGAGGCCCGCACTTACACCTACAAACAGCACACAACATTTTAAAGCTATTTAACATAAAACAAAATATACAATTACAATAACAAAATCCAAACTTTACAATTTCAAAATTTGTTTCGCTTTTATCTCGTTTTCATTTTTAATCTCGTGTGACGTCACACGAATTGTTAAAAATTACATCGTATACGAGATAATAGGGGTATTCACGATCAGGTGCAACTGGTCTAGCATTATTGTAAAAAGGCAAAAGTGCAACTCTTTTTTGCACTACAACAACAACTTACACTGACTAAGATTTTACAACCCTTTTGCACTTTTGCTATACCCTTACCCTATTACAACAGAAAAATACAATTATGAAATATTTACCTGGTGTCGTTGGCAGTTTGACAACTGTTATTTCCTGTCAGAAATGGTTGTGTTCAAACTGATTTTGCATTTTTACACCAGAGTTGCAATAGAATAGAAAATTTGATGACTTTGAATGCCCAACAACAACTTAAGTGTGCTACCACCTAGTTTTTTTCTCAATTATTTTTGGCTGGAATTATAGCTATTTCACGACTCGCCAAGAACGATCCTCAGATTACTTTTAATCGAAAAACTTCTTGTGGCTTCATCGTATATTGAGCCATGACCAGCTTTAAAAAGCAAGTATGTAATCATACAAAAACTGAATATAAGAGAAATAAAAATGACCAGTGTCAAAATCTTTCACATAAAAAAATCTCCCTCCTTATATGAACAACAAAAATGTTGGCTAATAAACGAGGAAGGAAAAAATAAGAAAGAACCCGAATAAACAACAACAAACTTGTGTGGCTAATAAAAGCGCTAGTCGTTTCAATGCAATTGATAAACAGAAAAAACCTGCATTAGGTTGGATCTGGTCATGTGGGCTCTGTGGCGTGATGCGAAGTGCGTTGGCTACTACGCGGCTGGTCATTATTCAATACACGATGCAGGCACAAGAAGTTTTTCAATTAAAATGAAAAAAGGAGACCAGCACCACTAGATCAAAGAAATCTGATGATCGACCTTGGCAGGTCGTGAAATAGCTATAATTCTAGCAAAAAATAATTGAGAAAAAAACTTGGTGGTAGCACACTCAAGTTGTTGTTGGGCATTCAAAGTCATCAAATGATACGAGAAATGGCTTTAAAAAGCAAGTATGTAATCATACAAAAACTGGATAGAATTCACGATTTATAGAAAAAAACTAAATTTCACAATTTTACACATTTTTGTGGCATAGGATCGTGAATACCACAAATGAAATCAAATAATCTTGTAAATTATCATTGTTGTAGTGAAACTACACCCAGTTGCAAAAAATTAGATTTATATATTAATAACATATACTCTTTGCGACACTTCTATTTTTTCGCTTTCTTGTTGTATTTGTGACTACTCGTGTGATGTCGCGCGAGATATTAAATGAAAATAAAACCGAAACAAAGTTTGAAATTATAAGGCTTGGATTTTGTTACTGAAATTGTATATTTTGTTTTATGTAAAATTGCTTAAAAATGTTGTGTTTGTAGGTGTAATAATAAAAACAATAATTTAAGAAGAGAAGATGTGTTATACCACTGTTTCCCAAAAGATCCTGAATTGCTAAAAATTTGGAATCATCTTTGTAAAAGAAAGGATGCGTTTATGCAAAAACCGCTAGAATCCGTAGTGACCACTTTACTGCAGATGACTTAGAAACGAACCTCCAATTTGGATTGGGTAAATCCATTTCAGTTGCTTTACAATAAATAAATTAAAAATATATTCTATCGTCATAGGCTGCACCGTTAGAAAACGCCCTGGCGTTAACCTGCTTCCATACCAACTATATACAAAGCAACGGGAAACTCTGATTTATCTGAATGGTCAACTAGGGTTTTGGACAGGGCAAATAAAAAAATAGCAGAAACTCTGTTAGACGGAATCCAGTTTGGATACAAGTATGTGTTGTCGTACAGATTGAATCTAGGATGTATTAGACAACACATTTGGTATGTTACGTGGCCTCAATTACCAACCTGATAGAGAAGAATTCCTACTTAGATTAAGGTCCCACATTTTAGGATACAACGAGGGTGTTATTTCGGACGCAGCAAATGAATGCTTTGACGATACCTACTCCAGATTTGGAAGAGCCATTTGCCAGTTTACAGACATTACTTTTGCTTCTACAAACAAATAATCTGAAATGTCTTTTCGGGTACTATATTTCAAAGCATTGCTTGGGAACCAGAAGAGGATAATACTGATGGCTTTAGAGATGATCAATATTTGGTTGCATAGGCGGACCATCTAAGTCAAGGCAGTTTGTTAAAGCCATCACCAAGAATATATTGAATTACTTGACGACCTTGGACAAAACCTTCAAATCCTTCAACTTATAAGAATTAATAATTTATCCAGGTTACCAAACAATATACTTGAGTTGGCCAAAAACATTGACTGCGATGTGAAAATAAAAAAACTTTTTTGGCGTGCGAGGATGGGTTTTAAAATAATAACACATCATGATTTTTCTGCTGGTTTAATTATTGGAGGAAAAAATGTAAAGTTCGAGAAAAATAGAATGTACCAGTGTAACATTATAATTTGCACACCTGGACGTTTGTTGCAACACATGGACGAAAATCCACTCTTCTATGCTTCAACAATGGAAGTTTTGGTTCTTGCTGAAGCTGAGCGTTGCCTCGATATGGGATTTGAACAAACAATGAACGGTATAATACAAAACCTTCCACCAGAACTACAAACAATTTTGTTTTCTGTGAAAGTCTGACATGTCTGAGCCTGGATAATGCAGTTTATGTTACTCCAACTGAACAACAAACTGTCACACCAAACAATCTAAAGCAGAGCTATGTCGTGGTTAATTTTGTAGACAAAATCACGATGCTGTGATCATTTATTAAGAGCCATTTAAAGCGGAAATGCAGAGTTCCTCTCCAGTTGCAAACAGGTTAAGTATATTTACGAAATCTTTTGTAAGTTGTGTCCTGGAACATGTCTGCTTGAACTGTATGGAACGATCCATCAGGATCGCAGAGTTACTGTATATCAGGAGATTTGACGGAAGAGTAATCTAGTGTTGCTTGCAACCGATATCGCCTCACGTGGTCTCGACTGTCCTACCGTAAATTGTGTAGTTCAATTGTATTGTACTGAAGATGTCACACTGTATATCCATCAAGCAGGAAGGACAGCTCGTCATAAACCTCGTGGCGAAAGTTTAATGGTGCTGCTTCCTAATGAGGTAGATGGTATGGTTGCCGAGCTAAAAACTGTAACTTTTCTCTCCTAAAGAAAAGATGGAGCGATTCCTGGCTCAAAATAAAGAACTTAAAGAAACTGCCCAGCCTGCGTTTTTGTCGTACACTAAGTTGTTTTCCTTATAAAGAACAAGACAATCCTTAATTTTAGCCACCTTAATACCGACCAATTGTAAGTAAGTAACAGTAGTAATAATTGACTTTATTTCATTATAATTGTTACATAAAATAAAATTTTCCTAAGTCTATATAGGTTTCGCCGAAGGCCGGCTACCAGCACCGACTACCGACCAATATGCGAGATTTCTTGGCCTTGTCGTTGTGTTGTTCCCAGGGTTCGGTTTCTGGAGCGATTTAAAAAATGACAAGCTGCTGCCCATAAAAAAACAAAGATGAAGATGATTAGAATCACAAAAAGGAGGAGATTCATTTGCATGGAAAGCTACCCTAGAGAGTACAAATGGAGCAATGTTTGTGAAGCATTTACATTTTGTGGATTTCGATAAAATTGTGGCAAGAGTATAAAGTAAATTTCTCTTATATTAATAGGAATATCCTTGTTTATTTTGCAGTTGTCACTAATCCAATAGGAGTGTTATGAAATTTATACAAATATATAATGAAGTGTCCCAAACACCCGGTCTTCTATCAGGGCACCTATGTCCAGGCTCTTAATGATGCAAAGAACGATTTGCGGTTGGTGTATCTACATAAGGATGTACCCGAGAGTTCCAATGTGCATTCATTTCGGAGCCAAACAAGTACCGACTCATTTCAGGTAAATGTGAAATAAAAATTATTTCTTTTGCAAAAGCTGTCTCTATTTATGCAGGATGTCTACAAACTATCTATTTTGTCATCCATTGTCACCTGACGAATTTGAAATTACTACAAATTTCCTAAAACGTGCTTTATATGTAAAAGACACATTCAAAGATTCGAAATCCCTTAGCGAAGTTGGTCTCAAAAAATCGTGAATTACTTTTTGTCAACGATTTGGATGCTAAAACCGGACTAAGTGCAACAATCCTTTCAAACAACGTCTGATCCTTATAATGGATTCCGATTGAAGTATCTTTTAGTTCCCTTTTTTTGTGTATTTTTCTTTATTTGCTTACACTGTCATTCATATGTAGATATACAAAAAGTATATCAATGGCATATACATTCTTTTATAGTTATTTTAAAGTTAAAGTTGAAATATTAGAGACAAAAATTTAATTTAAAATTATAAAAACGTATTTTCCAAACTGATAACTCGTTGATTAAGCCTAGTACGCTGCTGATGCGAAACGAAATTTTTCGGTGGTCTCCACTAGGAGAGCGAAATGCTAACGAAAACCACAGCGGAAAAATATTTGCGGAGAGTTCTGTAAGCTGTCAAAAACAAATGACAAGTTGTAAAAAAAAAGTAATTTTGTCACCAAATTATTTTTAGATGGAAAATTTTTTGTCGCCAAATTACTTTTAGATGTAATTTTCTTGAAATAAATCTTGGATTTAAAAATTGTTCTTGTTACACATAGAGGATTTAAAATAAAACTCAGAACCGTTTAAATGATGGAAATTAAGCAAATACTTTGGGACTTATTAACTGGTTTATCTGCCGATTTGATGAAATTTCTATCAATTTTAAGAAAATCAATTAAATAGGGAGGTAAACCACTCTATAATTCGAAAACTACGTCCTTCATTGGAATGGTGTAAACGGTTATGAGTTCTAATTTATGGTTTCTTACTAATTCCGGATACCATTTTCAAGTCCAAGAATTATTTCAAAAAAAATATATATAAAGGAAACTTGGTGACAAAAATTAAATCTAAAAGTAATTTGGTGACAAAACTACTTTTGGTTTTGTTAATGCTTCCTTTGAAAGTATGAAGTTTTGATTCAAAAAAGATATCGCTCGCCTTTATTGGACAACCCGTTCCAGAGATATAGTTCAAAACCTATTCACTGTTCACCTTGAAATACATAATCTGAAAATACTTTGAAGTGTATCTTTGGAACGGGTTATCCTAAAAACTTGGTTGATACCTTTTTGTAATCTACTCTTGATGCTCTCAAAATCAGCATCAAAAGTTTTTATGTAGAAGCCTTATTGCAAAAAATCACTCTTGAAATACGCATATTTAGAATGATGTATGCGTATTCCTGGAGCTATTTTTTTTAATACAACTTCTTTGCAAAAACTATTGATGCTTCCTTTGAAAGTATGAAGTGCTGATTCTAAAAAGATATCGCTCGCCTTTATTGGACAACCCGTTCCAAAGATATAGTTCAAAACCTATTCACTGTTCACCTTGAAATACATAATCTGAAAATACTTTGAAGTGTATCTTTGGAACGGGTTATCCTAAAAACTTGGTTGATACCTTTTTGTAATCTACTCTTGATGCTCTCAAAATCAGCATCAAAAGTTTTTATGTAGAAGCCTTATTGCAAAAAATCACTCTTGAAATACGCATATTTAGAATGATGTATGCGTATTCCTGGAGCTATTTTTTTTAATACAACTTCTTTGCAAAAACTATTGATGCTTCCTTTGAAAGTATGAAGTGCTGATTCTAAAAAGATATCGCTCGCCTTTATTGGACAACCCGTTCCAAAGATATAGTTCAAAACCTATTCACTGTTCACCTTGAAATACATAATCTGAAAATACTTTGAAGTGTATCTTTGGAACGGGTTATCCTAAAAACTTGGTTGATACCTTTTTGTAATCTACTCTTGATGCTCTCAAAATCAGCATCAAAAGTTTTTATGTAGAAGCCTTATTGCAAAAAATCACTCTTGAAATACGCATATTTAGAATGATGTATGCGTATTCCTGGAGCTATTTTTTTTAATACAACTTCTTTGCAAAAACTATTGATGCTTCCTTTGAAAGTATGAAGTGCTGATTCTAAAAAGATATCGCTCACCTTTATTGGACAACCCGTTCCAAAGATATAGTTCAAAACCTATTCACTGTTCACCTTGAAATACATAATCTGAAAATACTTTGAAGTGTATCTTTGGAACGGGTTGTCCAATAAAGGCGAGCGATATCTTTTTAGAATCAGCACTTCATACTTTCAAAGGAAGCATCAATAGTTTTTGCAAAGAAGTTGTATTAAAAAAAATAGCTCCAGGAATACGCATACATCATTCTAAATATGCGTATTTCAAGAGTGATTTTTTGCAATAAGGCTTCTACATAAAAACTTTTGATGCTGATTTTGAGAGCATCAAGGGTAGATTACAAAAAGGTATCAACCAAGTTTTTAGGATAACCCGTTCCAAAGATACACTTCAAAGTATTTTCAGATTATATATTCCAAGAGAACAGTGAATAGCTTTTAGAATATATTTTTGGAACGGGTTGCATTTTCACTTGTTCATCAGTGAGTTTTCTTAGTGGGTTTGTACTTGACCACTCTGCTACGCTGCGAATGCTCTTTGATCGATTCCCATTTTAACTATAGGTCTTGCTTCCTCAATTAATACTAACATCGAATGAATAGTAAAAATGCATGGCCTTATATGTCAAATCCCATTGACAAGTGACCAGCTTGCAAGCAGCTTGATTTGCTATCAAATTCACGAGCAGGGCATCTGCCATACGATGGTTCAATATACATTAAAAAAAAAAACTTCTTAACTTGAAAAATAAGTTCTGGGGTATGGTATAAAATCGCCAATCAATGAGATCGGAAACAGGCTTTCTAAATACAGGTGGGTATCGTTTAAGATGGCCTTTTTGCAACCAAACATTATTGTGGTAACGGCAGCGGAAGGCCGCTTACCTTTAGCTTCCTTGTCCCGACCAGTCGGAAATTCATATTCGTACTGCCAGTAGCGGGCGGTCGATTTGTTTTTTTCTTTGTGCCAATTGAGTTAATTTATGTGTTGAAAGTATGTAGTTAGAAATGGTGAGTGTTTTTTTATATTTATATGGTGTCAAAGGTGGCATAGAATTTAAAAGTTGGAGTAACAAATGTATTTTAAAAATCATGACATGGACAGTTAATTGCAGAACAAACTACTGAATCTTGATAATAAAATTTTTATTTAGTAGTCACTTAAAATAAATTAATTTTAAAAGGACATAGGTTATTTTTAATCTAAGCACTAGCACTAGGTATGAGAAAAGTCGATAGTTAGTTATAATCAGCACTCCAAATAAAGATCAGCTATATTTTGTTCGCCGATAAGATATGTGAAGGGTGTTCTTCTTTCCAACTTCCCATTTTCATTTTGCAGATTTAGTTTAGTCGATTTTGAAATTGGTTTTGATACAAAATTAGAATTGAATGTATTTTGAATAATTTAATACAGGAAATGCACAGAAAAACCAGAGAAAGCACAAAGCCAAAGAAAAATCAAATAAGCATTACAAGAGCTGACTTTTTTTTTATAAAAAAAATGAAATGTCAAAATTTCGCAAGCAATTAATGTGCAGGTCAATTAAATTGAGAACGAAAAGAGTGGAGAATTGTACTAAGAAATCTACTACAGCTATCCACTAAAATTACACATTTCGTCGTTCAGCAGCGTACTGGAAAACGAAAAGTAGAACGAAATTTTTCGTTCATGATTTCGTCGTGTCATTTTTGTATGGGATTTTTCGTTTCGCATCAGCAGCGTACTAGGCTTTACGTTGAATTTAAATTGAAAATCACAATTACAAAAAAATAATCAAACCCAATTTTAGAATATATTTATGTACTTGGATTTGATGTGAGAACTATCGACACAAATACACAGCATTCATATAACATATATGTATAAAAAAAACAACAATCGCCAATATAGCAAAAAATGTTACCAACAACAGCAGCAACAACTGTCTTAACAGTTTTGTTTTTGTTATCAGTTTATTGATGTAAGATGTAAAATAAAAAAAGCAAAATCAAACTTTATAAACATTTTATTTAAAAAATATAAATTTTGTTTTTATTTTTTTAAATCAAAAAAAATGCTTAAGAGAACAAATTTTGAAAACAAAATTATAACAATACTTAAAGTGTTTTATTTTTAAAATGCGCATAATTGAATTTCTAGTCTTTACATCTTACGAAATGAAAATTGTCCTTGTCCCAAAAATTGGCATCGGCAGTACTTTATGAATGGGAAAAACTTCCAAGGAACTTGCAATAAATTTTTTTTACATCGATGGAAGAACAAATCGTTACAAGCAAGATGGAATTTTTTCATTTTAAAATGTTCTGCACAAACTAAAATTATTTATTTTCTAAGGTATATTAAAAAAAAAACAAAATGCAAATGGAAGTTTTGGTTGAATTGATGGAAAAAATCCAGACATTTTCAAAGAACTACTCAGTTTCTCCTGAGGTGTCATATGACTTATCTGACTCAGATGGTTACGGAGCCAACAAGAACACCTGGCGTCGCAGGTCTGCCAACACTCTAGACTTGTTTCTTGCTTTTCAACCAGGTAAATACATTATTAGTGTGTTATCTCCTCTAAGCACATCGGACCAATGTGTCACATCAGCCAATTTCTGGTGCTCAAACTTCTCAATTAAAGAAAAATATTTCTAAGAGGACCGTATGGCAATACGAGAAAGCCAATGTCGATGGTCTAAACAATTTGTTCAGGATCTTTAACTGGTCACTATGCTTCCTCGATAGTGACATTAGCCGTGTTTTATTATCGCCAATAACAACTAGAACTATAATCTCTTACGAGTGTAGAGGAATGCCAAAAATACAAAGAAAAAATAATGTTATCAACTTTGGTCACTACTCTTATAATTTTCTTTAAGATGCCCAGTTCACTGCTAAATTATACTTAAAGTTAGCTTTGAAGTATACGAACAATTTTCTCGTTCACGCATTTCTTAATTTTCAGGGGAACCCTTTCATATTTAACTGTTACTTTTACCAGATGTTACTTTTAGCTCCGGTCTCCCCTAAAAACCTATTTTCTTAAAAGAAAAAACAACGGTACTTCGCATACAACTGTCAGTCTGTCAGTTTGTCAGTCTGTCAGTCTGTCAGTCTGTCAGTCTGTCAGTCTGTCAGTCTGTCAGTCTGTCAGTCTGTCAGTCTGTCAGTCTGTCAGTCTGTCAGTCTGTCAGTCTGTCAGTCTGTCAGTCTGTCAGTCTGTCAGTCTGTCAGTCTGTCAGTCTGTCAGTCTGTCAGTCTGTCAGTCTGTCAGTCTGTCAGTCTGTCAGTCTGTCAGTCTGTCAGTCTGTCAGTCTGTCAGTCTGTCAGTCTGTCAGTCTGTCAGTCTGTCAGTCTGTCAGTCTGTCAGTCTGTCAGTCTGTCAGTCTGTCAGTCTGTCAGTCTGTCAGTCTGTCAGTCTGTCAGTCTGTCAGTCTGTCAGTCTGTCAGTCTGTCAGTCTGTCAGTCTGTCAGTCTGTCAGTCTGTCAGTCTGTCAGTCTGTCAGTCTGACTGACAGACTGACAGACTGACAGACTGACAGACTGACAGACTGACAGACTGACAGACTGACAGACTGACAGACTGACAGACTGACAGACTGACAGACTGACAGACTGACAGACTGACAGACTGACAGACTGACAGACTGACAGACTGACAGACTGACAGACTGACAGACTGACAGACTGACAGACTGACAGACTGACAGACTGACAGACTGACAGACTGACAGACTGACAGACTGACAGACTGACAGACTGACAGACTGACAGACTGACAGACTGACAGACTGACAGACTGACAGACTGACAGACTGACAGACTGACAGACTGACAGACTGACAGACTGACAGACTGACAGACTGACAGACTGACAGACTGACAGACTGACAGACTGACAGACTGACAGACTGACAGACTGACAGACTGACAGACTGACAGACTGACAGACTGACAGACTGACAGACTGACAGACTGACAGACTGACAGACTGACAGACTGACAGACTGACAGACTGACAGACTGACAGACTGACAGACTGACAGACTGACAGACTGACAGACTGACAGACTGACAGACTGACAGACTGACAGACTGACAGACTGACAGACTGACAGACTGACAGACTGACAGACTGACAGACTGACAGACTGACAGACTGACAGACTGACAGACTGACAGACTGACAGACTGACAGACTGACAGACTGACAGACTGACAGACTGACAGACTGACAGACTGACAGACTGACAGACTGACAGACTGACAGACTGACAGACTGACAGACTGACAGACTGACAGACTGACAGACTGACAGACTGACAGACTGACAGACTGACAGACTGACAGACTGACAGACTGACAGACTGACAGACTGACAGACTGACAGACTGACAGACTGACAGACTGACAGACTGACAGACTGACAGACTGACAGACTGACAGACTGACAGACTGACAGACTGACAGACTGACAGACTGACAGACTGACAGACTGACAGACTGACAGACTGACAGACTGACAGACTGACAGACTGACAGACTGACAGACTGACAGACTGACAGACTGACAGACTGACAGACTGACAGACTGACAGACTGACAGACTGACAGACTGACAGACTGACAGACTGACAGACTGACAGACTGACAGACTGACAGACTGACAGACTGACAGACTGACAGACTGACAGACTGACAGACTGACAGACTGACAGACTGACAGACTGACAGACTGACAGACTGACAGACTGACAGACTGACAGACTGACAGACTGACAGACTGACAGACTGACAGACTGACAGACTGACAGACTGACAGACTGACAGACTGACAGACTGACAGACTGACAGACTGACAGACTGACAGACTGACAGACTGACAGACTGACAGACTGACAGACTGACAGACTGACAGACTGACAGACTGACAGACTGACAGACTGACAGACTGACAGACTGACAGACTGACAGACTGACAGACTGACAGACTGACAGACTGACAGACTGACAGACTGACAGACTGACAGACTGACAGACTGACAGACTGACAGACTGACAGACTGACAGACTGACAGACTGACAGACTGACAGACTGACAGACTGACAGACTGACAGACTGACAGACTGACAGACTGACAGACTGACAGACTGACAGACTGACAGACTGACAGACTGACAGACTGACAGACTGACAGACTGACAGACTGACAGACTGACAGACTGACAGACTGACAGACTGACAGACTGACAGACTGACAGACTGACAGACTGACAGACTGACAGACTGACAGACTGACAGACTGACAGACTGACAGACTGACAGACTGACAGACTGACAGACTGACAGACTGACAGACTGACAGACTGACAGACTGACAGACTGACAGACTGACAGACTGACAGACTGACAGACTGACAGACTGACAGACTGACAGACTGACAGACTGACAGACTGACAGACTGACAGACTGACAGACTGACAGACTGACAGACTGACAGACTGACAGACTGACAGACTGACAGACTGACAGACTGACAGACTGACAGACTGACAGACTGACAGACTGACAGACTGACAGACTGACAGACTGACAGACTGACAGACTGACAGACTGACAGACTGACAGACTGACAGACTGACAGACTGACAGACTGACAGACTGACAGACTGACAGACTGACAGACTGACAGACTGACAGACTGACAGACTGACAGACTGACAGACTGACAGACTGACAGACTGACAGACTGACAGACTGACAGACTGACAGACTGACAGACTGACAGACTGACAGACTGACAGACTGACAGACTGACAGACTGACAGACTGACAGACTGACAGACTGACAGACTGACAGACTGACAGACTGACAGACTGACAGACTGACAGACTGACAGACTGACAGACTGACAGACTGACAGACTGACAGACTGACAGACTGACAGACTGACAGACTGACAGACTGACAGACTGACAGACTGACAGACTGACAGACTGACAGACTGACAGACTGACAGACTGACAGACTGACAGACTGACAGACTGACAGACTGACAGACTGACAGACTGACAGACTGACAGACTGACAGACTGACAGACTGACAGACTGACAGACTGACAGACTGACAGACTGACAGACTGACAGACTGACAGACTGACAGACTGACAGACTGACAGACTGACAGACTGACAGACTGACAGACTGACAGACTGACAGACTGACAGACTGACAGACTGACAGACTGACAGACTGACAGACTGACAGACTGACAGACTGACAGACTGACAGACTGACAGACTGACAGACTGACAGACTGACAGACTGACAGACTGACAGACTGACAGACTGACAGACTGACAGACTGACAGACTGACAGACTGACAGACTGACAGACTGACAGACTGACAGACTGACAGACTGACAGACTGACAGACTGACAGACTGACAGACTGACAGACTGACAGACTGACAGACTGACAGACTGACAGACTGACAGACTGACAGACTGACAGACTGACAGACTGACAGACTGACAGACTGACAGACTGACAGACTGACAGACTGACAGACTGACAGACTGACAGACTGACAGACTGACAGACTGACAGACTGACAGACTGACAGACTGACAGACTGACAGACTGACAGACTGACAGACTGACAGACTGACAGACTGACAGACTGACAGACTGACAGACTGACAGACTGACAGACTGACAGACTGACAGACTGACAGACTGACAGACTGACAGACTGACAGACTGACAGACTGACAGACTGACAGACTGACAGACTGACAGACTGACAGACTGACAGACTGACAGACTGACAGACTGACAGACTGACAGACTGACAGACTGACAGACTGACAGACTGACAGACTGACAGACTGACAGACTGACAGACTGACAGACTGACAGACTGACAGACTGACAGACTGACAGACTGACAGACTGACAGACTGACAGACTGACAGACTGACAGACTGACAGACTGACAGACTGACAGACTGACAGACTGACAGACTGACAGACTGACAGACTGACAGACTGACAGACTGACAGACTGACAGACTGACAGACTGACAGACTGACAGACTGACAGACTGACAGACTGACAGACTGACAGACTGACAGACTGACAGACTGACAGACTGACAGACTGACAGACTGACAGACTGACAGACTGACAGACTGACAGACTGACAGACTGACAGACTGACAGACTGACAGACTGACAGACTGACAGACTGACAGACTGACAGACTGACAGACTGACAGACTGACAGACTGACAGACTGACAGACTGACAGACTGACAGACTGACAGACTGACAGACTGACAGACTGACAGACTGACAGACTGACAGACTGACAGACTGACAGACTGACAGACTGACAGACTGACAGACTGACAGACTGACAGACTGACAGACTGACAGACTGACAGACTGACAGACTGACAGACTGACAGACTGACAGACTGACAGACTGACAGACTGACAGACTGACAGACTGACAGACTGACAGACTGACAGACTGACAGACTGACAGACTGACAGACTGACAGACTGACAGACTGACAGACTGACAGACTGACAGACTGACAGACTGACAGACTGACAGACTGACAGACTGACAGACTGACAGACTGACAGACTGACAGACTGACAGACTGACAGACTGACAGACTGACAGACTGACAGACTGACAGACTGACAGACTGACAGACTGACAGACTGACAGACTGACAGACTGACAGACTGACAGACTGACAGACTGACAGACTGACAGACTGACAGACTGACAGACTGACAGACTGACAGACTGACAGACTGACAGACTGACAGACTGACAGACTGACAGACTGACAGACTGACAGACTGACAGACTGACAGACTGACAGACTGACAGACTGACAGACTGACAGACTGACAGACTGACAGACTGACAGACTGACAGACTGACAGACTGACAGACTGACAGACTGACAGACTGACAGACTGACAGACTGACAGACTGACAGACTGACAGACTGACAGACTGACAGACTGACAGACTGACAGACTGACAGACTGACAGACTGACAGACTGACAGACTGACAGACTGACAGACTGACAGACTGACAGACTGACAGACTGACAGACTGACAGACTGACAGACTGACAGACTGACAGACTGACAGACTGACAGACTGACAGACTGACAGACTGACAGACTGACAGACTGACAGACTGACAGACTGACAGACTGACAGACTGACAGACTGACAGACTGACAGACTGACAGACTGACAGACTGACAGACTGACAGACTGACAGACTGACAGACTGACAGACTGACAGACTGACAGACTGACAGACTGACAGACTGACAGACTGACAGACTGACAGACTGACAGACTGACAGACTGACAGACTGACAGACTGACAGACTGACAGACTGACAGACTGACAGACTGACAGACTGACAGACTGACAGACTGACAGACTGACAGACTGACAGACTGACAGACTGACAGACTGTCAGACTGACAGACTGACTGACAGACTGACAGACTGACAGACTGACAGACTGACAGACTGACAGACTGACAGACTGACAGACTGACAGACTGACAGACTGACAGACTGACAGACTGACAGACTGACAGACTGACAGACTGACAGACTGACAGACTGACAGACTGACAGACTGACAGACTGACAGACTGACAGACTGACAGACTGACAGACTGACAGACTGACAGACTGACAGACTGACAGACTGACAGACTGACAGACTGACAGACTGACAGACTGACAGACTGACAGACTGACAGACTGACAGACTGACAGACTGACAGACTGACAGACTGACAGACTGACAGACTGACAGACTGACAGACTGACAGACTGACAGACTGACAGACTGACAGACTGACAGACTGACAGACTGACAGACTGACAGACTGACAGACTGACAGACTGACAGACTGACAGACTGACAGACTGACAGACTGACAGACTGACAGACTGACAGACTGACAGACTGACAGACTGACAGACTGACAGACTGACAGACTGACAGACTGACAGACTGACAGACTGACAGACTGACAGACTGACAGACTGACAGACTGACAGACTGACAGACTGACAGACTGACAGACTGACAGACTGACAGACTGACAGACTGACAGACTGACAGACTGACAGACTGACAGACTGACAGACTGACAGACTGACAGACTGACAGACTGACAGACTGACAGACTGACAGACTGACAGACTGACAGACTGACAGACTGACAGACTGACAGACTGACAGACTGACAGACTGACAGACTGACAGACTGACAGACTGACAGACTGACAGACTGACAGACTGACAGACTGACAGACTGACAGACTGACAGACTGACAGACTGACAGACTGACAGACTGACAGACTGACAGACTGACAGACTGACAGACTGACAGACTGACAGACTGACAGACTGACAGACTGACAGACTGACAGACTGACAGACTGACAGACTGACAGACTGACAGACTGACAGACTGACAGACTGACAGACTGACAGACTGACAGACTGACAGACTGACAGACTGACAGACTGACAGACTGACAGACTGACAGACTGACAGACTGACAGACTGACAGACTGACAGACTGACAGACTGACAGACTGACAGACTGACAGACTGACAGACTGACAGACTGACAGACTGACAGACTGACAGACTGACAGACTGACAGACTGACAGACTGACAGACTGACAGACTGACAGACTGACAGACTGACAGACTGACAGACTGACAGACTGACAGACTGACAGACTGACAGACTGACAGACTGACAGACTGACAGACTGACAGACTGACAGACTGACAGACTGACAGACTGACAGACTGACAGACTGACAGACTGACAGACTGACAGACTGACAGACTGACAGACTGACAGACTGACAGACTGACAGACTGACAGACTGACAGACTGACAGACTGACAGACTGACAGACTGACAGACTGACAGACTGACAGACTGACAGACTGACAGACTGACAGACTGACAGACTGACAGACTGACAGACTGACAGACTGACAGACTGACAGACTGACAGACTGACAGACTGACAGACTGACAGACTGACAGACTGACAGACTGACAGACTGACAGACTGACAGACTGACAGACTGACAGACTGACAGACTGACAGACTGACAGACTGACAGACTGACAGACTGACAGACTGACAGACTGACAGACTGACAGACTGACAGACTGACAGACTGACAGACTGACAGACTGACAGACTGACAGACTGACAGACTGACAGACTGACAGACTGACAGACTGACAGACTGACAGACTGACAGACTGACAGACTGACAGACTGACAGACTGACAGACTGACAGACTGACAGACTGACAGACTGACAGACTGACAGACTGACAGACTGACAGACTGACAGACTGACAGACTGACAGACTGACAGACTGACAGACTGACAGACTGACAGACTGACAGACTGACAGACTGACAGACTGACAGACTGACAGACTGACAGACTGACAGACTGACAGACTGACAGACTGACAGACTGACAGACTGACAGACTGACAGACTGACAGACTGACAGACTGACAGACTGACAGACTGACAGACTGACAGACTGACAGACTGACAGACTGACAGACTGACAGACTGACAGACTGACAGACTGACAGACTGACAGACTGACAGACTGACAGACTGACAGACTGACAGACTGACAGACTGACAGACTGACAGACTGACAGACTGACAGACTGACAGACTGACAGACTGACAGACTGACAGACTGACAGACTGACAGACTGACAGACTGACAGACTGACAGACTGACAGACTGACAGACTGACAGACTGACAGACTGACAGACTGACAGACTGACAGACTGACAGACTGACAGACTGACAGACTGACAGACTGACAGACTGACAGACTGACAGACTGACAGACTGACAGACTGACAGACTGACAGACTGACAGACTGACAGACTGACAGACTGACAGACTGACAGACTGACAGACTGACAGACTGACAGACTGACAGACTGACAGACTGACAGACTGACAGACTGACAGACTGACAGACTGACAGACTGACAGACTGACAGACTGACAGACTGACAGACTGACAGACTGACAGACTGACAGACTGACAGACTGACAGACTGACAGACTGACAGACTGACAGACTGACAGACTGACAGACTGACAGACTGACAGACTGACAGACTGACAGACTGACAGACTGACAGACTGACAGACTGACAGACTGACAGACTGACAGACTGACAGACTGACAGACTGACAGACTGACAGACTGACAGACTGACAGACTGACAGACTGACAGACTGACAGACTGACAGACTGACAGACTGACAGACTGACAGACTGACAGACTGACAGACTGACAGACTGACAGACTGACAGACTGACAGACTGACAGACTGACAGACTGACAGACTGACAGACTGACAGACTGACAGACTGACAGACTGACAGACTGACAGACTGACAGACTGACAGACTGACAGACTGACAGACTGACAGACTGACAGACTGACAGACTGACAGACTGACAGACTGACAGACTGACAGACTGACAGACTGACAGACTGACAGACTGACAGACTGACAGACTGACAGACTGACAGACTGACAGACTGACAGACTGACAGACTGACAGACTGACAGACTGACAGACTGACAGACTGACAGACTGACAGACTGACAGACTGACAGACTGACAGACTGACAGACTGACAGACTGACAGACTGACAGACTGACAGACTGACAGACTGACAGACTGACAGACTGACAGACTGACAGACTGACAGACTGACAGACTGACAGACTGACAGACTGACAGACTGACAGACTGACAGACTGACAGACTGACAGACTGACAGACTGACAGACTGACAGACTGACAGACTGACAGACTGACAGACTGACAGACTGACAGACTGACAGACTGACAGACTGACAGACTGACAGACTGACAGACTGACAGACTGACAGACTGACAGACTGACAGACTGACAGACTGACAGACTGACAGACTGACAGACTGACAGACTGACAGACTGACAGACTGACAGACTGACAGACTGACAGACTGACAGACTGACAGACTGACAGACTGACAGACTGACAGACTGACAGACTGACAGACTGACAGACTGACAGACTGACAGACTGACAGACTGACAGACTGACAGACTGACAGACTGACAGACTGACAGACTGACAGACTGACAGACTGACAGACTGACAGACTGACAGACTGACAGACTGACAGACTGACAGACTGACAGACTGACAGACTGACAGACTGACAGACTGACAGACTGACAGACTGACAGACTGACAGACTGACAGACTGACAGACTGACAGACTGACAGACTGACAGACTGACAGACTGACAGACTGACAGACTGACAGACTGACAGACTGACAGACTGACAGACTGACAGACTGACAGACTGACAGACTGACAGACTGACAGACTGACAGACTGACAGACTGACAGACTGACAGACTGACAGACTGACAGACTGACAGACTGACAGACTGACAGACTGACAGACTGACAGACTGACAGACTGACAGACTGACAGACTGACAGACTGACAGACTGACAGACTGACAGACTGACAGACTGACAGACTGACAGACTGACAGACTGACAGACTGACAGACTGACAGACTGACAGACTGACAGACTGACAGACTGACAGACTGACAGACTGACAGACTGACAGACTGACAGACTGACAGACTGACAGACTGACAGACTGACAGACTGACAGACTGACAGACTGACAGACTGACAGACTGACAGACTGACAGACTGACAGACTGACAGACTGACAGACTGACAGACTGACAGACTGACAGACTGACAGACTGACAGACTGACAGACTGACAGACTGACAGACTGACAGACTGACAGACTGACAGACTGACAGACTGACAGACTGACAGACTGACAGACTGACAGACTGACAGACTGACAGACTGACAGACTGACAGACTGACAGACTGACAGACTGACAGACTGACAGACTGACAGACTGACAGACTGACAGACTGACAGACTGACAGACTGACAGACTGACAGACTGACAGACTGACAGACTGACAGACTGACAGACTGACAGACTGACAGACTG